>CM076088.1:42929317-43529317 GCA_038088585.1 Chrysina gloriosa | reverse complement strand
TAGATCATGTTAACGTTACAGCAGAGAATTTACGTTGTTCAGTGTTATGGGCTCGGACAAATTGCAGCAGTTTAACGAAAGATTTCCCAATACCAACCTTACACGTATGACTGCCATGCGAATAGTTCAGAAATTTCTTGCAACTGGCAGCTTTCTTAACGTAAAGAAAGAAAAGAATAAACATGATGAAAACGATGCTGTAACTATTATTGCTCTTGATTCAGCGGAAGAACATCCTAGACTATCATTGAGGGAACGTTCACGTAATCTTACTGTTAGTAAATCGGAATTACAAAGAATTTATAAGGCAAACAAGGTAAAGGCGTTCAAACCAAAATTTGTGCACACTATCGAAGAAGGTGATGAAGGCCGAAGATTATTATTTTGTCTTATCATCGGGGAGAAATGTATTGAAGAACGAAATTTTTATAAAAACATTGTTTTTTCTGACGAAGCAAATTTTACTACAAATGGCGTTGTTTCCTCTCAAAATTGTCGCTATTGGGCTACACAAAATCCAAACTTTCGGGTCAATTGTAGAGGCCAGTATTACCAAAAAGTGAATGTATGGTGTGCCGTTTCATATCGTTTTGGCATTATTGGACCTTTCTTCATAAAGAGGTGGTTAAATCAGATTGTTTATGTACAGCTGCTTGAAAGATTCAGGGAACAGTACTTACATGACTTGCCGCTGACAGAAAGACAAGCAATGTATTTCCAACAAGACGGATGTCCTGCACATTCGACAACACGCGTAGCTGAATCGATAAATTTGCTGTTTGGAGAAAAGTGGATAGCTAGAAATGGTCCCATTGCGTGGCCTCCACGGTCGCCCGACCTCACAATATTGGATTTTTTTATGGGGTCGCCTCAACCAATACCCAACAGTAGAGAAGTACTAAAGGAAAGGATAAGAAACGGCGTACAGCAAATACACATCGAGGAAGTTCGTAACAGTTTCAGAGATTTCAGACATCGCATAGAAAAGTGTGTAAAATGGCGGTAGTTAATTGAATAAATAATTTATTATTACATTATGTGCAACAATGTTATTACGTTTTGTAAATTTAATTTTTGAGTAAATACTACATGCAATTTATTTTATTCAATCTAACAAAATGACGGTTTAGTCAAAGTACGTAAATATTTCTGAAATTTTGCATAGAGCCATAATTTTTCATTTTGAACAACTTTTTTAGTAACATTTTGACGTATCATGAACAAAAAGGGTAGGTTACCTGAAAAGGAAATAGTTTTCGCTTCACCGTCAAGGCCAACTTGTTTTTCAAAAACTGAAAATATTCTTAAAATTCTATTCGCGCCAAGCAGGGCTTAATTCTACAATCTTAAAATAAAATTCAAAAATTTTCAATCCATCACACCTCTTGTAACGTCAATCCTGGGACATACTATATATATATATATATATATATATACAGGTGGCCCATCACCAGCGCCTCGGACTGCAGCTCCCGAACTAATAATTTTTTTAATCTTTTTTGATAAGATGGTGTACGTCTATAATGGCCATAATTAGAAAATATTGTCGTTTATACAGGGTGCTCCAACAAAGCGCTAAGTATCAAAGTTATGTTTTTTTTTAATGGAACAATATACATTTCTTACTTTTTTCGAATTGTATAGGAAAAATAAAGGTAAGTTACTTCGATGTTCCATATACCTATCGTTAGCCGTTTTCGAAGTATTTGAGGTTTTTCGAAAAAGTAAGATGTTTTGAAAATGGACATAACAGACAAACTAATTGAAATTTTCAAATCATGTTTTTAGCCTTGATTTGGTATATCTAGGGCTACTTATTTTCCGGTATGTAATTTTACAATAATGTACGGGATGATTCCATAGACCGGCTTTATTTGTCTCAACTTTATTAGTGTATAACTTTGTTATTTCAAATGGAACACCCTGTATATTTTCAGACTGGAAATGCAATTGTTTTTTATTTCAACGATCTGAAAAAGTTGCTAATGAAACACATATGCCTTTAAATGATAAGTATTATAATAAATGTTCTACATGATCGACATTTTCCTTTATGCATATTCTAATTCTCTCTTCAAACGATCTTCTAACCCTTCTTAAAATTTCCGGGGTAATAGTAGCAAATGCATTTGTTATTCTGATTTTCATATCATCCGGCGTAGTTGGTGTCGAATTGTACACAATACTTTTTACATATTCCCATAAGAAAAAATCTATGCAAGTTAAATCGGGTGACCTGGGTGGCCATTTACAGGGTCCTTGTCTTCCAATCCACTTATTTGGGAACATTAAATTTAAATAGTTTCTAACATCTACGTGGAAATGTGCAGGAGCCCCGTCTAACTGCAGCCACATTTTGCTTCTTGTAAATAAGGGAACATCTTCTAAAAGAATCCAGAAATCTCCTTGTAAAAGTTGTAAAAAACGGTGGCCATTCAATCGTTCTTCAAAAAAGTAAGGTCCAATAACATAGTCACCAATAATTCCCGCATAGACGTTTAAACGCCAGCGATTTTGGTGATCAACAGTCTTAAATATGTGTGGATTTTCTGTGTCATAATAATGAAAATTATGTCTACATACTAATCCATTATTATGGAAGGTAGATTCATGAGTGAATAAAGTATATTCAGAAAAATCCTCCTCTTCTCCAACACGATCCAGAGCCTACAAGCAAAATTCCAATCGATGGTCAAAGTCAATCCCATATAAATGTTGATATATTTGGATATGATATGGGTGATACTTGTGTTTTTTATGATCCTCTGTACACTAGATCTACTTATATCGGTTTCTTGGGTAATCTTCCGTGAATTGGTACTAGGATTTTCAGCAATTGAACCTAACACTAGAAATTCATTTTCCTCGTTGTCTACGACTGATTTCCTTCTTTTTCGTTTAGAGTAGGAAGTATTACCTGTCTCTCGAAACCTTGTGAAAAGTCTTTCAAAAGCCCGCTTTTCAGGATGTCTTCGTTCAGGATACTTTTGCGCATAAACTCTGCCAGCCAAAAACAGTTTTCATAACATTCACCAATGGTCAAAATCATATCCACTTGTTCTAGGATAGACAAATCCATCATTGTAAAAATATCTCAAATAAAAGAATATAACACTTCAATTATTTCACAAGTTCTTTTTTAATTTCTCTAATAGTAGTTATGTACCATTATCAAAGAATAAAGTATACTAAACTAAAGTAAAATTGTGCTGACATCTAAAAGGTATGTCATTATGACAATTTAATTGCTGTATCTAGTAGTAGGCTGTTTTTTAACTATGAGGAACGCAAAAATTATTCAAATATGTACGAAGGGGTTACAATTAATGAAAGAATACAATACATAGCGTAAAATGGCGATCATGTAGAACATTTATTATAATACTTATCATTTAAAGGCATATGTGTTTCATTAGCAACTTTTTCAGATCGTTGAAATAAAAACAATTGCATATTCAGCAGCTTCGATTTAATTTCAATCTAGGTAAAATTTAAAATATCTTCAAATATCTTCGAAATCACAAGAGATAGGTATAGGGAAACCTAATACAGTTTGGGTAGGAATTGAAAGACCTTTCTGCGAGTCTGAAAATATACAGGGTGTTCCATTTGAAATAACAAAGTTATACGCTATTAAAGTTGAGACAAATAAAGCCGGTCTATGGAATCACCCTGTACATTATTGTAAAATTACATACCTGAAAATAAGTAGCTCAAGATATACCAAATCAAGGCTAAAATCTCGCAATCATACGCTGTTCACCAATCTCACTCTCTCTACTCAAATACTCTGGTAGCATACCAAACAAACAGATACCCATGTACTTCTTATTGTATTCTGACTTCTCAATCCTTTCCATCCTCTCCTGCATTTCTACATCCTTCGCTCTCATCTCTACGTAGTTAGCAAGCATCCTTCCTTCACTCTTATACCGCCCCACTTCCATACTAGACATGCCCACACTCTCATACATTCTTTTCCTACACTCTCCCCACTTAGTGTATTGCCGCCCATCCATTCCCCCTTACATATCATTTGCATCACCTCTTTCACCATCTTTCCCATACAATTCCATGCAATCTTGCACTCAAATTTTGCAATTTTTTTGTAAGCACTCACTTTTACCTTATACTTGTTGCTTTCATTCAGTACTATATAATTAGGCGTGGATTTCTCTACACCTAACGCTTTCTTAATATATTTTACCTTCATTTTCTCTACTTCCACAATTTCTTTCACACCCCATACTTCCGCCCCATACAACAAAATATTCTTAACACATGCTTCCCAAATAATCATCTTCGTTTTAGAACTCTCTTTGAACCATTCATTCAATTTTCTCCCCAATCTATCATTTGCAACTGACGCCTTTTTACACACATACCTCACATGCTCCTAAGAATTATAAATTACAAAATTTTGATCTTCTCTTGCCATCCGTAGACGTACGTTTCGCGGTTATACCGCTCGTCAGTACGGCTTTGCAAGAAAAATAACTGTAAAAAATGCGTAATACGTGCATTGTGAGAGAATTCATATCGAATGCCTCTCACATGTACAAACATCAATCCTAAGAATTATTACAACTAAACACAAAACCTAAATATTTAAACATTCTCACCCTTTCTATCAGTCACCTGTCCTGATCTTTTATGCACCCAACCTTGCTAAACACCATGTATTTGGTTTTGTCCACATTTACTTCCAAGGCTCTCCTGTCAACAAATCTTTCCAATCTCGCAACCATTTCTTTCATTTCATTCATACTTTTCGCAAAAATTACTATATCATCCGCATAACCAACCAAGGACCAAACTTTCTCTCTACCAATCACTATCCCACCGCTTTGCCCCACTTTAAGAACATTCTCCAGCCTTGCCACATACAGATTTAATAACGTTGGACTCAGTGGGCACCCCTGTCGTAACCCTCTCGTCGCTCTAAAACTGCCACTTACCTCGTTTCCTACTCTCACACAGCATCTCGTCTCTTCATACATTTTCCTAACTATATGGCACATTTGCTCAGACACCTTATACTTTCCCATCAACTCAAACAAGATCTCACGATCCACTGAATCATACGCGGCCTTCAGATCTAAAAATAATGCATACAGTTTCCCACCCTTGCTCTGCAACTGTTGGTCTATAATATAATTTAAAGTCACTACATGCACCATTGCCGATCTTCCTTTACGAAACCCCGCCTGTGTATGGTCTATGGTGCCCTTCGGTTCCAACTCATCTTCCAATCTTTCCCGAATGATTGCCGCAAAGATTTTATACATGGTGTTCATTAGCGTAATACCCCTATAACTATTTGGAACGTCTTTCTTGCCATTTTTATAAATAGGGATAATGACACCGTCATTCCAGCTTGTTGGCCACCTCGCTGTACCATTCCAAATGTTATTGAATTCCACCGTTTACTTTTGCGCATTATTTGCCCATTTGACCGCTTCCCTGGGAAGATTATCCAGACCACTTGTCTTCTTTGTCTTCATAGCCTGTATCACCCTTTTCACTTCCTCTTCCGTAATTTCCTTTTGGCTGTCAAAAGTTTTCCCCTTATCAGTCTTCTCCCGCACCACTGGCCCACCTTCCCTAGCAACAACTCCATACAATGAGCCTTCCACACATTTACGCCCAGCCCACACTTGTTTGTATAATAACCATCCACTTCTCTAATGAATTTTCATACCTCACTTTCGTTCTTAAGCGACCGGATCTTGAGCAGCTGTTCTTCGACCCATCGTTCTTTCTTTTCCTTTAGCACCCCCTCCATACCTCTTCTTCCCTTCACTACTTCCTCACTGGTCACTACTCCACTTCTAAAATCTCTCAGTAATCTCCTTACTCTTCTCTTTTCTTCTTCGCACTGACAAACCACCGCTCCCATCAATTCTTCTGTTTCCAGGTTTTCCTTTTCTTTGAAATTTATTCTTGTAATCCTTTCTTGAAACATTGCTATGTCTTTATGTGACCACCGACTGTTCACCCCATATTGTTGTGCCTTCGTATGTAAACAGACATACTTAATTGCCGTCTTCGCTACTATGGGAAAATGGTCCGATCCCAGCCGCTCTGCCACATTCAGCTCCTCCACCACTCTTCTCGCTTCATCATTTGCTACTATGAGGTCAATTACTGATCTTCCTCTAGGTCCCACAAGTTATTTTACCATTCCAATCTTCCTCGATACAACCATTTAGCAAATTCCACTGTACGTCCATCAACCATTCTGTCATCGCTTTTCCTTCGTCATTCACCACCTTATCCTACGATTTCCGGACACTATCCAGCCCCTCCTCATCGACTGTAAACCCGTTCCATTCCCCCACTCGCGCATTCCAGTCTCCCCCAAAAGAAACCTTCTCTCCATCTTTTCCACTTCTTTCCAGCCTTTCATCAATTTCTTTTGCAATTTCCTTCACACGACCATTTGAGTACACAGTGAAAATTCTCATAGTTTCCCCACTAATCCTAATTACCCTCTCCTGTACCCCTTCAAAGTATTCACCTCCCGTCGTTATTTCTGTTATACCTGCCCTTATACCACTAATAATTCCACCCATGGCTCTACCTTTAGCCTTTAATTTCACTGCATGCTGGCTCATCCATATAAAACCATTTGGCAACACTTGCTTGCATTCATCCCAATCTTTTTCCTGTACCCATAATTCCACCAAACTCACAAACTCAAATTTTTCAAAAAACCCACACAAATCGCTTCGACTGTGACAGTCTCTCAATTTCCGCATTAATCCGTTAACGTTCCAAAACGCATTTTAAAACAGTCGATTCTCTCATTGTGTTCACTGATCGCCCTTGAAATTTTGTAATTTTCTTAAGTTCCCCTTCATTATCCAATTCCATCCAATCGCCATCCACTTTTATTTTCCTGTAGCCAACTTTCACTAGTCTCCCAGCACCCCTCTTCTGTTTAGCAATGGTTCTTAGTCGATATTGTAATTCCTGTTCCTTTTTAGTAAGATCATCATCCACGAAAATGCTTCCACCCGCTAACTTTCTCTTATTTCCCAAAACCATTCTTTTATCGTTCCAATTTCTCAACTTCAGCAGTACAGGCCTTATTTTCCCATCAGCTTTTTCCCTATTCTAAAGCCATCTGTCACTTCCACTGAGATACCCATTTTTCCTACGATAATTTCTTTTACCACTGAATCTACCTCTAGATCTTCCGACACTCCACTAATTATTATATCATTCTTTCTTTCCTTCCTTTCTCTTTCCCATTCAATCTGCTCTACTCTCCCGATTCTCTTTTCCAGCTCACGTTTTTCTTCCTCCCATTTTCTTCTGTCCTCGTCGAATTTATCTTCTTTTTCCTTGAATTTTTCCTCCATTCTTTGCATCTTATCCACAACTTCCCTATTCTCCTTTCGCATTTCTTTAATTTCTTGTAGGATATCTTGCAATAATTTCCCATTTCCTCTCTCTAAGCTTTCTACTTTCTCATCACTTTCTTTCCTCCAATCGTTCAAGTTATTTTTGAGCATTTCATTGTCCTCCCTTAATATCTCAATTAGGTCTTTTAGATCCATCGATCTAGATCTTTTTCTCTTCGGGTCCGGCGACCTCGCTAGCAAGCTACTCCGGCCGAACACGTTCGCGTCCATTCTATAACTTATGTACTATTCGGTATCTCTTGATTGAACTTTGGTCGATTCGACGAACGGCGACCGCCTAGCCTTTTTCCCAGGTATTCCTTTAGTACCTCGCGCGAGAACCATAATGTTACTTCGTTAGCTTTTCTTAGTCTTTTTCTTTATAGCATCGCACAAAACGCGCTGACATACAAACTAGTAAATGTTAATACCCCCGCATATTACTACTGGCACACCTTTAACACCGATTTAAGTAACCGAATAAATAAGGTAATAAACGTCTAAACAAAATAACTAACATCCGCCCTCTGTGATCTCCACAACCCAACTCGTACATATAGTTCTCCTTTCACTTTCTCTGTTACTTCTGGTAATTGCTGCCAGAGAGCTTCTTTTTGCTTTTTAATGTTACTTGCAGTATTCTTTCACTAACTGCTTCCCATTCTTCTAGTTCTTGTTCGTGTTTTCTGTATATAATACATGCTGTTCCGGCTGCTGCTCTTTGGTCGTGTTTGCTCCACTGTAAATTAGCATGGGTTTATTTTGTGTTCTTTGCATTTCCTAGCTTTCTTCTTCGTCTCCGTAATTACTAGCATATCTAATTCAGCTTTTTCGAAGTCCCGATCCAGTTCTAGTTCTTTGCCAAATATACTTCGCACGTTCCATGTTCCAATTTTCCATACGTGTTTCTTTTCCTTCAGTTTCCTTTTTTGCTAATGTTTTCCTTTGTTTTCGTTTCCAAGCTATCTATTTCCCTTCTGCTAGTCATATTCATTGCTCTATTTCTTGTCGTAGTCTCTCTGCTTATATTAGTCGTGCTTTGTGTTATCCGTGTTTTGACTACAGTTCCTCCTTTGTGAGTTACAACCGTCTCATCATTTTTCATTGCCATAGTCGTCGTTGATTTTCCTTTGTTTCCCACGTTTTTCCCTTCTTTCCCATCAATTATAATTTCTGGGTATCCTACCTTCACACTTTTTCGTCCCTTCTTTCGTCCTCCGCTAATTGTTTCAGCTTCTTTTGAGTTTCGCGTTCTTCCTTTGTTAATTCGTTATTTATACAAACTCTACCTTGTAGGTTTTTCAGTTTGTTTTTATTTTTTATAACAGCTTCTTTATCTTGTATATTTTCTAATTCAATTTTGTAAATCTTTTTCCTATTTTTGTCACATCTTTGACCTTGGTTTTTGTATTCGTATTGTGCTCGATAAAGCTTTCCATTCCTATTTTCAGATCTAACTTATTTTCCGATGCGATTTCTACTCTCGGTATCGCAATATTGTTCTTTACTCAGTTCTTCTCTAGTCTACCCATTCTCCACTCCATACCTCTCATTTTCTCCTTTATTTTCCTATTCTCCTCTTTCAGTGTTTCATTTTCTTTTCTTAATTCCTTCAATTCTTGTTGGTATGATTTCTGATCCTGTTTTATTTCCCTTGCATCGTTTATTAGTTCCCTAATCATATCTGTCAGAATATCCATCCTATCCGCTCCCTCGTCTTCGTTCTTCTTTTGGAGTGTCCTAGCCATTTTTTATTCTTCCCAAATATTGCCTCCAGTTCCTCTTTCTTCTTTCCTCTTTTCCTTTTGGACTCATCTGAGGTGTAATCACATTGCACGTCGTCGCCGCTGGTATGGAACTGGTCGACTGCACCTCGTATATTCTCTGCGCGCACGATAGAATCGGTCGTGTTTGCTTTATCGTCTTCCCCAATAGCACAGGCCTGCAAAAAATACTTTTTGAAAATTATTTTAACTTTAATCACTTATTTCTATGTGTTTTTCAGTGCTGAACTTAAAAACGAAACCCGTTTTTTTTCTATCACGTAGGGTTTTTTCACGAAGAACGGATGTATTTCAGGAATAGTAAGCGGAACACACAAAAATTATGGAATGTATATTTTATTTGCATTTTATTAAAATCATAAGTAACCAAACAACAAGAGGAATAGGTGCCTACCAGTGCTGACCACGTGCAGACTGGAAAATTTTCCAGTTTGAACCAAATTTGATTAAATGCACTATTGTCTGGTCAACGTAAAAATGGCTAATTCCCCAAAAAATATATCGAAATCTTTACTTATTAATTACTTTTAAGTGGATCTAATAGAACATTAATTTTTTAAGCCTAATTAAAATTGAACACTGTAATGCTTACCCGCCTAAAATGCTTAATTATCCATAATTTTAGAATGGAATTTGTAACTAAACTGTGCGTGATGGAGCTCTTTCGTTATTTTTCCCCTAATCAGCGCGAAAAGGACTGTAAAAATCACTGATTATATTTTAAACAATTTTTCTATCGCAGGTTTGTGTAGTCCGTACACACGACACACGTTTCTTTGTGCTGATGGCACTAGAGGTCGACCACATGCTTCAATGATTGCTTGTGCAATTATTTAGAACTTACGGTTCTAACTTACATTACTTTATTCTTACTTTCTATTCACTATATACACTAAGTTCAAACCACAAAAAGTCGAAACTACCGTAATAAGGCTCGTTTTAGGACTTATTTATTGCCGGGCGCTCGGTGCGATCTCTTTGCGATTTGAAACTCAACTCCCTTTGTGCAAAAATTAAACGGCTAAATTTGGAAATGAAATACCAATACGGTAACAGAAGTAAATTGGATTGAGATGCGTACAATCTAGATTTAAGTTTGACAAAAATTTGGATCTAGCAGAATACGAAGGATGATGTAATTTTCATAAAAGCCATTGAGATCTCAATGCATATATATAATAGTAAGGTTTAGAAATTAAGTTAAAACTTTGGAAAATTGTGCCCTAAATTAGATAGAAAGAAAATAGAGAATACAAGGATGAAAGAAATTTTTGTTGTAAATAAGTCATCAGAGACTTTTAATGAAACAGATTTGGATTAACTTAATAAAAGGTTTAAAATATTGTAAATTTAAAAAGATTTTCCGAGGAATTCATCGCTGAGATTGAAACAGCAATTAGAAATTTTGACGAACCTTCTAAAGGCTTTATGAGAGAGTCGTACAGAATCATCATCAAAAATGCCAATTGGTTAAAGTAAAACCTAGTCTACACAATTAACAACTTTTTAAACCATCAAAAATCTCAAAGCAAAAAATTGCTTCTATCAAGGCAGATAAAGGTAGAAAGATTGTAATTTTGGGCAAGCAAGATTATTTTAGCAGAGCCAACGAAATGATTTCGAAAGCAACATATGTATATTGAGTTAAAGAAAAATCCCATCGTATTAGGAATTAAATCATTGTCAGCAACATATTTGATATCCTAGTGGCGTATAGAGGAACTCAGAAATGTACCCGTAAAATCTGAAAGTTTGGTAGTAAATATTTCCTCAGAATTCATTGAAAAAATTAAAAATTATAAATTACAAAAAGGCAAGGTTTTGGTATCTTTTGATGTCACTTCATTATTTCCATCAGTACCTACCTATTCCTAACTCTTTGAAATACGAGGTACGTCCAGAAAGTAAGTTCCGTTTGGTAATAGAATTAAATTGTGTACAGATACAGAAAAATTATTCATTGCACAAAATTCTACAATTCTTAAACTACTTTTCCACATAACTGCCGAAATTTTGCAGGCATTTGTCATAGCGTGGCACAAGTTTTTGTATACCTTCTTCATAGAAGTTTGCCGCCTGTGTCTTCAACCAGTTGGAAACATTTTCTTTCAGCTCTTCGTCATTGTTGAAGTGTTTACCGCCAAGGAAAGACTTGAGATGTAAGAACAGATAAAAGTCGCCAGGAGCTAGGTCAGGGCTGTACGGAGGATGGTCAAACACGTCCCAGCCAAATCCCTGTAGGAGATTTTTCGTCACATTTGCAGTGTGTGGTCGTGCGTTGTCGTGAAGAAAAACAACACCTTTTGACAGCAATCCTCGGCGCTTATTCTGTATTGCGCGGCGAAATTTCCTAAGTGTCTCGCAATAAACATCTGCTTTGATTGTTTGACCACGCGGTAAGAAATCAATGAGTAAGAAGCCTCTCCAGTCCCAGAACACTGTGCACATCATTTTTGAGGTGTCAAGATTTGTTTCGGCTTAACCTTTGCTGGGGATGAAGTATGCCTCCATTCCATTGATTGCCGCTTACTTTCAGGGGTGTCGTAAGAAACCCAAGTTTCATCTCCTGTGACTATCTGTGTCAGAAATTCTTCGCCGCCTTCATGATAACGGGTCAAAAACTGAAGTGCACAACCCATCCGTTTTGTTTTGTGTTGCTCAGTAAGAATCTTTGGTACCCAACGTGAGCAAAGTTTACGAAATTTCGGTTTTTCGCTAACAATTTCATGAATTAGGGATCGTGAGATTTGGGGAAATTCCATAGCGAGAGCACTAATTGTAAACTTGCGGTTTTCCTGGATCTTGTCATCAATCGCGTGAACCAGTTCTTCTGTAACCAAAGATGGACGCCCACCTCTTCATCGTGCACTTCACTACGTCCTTCATTGAACTGTCGGACCCATCTTCTCACCATTGAATCACTCATCGCATTTTGTCCGTAAACTTCGCAAATTTGCCGATAAATTTCAATTGGTTTCACTTTCCTAGCATTCAGAAAACGAATCACAGATCTGATTTCACAAGCGGCGGGATTTTCAATCAACACCGACTTTGTAAACAAGCACAACAAAGCGTACGTGGCTGACAGCGATCTCAAAATGGCGCACGTTTCTTCTCCTTGATACAGAGCGTCTATCGCGCATGTGCGGAACTGCGATCGCAGCGCTGCAGCGGAACTTACTTTCTGGACGTACCTCGTATTTAAAAACTTACTCTACAGAAATGATATGAGCCCGCCAAAAATTCAAAAATATATTAAACTAACAACACTCTGCATGTCCCACAACTGTTTCCAAATTGAACAAAAGCACGGGATTGTTATAGGCAATAGTTTGTTACCATTCATGGCTGATTTATTTATGAACAATTTTGAGACTCAATTTAAAAAAGATGCTACATTTTTCCCGAGTGTTTGGATTAGATACGTAGACGACATATCATCAAGATACAAGACTTTTGGAGGAATTAAATTCTAAATTCAACACGGTAAGGTTTACAATGAAAGCACTTCCTTTCTCGATACCTTAGTAATCAGGAATAACACCAACCTAGAGATACACATATATCGTAAAGAATCCAATCCCAACAAGTTTATCACTGAGGATTGTAACCAAAGTTTTCAGCAAAAAATTGCAAAATTCCATTATTAATTATTCCATTAAACACAAATAGTTTTAACAACCGTTTACCTATTATCCTCTAACAAAAGCAATTTTGTGGACAACTTAGAAAGTAATAATTCGAAGAAAAATTGTATCTCAAAAAGGTCCTAATTTGTTTAATTGCTACATCGTTAGGCAATTCTGAAAGAAGCTGTGCAACGACATGATAAGCAAACACAACCAACCCAATAATTGTTGTCACAAATTATGTGTTATTAATAACGGACTGCAAACGTTGATTATGATTTCGTCCTTATTAGGAGTACGGCATAGCCAGTCCGTGATTAACAAAACATATTCACCAATTAGTTTCGGGATTTATTCACGATGATAGTTTGGACCAAAAATGGTGATTCCATCTCATGAACTTAAGAATATTACCATACCCAAATATATTACACTATATTCGTTCGGCGAATGGATAAGTAAAAAAATACAAGAGTCAATGTAATTCCAAGGAAAATATTATTATATTATATTAGGTGCGTCGTTAACCACCTCTCAAAATGCCGTATAATGGTATGCTTAGCAAGTTCAAATTGTATATGCCAATAATGGCAGACATTAATTATAGACCGCAACCGTAATACTGAGCTGTTTTCGGATTCCAAGTGTGAAAATCAGTTCTAGGGATTAATTTCCTCAGGTAACAATGGGTAACTGCAGCGTTGTTGTTAGACAAACTACCTTCAAAGCCCTTTATGAGCAGTAGTGGCATCTATTATAGCGAAATTCAGACGGTACGACCATCTGAATTCCGCTATAAAACAAAAATATGTAGAATTAAAGTATTTACTTTGTTCTATTGATTCCATATTAAATTTTCTTAATATCACTTCCCGCTTTAAAAATAAACGTGTGGTAATGTGTAACGTGTGGTAAAATTTGCTTTGATGTAAAAAATGGAAAATGTTATACCGTTTAAAATGACATATGGGACTGGTTGAAGAGGCCCAACTGATTAAAATAGGTTATTAAATGTACCCGTCCACATAAAATCGACGTTTTCAGTGATTTGTGATAATTTTACTAATTAAAGAGCTATTTATGGTAGGAAGTTTTCAAATGAAAACCTTGTATAATAACAAACTTAAACGGTTCGAAAATAAAAATAAAGGAAGGCTATAATTTATTTATATATAAAAATAACTCTTTCAAGTAGTATATTTTTACAATCGTTGAAAATGGTGTCAATTGTAGCCTAAATAAAAAAATCGGTAAGAGTGTACTGTTAAGCACATAATTACCTATAACATTTTCTTTACACATTTTCGCTAAAGTTAATAATAACAGAGCTATAGACACCTAACAAAACAAACCAAAATTAAATATTTTTGCGAGATATATAGTTAGCAAACATTTCTCTCCAAAAAAACAAAAAGCTCATTAAATTGATCTCTTGAAACTACAATTCTTTCCCCTTTTAATCGTTTCTCTATCTCGGAAAACTGTCTATCATTCAGCGAGGTTGGGTCCCGAAGGATTCATAAGCCCCTCGGTTCTCCGCTAAGCGGTCCAAGATCTAGCCGCAAGATGGTATATTGGGGGCGACCCGAACGGATCCTTCACTAAGAAGACCTCCTAAACGTCGGGATCGAACTGCTTCTTCATCTTCAACAAAACTCCAGGGGGATCTTTGTCCCGGGTTGACCTGTGGAGTCGCACTCAGCTCGTCATCAATTTCTTAGGAGGTCCTGCACCCGCCTAACGATAGTCCTAGGCGGGGGTCTGTCGGGATCGAGAGCAGCGGTATAGCTCACTACCGGGTTGTCCGAAACCTGCATTCTCTCTAGCGTAACTCTAGCCAATTGAAGAAGATAGTCGTTCATATTCGGTATTGAGAGCTCGTCATGCAGTTGCTTGTTCTGGATGAACCACGGGGCGCAGGCGATCATCCGCAGCATTTTATTTTGCGCCACCACGAGCCTGTTGATGTTCGTCTTCGCTGCAGTCGACCACGACACCGCTCCATATGTAAGTATTGATCTTGATTCGAAGATTTAGCGTCGATTTGCGACATAGGAGCGACAGCAGGATCCTCCTGGCGACGTAATATTTCCCGAGGACGGTCGATGTGGAATCGGAAGGTCAATCGCTTAACCAGGGTCACCCCCAGATATTTGACGAATGGACTTTATGGAATGCAGGTCCTCCGTACGTAGATGTTATCGCTGGAGACGATTTTGTAGGATTAATGCGCAATCTCCACTTCACTGTCCATTCCAGGGGCTCATCAACAGCAGCCTGAAAGCGGTAGCACACCAGCCGATCATCCCTACAGGTGGTGAACATAGCCGTGTCGTCCGCGTATAGAGCGATCTCCATCGCCGGCGGTCGTGAGACGTCGGACATATACACAAGAAAAAGCTACGGACCGAGAAGGGAGGCCTGGGGAACACCAGTTGCCATGGGCCCTGCCTCGAAAGATGACCCCCAACTCTTACCGAGAAAGAACGCCCCTCAAGGTAAGATTTCACGATCCTAGCCAACTGGATGTAGATGCCTACTCCACTCATTTTCAGGATGAGGCCATTATGCCATACTGAGTCGAAAGCGTTGGCTAGGTGCTTCGAATTAAAATCTCCGGCAGTTAGAACCGGATTATTCCCGGCCATCAACTGCTTTATGTCGTCGGCATTATATCTATCTGTGGGCGGGACGTACACCGCAACGATCTTTAGTGCGTCGAAGGTTGGTGGTTGAACAAGGATCGCCACCGTCGTCAGCGAGTGATCGATGTGCGTCCTTATGGGGATGGCTATGCCGCCACCACGATCAGTTAGACGGTCTGCTCGATGGAGCGTGAAATTGACTGTTTTACATCGATCACCCGGACGCAACCACGTCTCACCGATGAAGGCGACGTCGATGGATTCCTCTATGAGAAACGCTGTCAACTCGGGTACCTTCCCGCGCAATTCGCCGGATGGCGCGGAGGCGCTACCGACGTCTCCCCCCTCCCCAGGCAGCACACTTTCTGGGCGTTGTACATCAAGACTGCGCATGTCCAAACCGCTGGCATTGATAGCACTGACCCCAACCGGACCTGGAGCGCGAAGGCTCCATGGAGATGTCGAGCGAAAATATCTTCGTAAGTTAGGCTATGCTCTTATGAGCTTTGTTGATTTTCACGAGGTCTTCCCCTGGTCTTCTTCATACGAACCGCTCCTTCTGCTTGAAACCACGTTGAAGAGTTTTTCGGACGACAGCTGGTAGGTATGAAAAGGAATTTCTTCAATGAGGAGAAGTTGTGTAATTCCACGGTAATCATCCTCTGATACCGGGAATACACGAATCCCGTTGGGGATCTACTGTGCCTTCGAGAAGTTGAGGTCTTTCCTCCTAAACACAGCCGATAGCTTAACCCTACGCGTTCGATCCCTCAGCAGGACAGGAGGGATCTTGGGTTCATTTGTGGTTGATCCTCGGGGGAATGATGGAGCAGTACCGCTCGTGGAAGGGACCGCGGTCGTGTTACCAGGCGCTGCGGAGTGTCTCCGACTCCGTCGATCCTGTTGCTGGGCAGAAGGCTGGCTCCGCACGACATCGATTCTGTCCATGTCTTGTTAGACTCGCTTGATCTTCTTGGTGATCGGCGTTGGTAGAGCGCGAGATGTAGAGGGCTCGCCTCCGTCAACCGATCCCCTGGCAGACGTCGGAAGGACTCCCTCGGCAGCAGCGACTGGACCTGCAGGGGAAGCGGGACGCTTCTTGCTGCGCCTACTGCCTCGTCGGACCACTACAGTGGCATTGGGGGAGAAGAATGCGTCTATATTCACCGGAGGAGAGCTGTTAGAATTGCTCTCGTCGTTCATGGAACGATCTGGAGGACTGCGTTCTTCGGAGGCGAAGACATTCTTCGCAATCGATCCGTCGAAGCCGCGGCTCCGGAGAATGTCACGGAGCGCGGACGCGAAAGCGAAGATCTGATCGTTCGACATGGCTTTGAGGTCTTTCATTGTCTCCGCAATGGGTGGATTTGGAGTTGGAGTAGGGATCGTGTCCTCTCCGGAATACAAGCAGCCGGCGGAGTTGGGATCCGGCGAGAAAAGCAGCGAAGCAGCTGCAAAGGACTTAAAGCCTTTGGGTGGCGTCCTGAACATTTTCGTAGCAAGGGTCTTTTCTTAAGCAGAACAATGAGTCAGGACGACGCACAAAACGGACTGAGTAGTGGGTGTAAAGTGTCCACTCCCGGTCTATAGTCGAGACAAAGACAAACATTTAATATATATATATATATATATATATATATATATATATAATTATAAATATAAAATAATAAATAGAATAAAGAATCAAAAACGTGGAGATATTAATTCCTTTTGTCTTTGTCCTTTTTTTTGTTCTTTTTATTTATTTCTTTTTCTTTGTTTTTCTTTTTTTTTAATTGTTTTATTTTCTCTTTTAATTACGATTAAGCAATGTTTTTAATCGTATAGGTACTCTTTTTTGTAGAATATTTTTTCAGTCCTCCACAAATTAATAAAATGTATTAGTAGTGGTAATCACAGTTTGTATCTTGAATGCCTTGACAAGTTCCCATCGTCAAAGGATTTTCCCCTGGGCAGGAGACGTCGAAATTTGATTATTAACCGGTTTACCGGTAATCGTCTGAATATCGGGAAAGTTGGTCGGTCGCACGTCGAGGTGGAAATCGGCCTCGGAGTGTGCGACAGAGAGCAGTAAGGAGATATACGCTCCCTAACGTCAGAGTGAGATAGATTCCAACGGGTTGGTCGCCCGCTGAGTCGATATCGGAGTGCCGAAGCAGCAGCGGCGGTAGCGGCGGTAGCGGCGGTAGCGGCGGTAGCGGCGGTAGCGGCGGTAGCGGCGGTAGCGGCGGTAGCGGCGTGGTAGTCCCGATGGTCGGGCTACTGTCGGCACCGTGACTCACGAACTAAGCTAGCCACCGACACCGGAAGAACGTCAAAATAAAGCTACCGACCTTTAGACCTGCCCACTCGTATCACTTTTAGCCGTCACTTTTTGTTCCACCGCGGAGGACGGCATATCCCGGTCAACCCGTCGGAGATCCTTATCCCTATCAGTGGAATTATCAAGTGTCTCCGCTAGTTTTCGAGATCCCCATACTAAACATCGGAAAACCCTTAGCCTGTACATATTTTATTTTCTTCAGATCAAGTTCACAAAATGCAATGCAAGTGGCTCTTTGGTTGCACGGTGATTCATATTTGACACACTAAGTACTGCGTGGCCATACTGCTCTATTTTCTAGTTTTATGGTTTCTGTAATCTGATAAGTGGGATAAAAACTGTATCTTGTTGGAGTAATTTGATAAATTTTTTATAAGTGTTGTGTATACATCATTTGATATTTGTATTCTTCTACTACTAGTGTTGTAAGATATTGCACTATTTGATTATAGTTAGAGACGCCGCAAATATAAATAGGTGGTTGTCTGCGTGATGAATATTCTTGGTTTTGCGCTAGTTTTTCGAATCTGTTTTAGGTTTTAAATTGGAAAGGATTATTCGCCCTTGTTGGGTCTCGGGTAGTTTATATTTTATTTTGTATTTATACTTTTGCTTTCCTTCATTACCTACCAAGCTTGCTATCTCTATTTATGTCTCGGTTATATCTTGTATTCCTTCGTCAATGTATGTAATTACTATAGACCGGACCGACGACTTCCCCTATTGCGTCACAGCGACGCACGAACGGAGTCGTGCCGAACACCTGCACTGGCGATTATTCGGTCGTCGAACAGTCCGTTCTTAAGAGTAAGATAGAGTAGTCGTGTTTTTATTTTTGGGTTATCATTTTTACATCTTTCAGATCTTTTGTTAATACAACTTTTAATAAATATGCTTAATCTATGTGGTTTGGGATTAGCAAGATTTCGTTTTCTTCTATTTTATTATTCTTATTATTATTTTTATTTTTTTGGAGTACACCTTGCTAGATCTCTTCCTTTCTGTCATATTAAGAGAATTGTTTTAATTTTATTTGTTGAAAATAGCAATACATATTAGCCTCTCACAAACGTTCTCGTCAAGAAATCATGACTTCTTGGATTAAGAGTCACGACTGCTTCACAATTGTTAATAACACGGAGATTTACTGTAATCTATGTTCGGTTACTTTGAAATGTGTAAAAAAAGAAGAAGATTTTTAGCGATCTTTACGAAGTACATGTGGCTGCGAATATTCCATTTCAGAAACTTAATAATCCAATTTATATACAATTTCTTACAAAATATACAGGTAAACATATTCCAGATGAATCAACATTACGCAAAGATTATCTTCCAAAAATATATGCCAATGTAAAGTATAAAATTACGGAACATGTGGGAGACAACTATTTTGGATTAGCACAGATGAGACCATGAATATATTAGCCAGGAGCATGGTTCATTTTATGATTGTCTAGTGTCTTGCCTTCTGATCAGGCAACTAAGTCGTATTTGATAGCGGCCAAAATAATTGAACCGCTGAATGCAAATACGATAGCTGATACCATTGATAGTAGCATTGATGATGTATTCGAAAATGCTGTGAACAAAAGGTTTACTTTTTGTTAGGTATGCTTCCGCTTATATGATAAAAAGTGGTAAACTACTAAGAAATAGATTTGAAAATATGCTTTACATTACATGCATCGTCAATGCTTTGCATAGAATTGCAGAATTCGTGAAAGAGCAATTTCCAAACGTAAATGAATTAATGAGCTGCACTAAGGAAACCGTTTTGTAACCGCAAGCAAGAGTTACTATCTACAAAGAAAAATATCCTTTAGTTCTATTACCGCCGTTACCTATCGTAACTGGATGGAGGACGTAGTTAGAAGCCTGCTGTTTTTACTCCGAAAATGTAAAAAAGTTGCAAATGTTGTAAATAGTTTAAACGAGGATGCACAAAGTGTAGTTAAATGCAAAATTATCTTACAAGACTTTTTGCAAAATAATTTAGAATTTATTAAAAAATATTTTGACGATATACCCAAGAACATAAAATATTTCGAAACGCAAACGTTGAAATTGGAAAAAGTAATGACAACATTAAACAACGTTTGAAATAAATTGAAGAATGTTTCTGGTAATTTTGGTGTTTCTTTAAGTATAAAAATTGATGCGGTTTTTGCTCGGAATCCTGTGATATTAAAAAATCTCTACACATAGTGAAGATAATGAATGTGATTTTAAATACCATATTCACAAATCTCATTTTCAGAAGGCTTAGTTTCTTTATATTTAAAAATATAGTGATCAGCACTCGTAGATATCTAACAGCAGAAAATTTAAATTATATCTGAATAATCAATCATCAATAATCAAATATGAATACAAAGACCGAAAATTAGATCAAAACATATTTAAATTTATTCCTTAATATTTTATTCACCCCTTCTTATCCTTTCTAAATTCTATCACTTATCTACGCCACTGAAAAATCGGAATTTTGTTTGCGTTCGATTTACGTTAAAGGATAAATAAACGACCATGCAAGCAATACTGGCTAACACGCGTACCCCCACCACCAACGCATACGTATGCTAAAGCTGTGCGAGTGCTGCTTGGCAATGCGTGGGTTCAAGTGGAGGATTTAACTGGTTCACTATTGGCTGGTTTTTGATTCTTTTTGAGAAGTATTAGTTATGAATATTGAGTTGCTGAGTTGTTAAGGTTGTTCAGTTGCAGAGGCAAGGTAAATCCGCTGTGCGTCGTTAGCAATTCAGTTTTGCGTTTAATATTTAGAACACCGCCTACCCTTTTTCTGTTGGTGCAATAAAGGTATGAAATTACGACCGAACGTTTGGCATATACCCAATCTCTTTAAACAATCGGTAAATTCGGAAATGTGCGAAAAAGAACTTTCGAATTAAAATATTGTACATTATTTGATGGTTTTCACCTACAATAAATCATGGCCAATCCGGACCAATTATAATCGAGGTGATCCGAATTACTGAAACATGTAGATTATTGCAGCCTCTAATATGTTAATGTGCTTAGCGTATAAACGGAAGTAAAACATCTATATACACATAAAAAGAAAACAAAGACGTATTCATGTAACTTATTGGACAATTATTTCGAAAAGCAAACTGAAAATAAAGCATAATAAATAAAGGAAACGTAAATAAATAAATAAAGGATTAGTTTGTATTAAGAAATCCGTAAGTTCTCTGTGTGTAATGCTTGGCTTGGAATGCGTGGTATCTCAGTATCTGTAATACAAAGAAGGCGTTTAATTCGGTACCATTTCCCTCAACTCAGTAGGTACCTGTACTCAAACAATAAATTGCATTATCACATTTTGCTTTTGGTTCAATTCTTTTGATTCCAAAGCGCTTTCGTTACTATGTAACTATGTAAATATTCTTCTTCGTCGTTATTGTACTATCGTGAGGACAAAGTTGTCTAGAGAGGAAAATAGTTTTGACCAACATTTTTTAATTGAGCGAGGAGTCACTGTCCGAAGCATTGCCAACAAAACTATAGGATACTTTAAGTTTACATTAATTAGAGTGTCGGCAATGTGTCTTTGTTCAAGAGAAAACATGAACCAGGGGGCTCATACGGTTATAAAGTTTAAACAAAAACTGCGAGAATATTCATCTGAATACGAATCATCATTAGAATCTTAAAAGTATTCGAATACAAAATACGTGTTCCATTCTTAAAAGTATCTCTGGAATCAGATCTTTTGTGGATTAGACTATTGATTAATAAGTTACATTTTATAAATAAATATGCAGCAGGTAAAATTTTAAATTTTCTCTTGTTTCAGTTATTTGCGTTGGAAGATTTTAAAAAGAGCCGACGTGTTTCAGTATACTTAAGCACTGAAAATGAAATAAACACTGAAAATATTGTACGAAAAATTTTCGAATCTAATAAAGAGTGTTATATCCCACGGTAAAATATATTCCAACCGAAAGAGACTTTCTTATTTGTATATTTCTATTTCAGGTTCAGTAAAGACATAATGGAAATGGTAAAATTAAATGACATGCACGACTGGGAAAATTTACCTGTGTTAAAAAATTCCAGATAAAGCAGCCTGCACTATCAGAAATTCGGGAAAATGCATTAGAATCGGGTATAACATAAACACATTATTTATTGTAAATACGTATATATATTTCAATATATTAGCAAACACTTCGAGTGCGCGCCTAAAGTATGGAATAAATTCAGTAGAAACAAGATAAAACTTGCTGGTCGATTTTATTTGATAAAAATTCACATTTTTGCGTGACAGTCGATTTTCAACCATTAGTTGTTTTTGAGAAATGGTGCCGTAATTATTTTTAAATAGCGACTCCCATTTTGTTTCTTGATTTGCACTGCCGATAACGTAAAAAAGTAAAGCAAAGCAAAAGCTGCCATGCTAGAAAAAACGTTATTCCAGTCTGCTTTTCGAAGTGCCAGATGTATTTTACCGATATCACGTCGGTACGAATTATTACAAAGTACAGCTCTCGCAATATAAGTTGGTGAAGGGTGGGAATGTGTTCGCGCAGATAGAGGAGGGATAGATTGCCTATCATTCGTCCTGCAACGTAATGGTAATTCCTATGCACTATCTGAATCAGACAGGTGGGAGGTACGTGTCCTAAATACGTTTACGGCGCATCCCCACCGCTCGCTAACTTATATTGCCACAGTTGTATTAGTTTTACACTGACTTCTTAATATTACAGAAGTCTCATTGCAATTTAAGTGTTATAGTACATTTAACTGTATACACAGTATTACCATTTTAATTCCCATCGGGTGCAGGATAAGACAAGAACTCAGAAGGAGATTTGCGATTTGTTTAATGCAAAATATCTAGATGGCCCTATTAGCCAATCGACAGTCAGTATGACTGAGTTTAAATTTCGAGAAACTAGTGATGTTGAAGATATAAAAAGGCCTGGACGTCCAAAAGTTAGTGAAGATCTGAAACTGAACATTTTGTCAATGAAGTTAGTCAGAGAACAGGTTGCGTATTATGAGGAGGTGCTACGCGAACAAATAAAAAAGAAGTAAAGTGGCAGAACAAACCAACAAACTAAGAAAAAAACAACAAAACTAATCTTTCGTTGCTCCTCTTATCCCTTATTGGTCATCGGACGATCAGACTTTCTCAGTGAAGACGGGAGTGGGTCCCGAACTTGATATCCAAGTGGTAAAGGACGTCACTGCGATTCAGCCGCTATGTCCGGTATTTCTCGAACGCAGAAGAGAGATGAAAGGTTTTCGGAAGGAACAGGCAGGTAGACAACTAAGATTTTTCAAGATAATCTCCTTTTAAAGGAGGAGAATATTCGACAACCAATCAAATTTAAAGGAAAAAATCGAATCAATTCCGCAACGGAATTAACTTAACGACCTAACAAATTTATTAATCAATTATTTAAATACTTATAACTAAAGAACAACTAAAGCTAAAACGAAAATAAATAAAAATAAAAAACCCGTAATTCGCACATTGATGCCAGTGGCCGGCCGAGGGATTTATGTACAAAACGACTCTCGCGGAATATGATACAATAAATACCAAAAACTTGATTACGCTAGGCTTCCTTAATTTTTTTACTGAAACGTATCGTATTTACCACAGGAGTGAAGCTTCTCCAAGTATGGGAACAACTAGTATTTTAGTACTTACAGGGGAACACCGGCAAGCCGCACTTCCAGATTTTGATGAACACCGACTGAAAGAGTACCTTGGTGTAAGAACAACACCATTTTCTTTTTCTGCGAAATCTCCCGATTTCGGGATACAGCCCCTCCAGAAATTTGAGTGATTTTAACATTTTTATAAATATCTATGAAACCTTAACAGATTTCTTCTTCTTTGTAGAATATAATTTAAAGTATATTAAATAGTAATAATAGTAAAAATTAATAGCGGGGAGCCGTGTACCCCATACCCCCATTCTTTTAAGGTTTTTTGTTATTATTTATCACCAAGAAAGTATATTACATAGTCTCCAGGATGACACAAATTATTTTCGGAAAAAATTTAAAACAGGGGACCGGGTAACCCACACCCTCATTTTGTCTTATTTTTTCTATTTTAATTTATTACAAATAAAGTCAGTTTTATGTAGAGAACGGTGCTGTAAAGCAAATTTAGACAGTCAATAACAAAGATATAAGAAAACGATAATGAATCTTTACTTGCCACTGATTGTCGTTATAAATATTTATTATGTATTATTTCGATAACGCTTTAAATAAATACTATAATATAATGTGATTGGAGTGGATCAATTCTAAGTGCTTGCTGTAGATACCGATATAGTAAAAGTACATTTTTCCGGTCATGTATAAGTAAATATATATTAATCTAGAACGCTTGATATTATTTTGATAAGGTTTCCAAGAAATACTGTATCTGATGGGTATATCGATGTAAATACGGACAAACTAAAAATACGAGTAATGTGTCACATAGACTACTATCGTAATGCATATGTAATGTGGTCGTTTCAAATGATATATCAGAAGCATTTCTTTCTTGCAGTGTAAATTTGCAGGTTAGCATAATCTATAATAATAATTTTCAAGCAGCCAACATCGCAATAATTTCTTTGACGTTGCAAGACTCTCAACGAACTGGGGTTGAATAATGCATTGCGATTGTACGTGCTTAACAAGAAAACATGTCTTCTTTTGAATATGTAACAGGATTGGAGTTTGAACGATTAGAAGAACCACATGAAGCGCAATTTGTGGAAGATGTAGCAGAAGATGAAGAAGACAGTTATGGAAATAATGCATGTGTTCGTGAAGAAGGAGGCAGTGTTGACCTAGATTACAAAATTAACGCTGTAGAATATTGGAGAAATGGTAAAACCAAGCGACGTTCTGTCTAAAGCGTGAAATAAAATACCAAAAGGTCAAATCGCTACGGCAGTTATATAGATGGAAAGAACGTATTAAGGAGTTAGACCGGTGTGACCGGCCGAAAAAGTAGGTAATTTTCAAATGTGGATTGCCAAAGAAATAAGAAAGCTGTACACTTGCAATTTGGTAGTTTAGTTAAGTACACTATGACGATATAAAATATATAAAATCAAAAGGAAAATAATAATTGTAATACTTCTTCTTCTTCTTCTTAATCTTTTACCCTTTCTACCTTTCGGTGTAAGGGTTCGGAGCCACCGAGCCGTATATGTACACGCATATACCGTACCGCTCCTTCATTTTCGCAGCTTATTAGAGGTCCAGATCCCTTTTTAGGATTTTAAACTGCTACGCTCTGCCGCTACCGGGTCTCGAACGCCGGCCCTTCGCACTGTGAAGCGCGAGTTTTACCACTCAGCCACTGAGGGGTTAATTGTAATACTATTTATTACAATATTAGGAAAAGTAATTTTTTTCGCAGCGTTTATTGCTGTCGATGATTCCGCTATAGTAGAACGTCTAAACCCAAAACAAAAAATATATTACTTAAATATATTGCATTCCCTAAGCATTGACCGAGCTTTTTCAAGGTTTATTGACATTTGACTGAAAAAAACGATTTTGAACTTTTGTTTTGATTTTTGGCTGTATTATTGGGAATTAATTTGTTAATATTTTGGAAAATAACAATGATATTGTAAAAATCCTCGGTCAATGCTTAGAGAAAACTACAAGGATAATAAAAATCCAAACAAGTTTCGAGAAAAACGCATTCAAAATTTTACAATACATTTTTTTTTTATTATATAGTACAAACTTTTTGTTTTTATGGTTAATCTGCCATGCCAGCTTCGTAATAGTCATATCCCTCATCGTCATTTCCTACTATTTCCTGCTCTACCGCCTTAAAATACGACCTTCTTTAGATGCCTTCAACGTAGATGCCTCAGCGATCGAAGTTCGTTCTTCGTCCAAGACTTCGCAAATACTTGCTGTGACCGGCCCGACTACTATATTCATGGTATTCATCATTAAAAGAATGCTTGAATAACCATTATTGAATATACTGCTGGCAATATTAACACGTTTACGCATGTTTTAACGCATGTTTTAACGCATGTGACACTACTAAATGTTATTTTTGGAGCGAAGGTCCAAATAAACGCGTTCAGACTCTCGTTGGAATTTTGAGTGTAAGCACCTAAACAGCGCCCTAACAAATCATTGTTGCTAAGTTTCTTGTGGATAGGAGTAATTGCCTGTATAACATTAGGATGAAGAGCAGATTTCTGAGTGTATTCACTTAATTTACATATTTGTCGCCTTTGCTACTTGCCAGGTCCAAGAACTTGGCCCGGGCAGACAGTTTTCATGTTGGGGTTTAACGTCAGTTAACGATTTGTGCTGTAACGTTGCCCATATTGCAGTTTTCATTTCTTCTAGTGAGTTTTTATGTCTCCTAATCAAGTCCTCAATAAATGCTCACTCAGGCCCACAACAGACACGTCATAGGCGCACGACTAATCTCAAGCGGCCGGCGCGCGAGTACGAGTCTGTTGTAGGCTCTATAACTCAGAAACTAATTAGAATTTATACTTGGGACCTTTAGAACTATATTCTACAAGCTTCAAACTATATTTTACAGCAAAAAATTTTTTCGATTTTTTGAAAATTTTACACCGGTCTAACCCCTTAACAGAAGTGGCACACATACGAATAAACTACGGTTTATTACAAAATACGTTCATACAAAATTTTAAAATAGCATTGACGATGAAAAAATAATTCATCACATGGACCTTCGTGGCTGGGCTTTAGAAGCTAAACAAGAAATTGGACACGACCCGTTTAGAGCAGGACATTGGCGAATTAGCATTTCAAGAAAGTACATAATATTGTATCTTGCAAAATAACAAAATTTATTACTCGGTCGACACGTGCTGGTATGGATGATTTACGGTTGGTGAGCAATAATTTTATTAGGGAAGTCAAACCCTATATCACTAGTATCGGCAGAAGCAACATATACAACGTCGTTGGGAGTGGATTTAATCTAGAAATGCACTCCGGCAGAAAACCGTTGAAAGTGTTGTGCAATCTTTGCACTCTACAACACATAGTTCTACAATTTAGCAGCCATTTTGGCAGACGGACGCATACTTACGCCATTATTTTTTTATTAAAGGAAACTACGAATACGTTCTTCTTTGATGTCTGGATAGCTGACTTTAAATCATTTCAAAACCTGGCTAACAGATGTATTCTTTCCAAATATTGGAGCAAAAGGTGTTCTCTTGATTGATTGTTGGAGTGGGCATTGTGTTGCCGACTTTCAGAAATTAGTGTGAAAGATAAAACTGTATATATTTGAAATATTTCTAAAAAAGCAACAGCAAAGGTACATCATCTAAATGTGTTTGGTTTTAGATTATGCAAAATTTTATTAGAACTTTTTCTGATACAGTGACTCTTATGAACTACGACATAGATTTGCATCAAAGAAATAATATTATTAAGTTGCAATCGTTGACCCACAATCGGTTATCTTCACCAAGATTTTTCGATGTCTTGAAATACTTGTGGTATAAGAGTGGCTACGCGAATGAAAGACCGGGATCCTTTAAAAATTCTGTAGAGTATTGTTTTGCAAAACACGCAGAGTCAACACCCTTGTATAGTGTTTGTGAAAAACTTTCTATTGTGCGTTGTTCGTGGTGTAAGCTATAGCTGTGTTTTGAACACTTTTATACTAACTACCATTACTGCAATAATTACATAGCATAATTACCATATGTATACTAGTAGCACTCAATGATAATATCAATAATCACATCGCAGTGTGTGGTGTATTTATGTTTGTGCTCCACTGTTTTCCGAAAATGTGTTACTGTTGCAAGCGTGTTAGTTATATTAATATTGCTCTATAAATATCATGCCAAACTGGAAATGTACACTGCATAAAACAATGCTTCTTATACATTATTTGAAACAACCGCCTGTCATTTCAATCACATTATATTATAGTATGTCTTTATACCGTTATCGAAATAATAAATAATTTTTAGATAAATGCGTATATATTTATAACGAAAATCAATGACAAGTAAAGTTTCATTATCATTTTTTTTATATCTTTCTTACTAAATGTCTAAATTTGCTTTACAGTATCGTTTTCTACATGTTTTGTGGTCGTGTGTGTTTTAAACGAAAAAACATTAGTAAAAGTATAATATATTATAAATACAGCTACACATATTCTTGCTTCTATTGCTACTATCAACTGGCGGGAACGCACGCATGCGCATATAGGCATATGCTACACTACATAGACGACATAGCCGACTTTACTTGTGATAAACAAAAATTTCAGAAAAAGAATAAAGAAATAAGGGGTATAGGATACTCGGTCTCGCGTTATTATCTTTTTCCAAAAATAATTCACGTCATCCTTGGAACTATGTAATATACTTCAAATTATATTCTACAAAAAGAAAACAGAAATCTGTTATAGTTTGCGAGATATTTACAAAAATTTCAAAATAATTCAAATCTTTGGAGGGAGCTGTACCCCGAAATTGGGCGATTCCACAGACAAAGAAAATGGTTTTGTTCCTATAGATACTCTTTCAGTCTGTGTAGTTTCATCGAAATCTGAAAGTGCGGATTGCCGGTGTTCCCTTGTTAGTATTGAACAAGTGGAGTGGGGCCCCTTTGGAGATTTATTATATGTGTTGTCGAAGCAGTTGATGTTCCTTGTAGCTTTCAGGTACCTCACTCCACGTCTAGAGAGTCACAATCACGTAGGTGCCTGTCTTCGACGAACTTTAACGCAACGACGTACAGATCGGGGAAGATAATGGCGAATAGGATGGATTCCGAAAATAAAACGAAAACGTAATTGAAAACGTCAACGAAATCGCAAAGTATAAGTACAAGAAGTGCTGGTAAAAGTACTTGTACGTAAAATAAAAGATGAAAGTGAAATAAAATAAATACCCACAAAAACACCTAATCGGTATTTCAGCACACAGTAAAAGAATCAAGACATACCTAAGTTGTTGGACGGCTTTAGACATATGCTTTGCACCACGTGGCAAAGAAAACGGTTAAAATCTTTCCAACAAGGAAATTTCGGATAGTCAACCAAACTGGTATTAGCGTACTAAATTTAGTTGGAATTCCAAATCCTGTTATCCATATCGATGAATTACCTCTCAAACCCTAATAATTCCAAAATTCAAAATTCAAAATCAAAACCGGAAGAATTAAAATTCGAAAAGGTAGCCCAAGTCAGAATACAACTACCAACTGAAGATTGTCTCTAATTGGATATTCATCAATTAGTTATGAAATAAAACCAAATACAGTCCCCGAGAACCATATGTAGTTCTATCTACTGAATACTGTTGGCGCTATAACAACGGATCTGAATTCAAAATTCATCGAAACTGAAATTTGGAACAGGAAAGAAAAGCGAAATCAAACAAGCAAATTAAAACGAGCAAACATTGGCCTAGCCGACCCAGTGAATCACTGCATGCACGACGACGGAATGACAAGCCCACACAGGCGCGGCCAAACCTAGCAAAATACAGATGCGGTCAAAAATAACGTGACAAAGGAAGAATATTATTCCTATAAAATTCAACTCGTACATGAACTCATCGAACACGACCCTGACCGGCGACTATAATTTTGTGAAACAGTGCTAGATTTGTGTCAAGAAAATCAACGTTTGCACTGGCACTTACTTTTTGGATGAGCCAATGTTTTGTCTAAATAGCAACGTCAATTGTCAAAATTGCAAGTATTGGAATCGGGTAAATCCTCATTGGACACTTGAGATACATATTCAACACGGGCAGAAATTAAATGTGTGGGCTGGAATACTTGATAATAGAATAGTAGGGTCCTTCTGTTTTAAAGGAACCCGTACAGGACCAAGATATTTGCAGTTTTTGCAAAATGACCCTGTTCCAGCGCTTGCAGCAGTTTTTACAAATGACAATGATCTAGACCTCCCAGATAATATCTTATGCTTCCAGTAAGATCGCACACCCCCACACTATGCGCAGCCTGTTCGAGATTTTCTAGACAATTGCTTTACTTTTGATGGGGTTATTTAAAGTCCAAGATCTACGTCATCATTGTCGGACTGGAATTCCAAGATAGATCTAGATCTTCAACACCATACCCATCATACATGTTTGGAAAATTAGAGTGAAACCGTAGTGTTCAGTGTCTAAACAATTACTGGACTTCCAATGCCGGTTAAAAACATCAGTGGGTATACTTTTGTTGGACATAGTTAGACGCAAAATAGAATTGATCGTGATCTAATTGCTAATGTTCTGTAGTATGAACAAGGACTTCCTTTAGATTTATTAAAACTGAATACAATACTACAAAAACAACAACAACAACAACAACAACAACTCATCTCTACGTTGTGCAGCATTACCGGAGGAGCCGTCTCTGTAATACACACATAAAGAATTTTAATAAATTTCTGCAATTGCAAAAAGTAAAATTTAAGTTAGGTTACCACCTGTATAACTTTTGGTCAAAGCTTTCGGAGAACTGTCTTTCATCATACGAGGCCGAGGCGCAAGCACCCCATTGACCCCTCGATCCTCTACTTAGCGGCCATGGTCTCACCGCTGGTGGAGTTGGGAAGTTTTGATCCTCGTGATCCGGTCACTGGAGGTATCGTCGATCAAACATGAGTGACATCGGGCTGACGTAGGGTGTCACTCGCCTTGCAGGAGATCCTGCACCCTCCACACTTGGCTCTTAGGCGGGGGTCTGTCAAGGTCGAGCTCGGTGAGGTATCCGAGCACCGCGTTGTCCGAGTTTTGTATGTTATCTAAAGTGCTTTTCACCAGCTGCCTAATGAATTCGATTAACGGCGGTATTTTTAAATCGTCGTGCAGCTGTGTGTTTCGAACAAACCACGGTGCTATCACTAGTTTTTGTAGATCACGTTTTGCTAGTGACGATCATGACAGCGCCCCATATGTAAGAATTGGTTTTAAATATGACGTATATATCAACTTTTTGTTTTTAAATCCAGCGTCGAGTTCTTACATAGGAGCGGCAGCAACGATCTCCTCGTGATGTATTATCTCTTCATGACCGAACCAATGTGGGCGCCGAATGTGAGGCGGCGGTCGAGCATCACTCCCAGGTATTTGGCCTCTACGCTCCATGGAAGTCTCTGGTTTACCACGAAGATATTATTCCATGGGATCGTCCTCTTCCTCGTTAACCTTACCGCCACACATTTGTGCGTGTTGAATCGGATCCTTCAACGGTTGACCCACTCCAAGATCTTATCCGTGGCCGCTTGCAGTCTTCTGCATATAAGATCGTCGGATCTTGACGACGGTCCAAACAGCCGTGTCATCAGCGTAACGACCAACGTCGTCGCTGTCGTCCTTGGAAGATCTGAGGCGTAAAGGAGGAACAGCGGAATTAATGACCAATTATATGGAGAAGCGAGAACTCTGAAGGGCAAGGATTTATATTTCCACAGATAGCGAGGCAGCACTGAAGGTTATAAAATCAGTGACATTTGAGAGGAAAACTACCTGAAACTGTAACCAATCCCTTCAGCATCTGGTCAATAAAAACAAGATATATGTGTGTGCCAGGACAAAATGGCATTAAAGGTAACGACATGGCCAGCAGCCTCGCTAGAGAAGAATTTGCCACACCGTTTTTCGAACCAAACCTATTTAATGGCATTATAAAGAAGCATATATTATGACGAGGATAGGGATGGTAAGAAGAAGCGAGAACCTTCAACTACAGCAGTATGCCAGCATAAAGGCAGACAGAAAAGGTTATCACTTTTTTTTTGTACCGGGAAAGTGAAAGCATTCTCCGAGAAACAGAGAAAGGGCCTAAAACTAGGTCTTTTCATCAGTCAGTGACATTGAGATACCATCTCAAAATCCCAGGACAGGCCACAGATGGTAACTGTATGTTTTACAATGGTATGACAAAAACTTACTATGCGAATGTGAAGGCGTACTTAGCTTAAGGATAAAAATTTAGGAAAGGCTACGATTAAGCCTATCGAAGTGGACAATGTCCTTCCCCAGAAGTTTATACATTTTATAAAATGTATGTATATAATAATAGTAAAGCCAAGGATAACTTATCGTAGTGAAACGTGTGTTATGATTCAAATCAAAGCAAAATATGGAAGAAGATAGTTTTAAGAAAATATTTGGGAATAAAAAACCACATGACAACCTAGAGAATCAGAAGTTACAAAAACTCTATGGTAAGCTCATCATTTTAGAATTAATTAACAGGAACATGCCAACGGATGTGAGAAACGTAGAATAATTAAGAAAGATATCAAACGTAAAGTCAATGGAAGGAAGGTGGCAGGGAAGATCGGGAGAATGGATGGAAGTTGTATAAATATAAGTAAGCTTTACACAGTCAAAAGATGTCAACAGTGGCTTAGTAGGTGTGCTGAAATTGCAGATATACAGGAAGTAAAAACTGGATTAGCGTATCTGATATACTCAAACTTCCTCGTATAATAAGTTGGGCTAAGAATTCACTTCAACAAGCTGTTGTTCGGTAACCTAATTAGAATGACATCAGCGGTCCGTACCTTTTAAAGCACAGGGTCAAAGCCTACCAGATAGCAAGGCATGTAATAATGCTTACTTCTACTGGAAAAACGTTCGCAAAGAAGCATGTTCCTCATTTTTTCTTGCTATAGGAAGAACAATGATTGATTTAAAATAAGTATCCAATAGGTAATATACATTATATACTGGTTTACAATAACGTTGCAACAAACAAATATAATTAAGTATCTAGTGTTCAAATATTTTGTTTTATTAAAACCGAATACGACATTACAAATACGTATATAAGAAGGCCGATTAAAGTTTTGCCAGTGAAAAGGTATAATTTAAGTCACGACTCTTTCAACTTTCGGTCAAAAAGTGTTTAAAGAGATAATTTATTAAGTTTAACCAATAACTAACAAAATTATACCAAGGCGTCAATAAGTATTTTTTTGGTATACATGTATAATTATTTGATTAGATTTTATTGCTAACCAATTGCAATTAAATTTTAGGTGGCTTGGATTTAATAATTCTGCCAGGAGTTGCATTTACTGTGAATGGTAAACGGCTAGGACACGGGAAAGGCTATTATGATGCATTTCAGTCACAGTTATTCCAGAAGCAAAAACATCGTCCAAAGACAGTTGCTATTGCTTTCAAAGAACAAATTCTAGACGAAGTTCCTACACATGAACATGATGTTCAACTTGATATGGTTTTGTATGCGGACTAAAGGGCGATTGTAAAAATAAGTTAAATTGGATGCGCAATAGTTAAAACCAAAATCAAATCCAAATAGATTTATAATATTATATATATATATATATATATATTTCTCTCTCTCTCTTTATCTTTTACCGTTTCTACTTTTCGCTGTACTTTTTGCTCCTGATCCGCATTTCCTTAGTTTTCGCAGTATATTAGAGATAAGAGTTACATTTTAGGGTTCTAGTCACCAGTCATGTTTCGTCATTCGGCAAGCATGACAGCAAAAATCGACATCGATGACATCGTTCACGGCGGAGATACAGCCAGAGCATGGTAACCGACAGGGTCAAAATACAACAAGCCGAAAACTAACCGCGAAGATGTCACGGACCGAAAATCCGTTGACTCGACACCAAGTAGCGACACACGCGCGTTTTTTCAAACGAATTAAGTTCCAAGTTTTATGGATTTAAACTGTTTCACCGGAACCGGATTTCTAACTCCTGATTGTGAAGCGCTTGTTTTACCATTCGGCCACTAAGCGGGTTATATTTTATATGTATATATCTTGATCATTAATGCACTCCGTCGTAAGTTAAAAGATGAGTAAGGTATGTACGTGTTGTGGCCAGTATACGTCAACTTTGTTTTCAGAGTAGTTAGCAAATATTTTTATGGTGTATAGTGTTTTTAGGTCAGTTAATAATTATGTGTCCATAAATTATACCATTCTGATTTTGATATTAGTTAAAGCGCCAAGTCTTCTTGTTTCATCCCATATAAGCTAAATTAAAATATTTCTTTGGTACTCAGAAGAAAATACGGTTTTCTTAAAATGATCGAAGTGGGGTAAAACAACATACCACAGATTATCTGACATAGTCTAAAAGAGCAAAATGACATAGTTCGTCATTTTACTGCATGCATCGATGATGCGTATTATTTTATATTTTTGCTTTTTAGGTGCACTAAAATGCCTCCCAATTATCAGCGTGAAACTAGTAGACAGCAAATATTGTTTGTTAGGTTTTTATCCTTTAAAAGGATATTTTGTAGAACGTACATAGAAGGTAGTATATATTATGCCGGTCCTGGACCACCAAAGTGTATGAAATGGCTGTATTTTCAAATTTTACTGTCATATTACTCATTTCTATCATTCATTTAATGTATTTATCTCAAGAAACCCATTCTTTCATCATTCTTACTCGTTCACACATCAAAAATACATAAAAAATTGGATTTGATAAATCGCCACCAAATTTTGAACCACTATCGGTAGTTATATTTACAGATTTTACTTTAGTTTTATGCCACTTTCAATCCTTCAAATTGTGAACCTCTTGATATATTTTTATTTTCTATTTTTTACAGATTAAAACTACTTCTAGAGCTTAACAATTTAACGGTCCATAAACAGTATATAAATTACTGTTAAACTGCAATATTTCCCATGCACGTCTCTAAAAATGACAATATTTTACTCATTTTATGATAAATTCTAGGTCTGCATTAAAAAGCACATTTATACTGGTTTACGGCTCAAAATTATATATGTATAAAAATGTATTTAATAAATCTCCACCAAATTGTGAACCAGTACAAACAGCTATATTCTTCTAATTTTACTTGCCATTTTGGTCATGTGTATCACTAATTTAATACATTTTTCATCTTTAAACTCCACAAATTCATTAATAAATATTGTATATGGATAAGCATTTGGAAGGGCATGTAAATTAGAACCTTTCTTGTAATACATTCTATCATCACTATCTACATGAGCTTGTATAGCATTTCGTGATTTTTTCATATCTTAATATACTTCCAATCTGGACCACCAAATTGTGAACTTCTAAAGCAGTTCCCATAAACATACGCACGAAACATTAACATAAACATGAACATGGCGTATAACGTGGAAAAAGGAACGTATCATATAGAATTTTATTTTATAACAAAATATTATTTTAAATATAAATAGATTGGAATGGATTCTGATCAATCAGCCAATGTCCAAGATCGATGGTTACATTCGATTCATAAATTCATATAACTCATTATCTAAACTACCAATAAATAAAACACTATTAATTACAAACTTATCAAAATTCGAAAACAACAAAACATAATAATAATATTTAATATTATTTTATTTATTTTGATGTGTGGCAACACTGATATATGCAGTTTTGCCAATATATCGCTATTTTACCAGTGAAATAGCTAAGTGCCTTTCGAAATGTTGTGACTGCGAAACAATAAATGAGTAGGGCAGAGGCGGGCAGTATGGTCCACTTATGCAAAAAGTGTCACAAAATATTAAATGATAGGCAGAATCATCTAAAATTAGGTAATAGTAAGTAGTGAAACATTAACTTCACACACACACTGAAAAAGGAATTAAAATTAATCACATAAAATGTATGTGGTATTTCAAAATTTATAGCTGTAATCGTGACAAAATTTTCGGCGTCGGGTAGTATGGGCCACAATTAAAGAACAGGGGTGAAGATAAATGAAACTTATTTTTGTTAACAGAATTGTTTAATTTTTATACAAATTCGATTTAAATTGTGTAAATATGTATTTTAACTTTTATTTAGACTGTATACTTCCTATTTCCTCTGCAATGTACTTCTTGGCACATTATGCCGTTCTGTAGAGACCCGAACCAATATTTTATTTTGCAAAACGTTTTGCACCGCTAAGTTTATGTGTTCTACACACTGTTCTCCACGCCCGTTACCTGCAGGCCTTTTTTAAATGTAGGCATCGTCCACTGAAATAAAAACATGTGTCAATTACACAGCCCATACAACCCGATGTCAGTATGGCCCATAGTACCCGACCGAAGTTGCAGGGGAAAAAATGGCGCCGAACCATAACTACCGAAAGCAACTCTTTAAAAGCTCTTACAATATATTCTAGACATAGTATACTATGGTAATAAGTCAGTTTGCTTACGTAATGTTTGTTACCTATTTCGACACAACAACTCTCAAAAGTTATGCCGAGCAACACTGGACATTTAGCAGGTGATATAGCAGTCGAGACGAACGCACGTGCTTTGTATTTGCTCAGTACACACACAAAATTCTCTATTTAGATTCCTTTAGTAGATCCTTTCCTATCGCCAGAACACTCCTGTATTCACACCGATAGAGGGTCGGCCTCCGACGGGCTGACTGGGGTCGTCCTCCTTTCGCGGTGTTAATCACCGAGTGACGATTGCGCCATTTTGAAATTTCGCTAAGAGATAAAGCAGGTTAGTGACAGTTTATTAAAGTCTTTCTGGTGTAGATGTTTTCCGGTGCCGGTGGCATGCGTGGATACCGATACATCGAACTATTTCGCTGCTTCCGCCCGACAGGTTCGTCACGGTGCTACCGTTACTACCGTAGCAGAGGAGCTGCCACTGTGACGATCAGCATGCGCTGCGCGCGCTGCGTCCCCACCGCAACGAGGATCGAGCGAGTTTAGCATCCATAGAGCCGTCGGAATCTATCTCACTCCTACTCATAGGTGTGAAGATTCTCTCAGTCTTCCTTCCGCGGTTCGGCAGCTTCTCGACTTATGGACGATAAATCTTCCTAACAATATGGACTACGGCTGGGCTCCGGCCGTTCTAATACTTTTTGACTATATCTGCATCCAGGAAAAACAACTGACACTGGGTAACTACCCACCTATATCACGACCCCAATTCTACGTGAATTTTTACAAAGAATGTTAATCTGACTTTTTATTAATGAACGAGGAGACTCGTGAGCGATACCCAGCTGCGCTAAGGATAAGTTAGTAGATTATTCGGCCATCTAATTAATGCAGAAGGGGCAAAAAATACAAAAAAAAAAAGAAAAGAATTGAGAAAATAGTAAGAGAAAACAATAAAATAATAAACAAAAGAAAAAACAATAAAAAAGAAATAAAGAAAAATAAGAAGAAAAAATCAATTAAAAAAAAAGAATAGAAAAGAAAAAAATAAAAAAGAGAGAATAGATAAACCCCTATTTAGTTCCTTCGCTGTTTTACGAATTTTATTTATCTCTTCGTTCTTTGTCATTTGTGATTAGACCGGGCGAGGGACGAAGGCCCCCTCTACCCGGTCCGTCCTCGTATTATATTTCAGGGCCATATACACCCAGAAATTTTATATCTACATATTTTATCCGGCTTATTACTACGTGGTAAATAGAAATGCTACGAACGCCACCGAAAAGGGCAGCGTCCATATCTTTCGGCTCGCTCCCTCCATCTTCCAGGTCGAATGCCGATTTCCGATATCCTCCTTATACGACTGAAGAGCCAGAGATGACCCCCACGCCGACGCGAGCAAGCCCGGAACTGGATCTGATGCAATTCTCTACGGAAAAAATAACCGAGCTCATTAAACGACTTTAGCTCGTCTTTGAGAAGCGTGCCATAACGCAATCTGTCAGCCGGGATATTCGAGGAGAAATGTATGAGGCCGGAGACCACCCCATTCCTTCTGGGGGTACCCGTGCCGAGAGCGGCCTATCACCAGCATCTATATCGATCGATAGCGAGTCGACACTGAGTGCTTGCGTGGCCCCTTCTCCTGGTGGCATGAAGTGGAGATTTCATTCTCCGGAGCCTGGGACTACTATTACCCTTGTGCATTCGGACGGATTTGAAACCGTTAAGCGCAAAAAACGAACGCACAATGCGAATGTGTCGAGTAAGAAATCGGCGGCATCCACGAATCTCGATCGTATTGAGACGTTCGCTGAAGTGACATCTTGCGCTTCTCGCCCCTCACGCCCCGACCAGGCCTGGCGACAAACGCCGAACACTCTAACCGTTTGGTGTTCTTCCCGGACTCCGCGACATCCCAGCGAACTGTTTCTGGTCCACCGCCAGCACCCGCAGACGAATCATCGAAGGACAAGATCCAGCCGATCATCTTGCGGGATGCGTCCAAGTGGGTGCTGGTCAGCGCGGAGATTAAGCGCGCTGGCCTAAATTTCGTGAGAGCGACAAATACAATGGAGGGCATACGGTTCTTCCTAAGCACAGAAGCGGACTTTCGAGGAAAGACGAGAATATTCATCAACGGGGGCATCCGTTCCACACTTTTCAATGAAAGTCACCAAGGACCAGAAGAGGGTGTTTGAGATTCTGAAGGTGGTCGACCTTGACGTCGATGTCGAGCCACTTCGGTTCAGGCCTGGATTGGGCCAATGCTACAGGTGTCAGAAATATGGTCATGCACGATCTCGATGTACCATTCCCGTCAAGTGCGTAGAATACGCTGTGGAATTCGATAGATCCAAGACGGTCAGGGCGACTTGCGCGAACTGCACGGGCGAGCACCCGGCCAACTACCGAGGGTGAACACTTTGCAACCGCTTCGGGGCAAGTCTGCATGCCTTTCTTCGGGGTGGACACGTCGCCGTCCGCTCCCATGCAGAGCCAACTTTCTTTCGCGCCGGCGCCAGACCGGACGTCATCGACTTCGCGCTAAGCAAGCGCCTTCCGCTTGGCGTTACGGTCGAGAATCTCCGCGTGTTATCATCTGACCACAATCCTCCTATACTTTGTGAGGGGCATATCCCTGGAGGTTCCGCCCCAGCTTCTTGGGAGGGTGGATTGGGACCGTTTTGCCGCCCGCCTGGATCGTTCCATGTTGGAAATAGCCTCCGATCTTTTGACCACCGCCGACATAGAGACGGCAGCTTCCGCCCTCACCGACGTGATGTCCCAGTCGCTCAAGGATTCGACAATGTGGCGTACGAAACCTCGCTCGGCGCACTCCGTTCCTCCCCATATCAGAGCCCTGTTTCCTGGCGACTTCGCGCGAGTCAATGCGATCAGAACCCCTCTCCGCCGTGCGCTGGAGGCAGGCTGGAAGAGCACAGAAATCAAAAATGGTGCGACTTCGTTTCGGAGCTCACGACCGAGAATGGGTCGTTATGGAAGATCGCCAGATCTCTTAGGAGCAATCGTGCCGACCGCCGTCTTCCCCTGTATGGGTCTGGAGGACTCGTCTATTCCACTGGGGATAAAGCATCCGTCTTTATCGACTATCTAGCACGAACTTAGGATGCTGACGCCGCTGTTCCGGGAAATGACATGGACCTGGACGATCGTGTTGCGTCTGTCGTCGAAGAACTGCCGCACATGGAGCCGGGACTACCGCTGCCTCCGGCGACGATGGACGAGTTAAGGACCGTCATACGCAACCTGAATTCCAAGAAGTCCCCGGGCTCCGACGGGATAGGAAACGAGGCCCTCAAGAGGTTTCCGGACCGAGCTGTGGACCGTCTTCTCGCCATAACTACGGCGGTGGTCCTCCGGAACTATTTGCCGGACATATGGAACAGGGCAGATGCCGTCATGCTACCGAAGGCGAGAAAAGATCTTGCGTTCCGCCCCATTAGCTTTCTATCAACCATGGCAAAAGTGATCGAAAGTATCATCCTCTCGAGATTGAGAGATAAGATCTTCGAACTAGATCCCCTCCCTACTGAGCAGTTCGGTTTTAGGGCCGGACTATGTACCGAGTTTCAGCTTTGGAGGTTGACGAACGCAATTCGCGAGGGACTCGCAAATAAAAAGACCACTGGGGCGGTATTTTACGATTTCGGAAACGCCTTGGTCGTGTGTGGCATGACGGCCTCTTATACAAACTCGCCCGTCTTGGATTCGGGAGGGGGGCACTAATAAAGCTGATAGCGTCCTACCTACGTCACGACGAGTGTTCCTCAGAGCTCCCTGCTAGCTCCAGATTTGTTTACATTATTTTCTCACGACAAAACATCAGGGACGGAGCTAGCAGTGTATGCTGATGACACAGCCTACTTTACGAAGCATAGAGCCAAGCACTTTGTCTGGCACCGTCTGCAAACCGCCACGAATCTATTAGAAGACTGGGCTTCCAGGTGGAGAATGGTAATTAATGAGGATAAATGCGTAGCTATACGATTCACCAAACGTCTACGCCTCGCTCACGACACCATTACCGTGGGCGGTACCAGACTCCCTTAGAGCCCAAGTGTTAAATATTTGGGGATTGCACTGGACAGTCGTTTCACCTGGGGTCCCCACGTGCGGGCGGTGACTGCCAAATTCATGGCAGTGAGGAACACCCTATGCCCATTGCTCTGCCGAGGAGGTACTGAGGTACTGAGGAGATGTTGAGGGTGAAGAGGACGGTATACCTAGGAATGCTGAGGCCCATTATCACCTACGCCGCACTGGTGTGGATGACAGCAGCTCCTTTACACATCGCCACCCTGAACAGACTTCAAAACAAAACTCTTACGATGATCGCCGGTGCTCCATGGTTCATGCGTAACGACCGGATACACCTAGACCTGGAAACCCCCTCTTCAAGACTATTTACGAACCATGGCGACGTCAACCTGGCGCAGAGCAGAAGACTCCGAACACCGTCTGGTCAAGGAGCTGGCGATGTTGAACCCGGATCGTCCGCCGCCTCGTGTGAGGGTACGGTGCATCGAAGAGGCTATGCAAGATGCCCTGTAGTTGGGCTAGAACAATAAAATCCATCTGCGATATGCCTATTCCGCATTCCACGCCGTGATCGCTAATACCCGCCTTTTATCTTCCACAATCTCGAGGCGGTGAGGAAGAAGCCGCCATACCAGATCCTTTGTGAGCCTTTGGAGCCTCGGTTTCGGCTCGAATAAGAGAAGCGGTCCTTAGGAACACTGGACAGGATAACAAAAACAAAACAAAGTATGTCTTCGGACACGCTGCAATGATAACAACTAACTATTTGCATATGGTGTCAAGACATAACCCCTATTCATAGAGTTCTGTAGCGTGCTACTAGCTAGCGTTAAACCTTAGAAACGATCAATTGCCCGTACTACCCACTGGCCCATACTACCACGGTCCCTTCTTTTGGAGGAAGCACCATGCGGTTACCCGCTTGCGTGTGGATATAGAAATGAAAACAGGCTTTTCTGTTTTATGCCGGTTTATTTCATAGATATGATTAGTAATACATTTAATACACAATAAAAGAACATTTCATCAGACAGCTATAATTGACACACTTACTATATAACATTTCTACACACAGATATGATTAACACTCACAATAGAAGAAACAATCATAAATCATCATTTCAAAGCCAAATTATTTAGATAAAAGATATATCGCAATTTATGCTTATAATGTGTATCACGTCTAGCGTGTATTGTGTTTTAGCCCATTTGACTTAACGCTTACAGCTTGCATTTAAGTCGAAGAAACTAAGAATTAAGAATCGGATTGTTCTCGCTTCGGAGAAATTAAAATGCATTTGTGGCTAAACGTTTTAGAATACGTTCTGTTCAAAACGGTTCAAATATTTCGTCTTTGCGTTTGTCCTAAACGTTCTAAAGACGCCAGCCACAAACGTTTTGCGCCTAAGCGCGGTAAGAACGGCGAAGCCGTAACATATGTGTCTCTTAGGACGGAGACGTTAACGCACGTTTGTCTTAAACGTTTAAATTCATTGACGACCGAAAGGTCTATACAAAATTTTATGCGGCGGGCGGTCGCCGTGGTCTGTTAGACGCTAATACGTATGCTTACTTCGGCGCAACGTACATCACCTGTGCCAAAAACAACTCAGCTGGACATCTATTCGACATCGAATTCAAATCGACTAGATACGCCAGCGTAGTTTCCAGTACCAACTACGCCGGAGTATCTAAGTCAAAAGTGCGGCGGTACGCGCGTATTACCGCACCTACGTTTGCCGTTTACGCATCGACCAAGACAGCGCAGTTTCCATACAACTTCGATGGAGCATCACAGCCGTAGGTGCATCATCCTTCGTACGCGAGTCGACTACGGACAACGACGCAGTTTCCATACAAGTGCGTCGGAACATTAGAGACGCAAGTGCGCGGAGTGGGGCTATTACTGCTTATTCGTTGTTAGTACGCGAGTCGTATGTTGTGAGGGTTGTGTTGAAGTCAGTGACTTCAAGTGTGGCGGCTATGTTAAAGACTTAAAGACATTTGTTTTAGACTTAAGGGACATATATATATATATATATTTATATGTAATATTGCATCAATACTTTGCTATATATCAAGATTTATAATTTTTTAACTTCAGTAACTGTAATTTTTACGATTATATTTTAAAAACTATATTCAATTTTTGTGTTATATATGTATCGTATATGTACCACATTTAAAATTATCTCCTGTTTTGACTGTTCTAAGTGCTTATATTCTGTATCAAACGCTGGCGACAATGCGTGCGTATATTCTAACGTACGTTCAGACGTACGAGCATACACTTGGTCGGTTAATCGCGCGAAGATGGAAAGTATCGATTGACAGCGTCGGTGAATACAAGTCAATCGTTTCCAGTCACCGTCTGAAAAGATCGAGCGACGAATGAATCATCATAACCCATTGCGTTAGGCCTCTGTTCGAAGGAATCGTCCAATCATCCAAATAAACATTCTGTGGCTTCGTCGGTACTACAGGAAGGCAAGCACACAGAGATTAATGCAGGCAAGCTAGACGGGGCTGCGAGCTGAGTACAAGATCACTCGAACGCCGATTTGAACTGATCCACCTTCCCTCGGCGTTCCGCTGCATCCATCGTGCTTAAGTGTACGTAAACCAACTTATACGTACAAGTCTCCTAGCGAGGGCGAAGAAGATCCGTCCGTCTTTTTTCGTACGGTAAACTAACGCATACGTACAGGGCGACCGTCCTCCGGCTCAACGCTGCATACACGTTTAGGGGCAAACGTGCTTTGAAACCATACGAACTTAGGTTCTTTCATTTTAGCGTCGCAGACACACAACAGACCGCGGCGACCGCCCGCCGCATAAAATTTTGTATAGACCTTTCGGTCGTCAACGAATTTAAACGTTTAAGACAAACGTGCGTTAACGTCTTCGTCCTAAGAGACATATATGTTACGGCTTCGCCGTTTTTACCGCGCTTAGGCGCAAAACGTTTGTGGCTGGCGTCTTTAGAACGTTTAGGACAAACGCAAAGACGAAATATTTGAACTGTTTCGAACAGAACGTATTCTAAAACGTTTAGCCACAAATGCATTTTAATTTTTTCCGAAGCGAGAACCATCCGATTCTTCGGATTCAAGTAACAGACCGTCGTTCACCGCCCGACTTAAATGCAAGCTGTAAGCGTTAAGTCAAATGGGCTAAAACGCAATACACGCTAGACGTGATACACATTATAAGCATAAATTGCGATATATCTTTTTATCTAAATAATTTGGCTTTGAAATGATGATTTATGATTGTTTCTTCTATTGTGAGTGTTAATCATATCTGTGTGTAGAAATGTTATATAGTAAGTGTGTTAATTATAGCTGTCTGATGAAATGTTCTTTTATTGTGTATTAAATGTATTACTCAGCATATCTATGAAATAGACCGGCATAAAACAAAAAAGCCTGTTTTCATTTCTATATCCACACGCAAGCGGGTAACCGCATGGTGCTTTCTCCAAAAGAGGAGACCGTAATATGTTGATTATTGATTTTATTGTAATAGTGCAGAACACAATTTATATACTTATCTAGACAAAATGTCAAATTATATTATAAAACAAATTAATAAGGGGTTTACAAGATACGAAAGTTTAAGAATTCAATTAGTCGCAACTATACAATACGAAGAGTTTGATTTATCTCGTAACGTTATTGATTTATGAAAGAGACATTTTTCATCAAATATGCAATGCAAATATACTTTAATAAGAAAGTTTGGAGGATTTAATGCACAAAAATACAAAGATTAAATTTGATCGCGTTCTAAACGTAGATTTACAATCTGTATATATAAAAATGGATTGTGGTTTGTTTGGATACTTAAAACTTGAAAATAATTTCCAAGTTATATAACTACTAAAAATGTTGTATTATTGTAAAAATATGATAACTAAACCTTTCAAATGTTACAAACAAGAAAATTTAAGATGTTTTGAATATGGGTTAGAAAGTATGTATTTTAAATCCAGCTAAAGATCATACTGATAGACGGACAAGATATGATATATCAAATAATGAAATTCTTTATATGAAATACCCATTAGAATTACTGTCCAGAATGTATCAAAATATAAGGGATATTTAAATGCATCTATTAATATATACAAAGTACAAGGTGATACTGTAGTTGATTTATTTATATTAACAATAAGTGATTGAATTGGAAAAACTGAAAATCCCATAAACATTTTAGAATATGATAAACATTGCGTTGGACTTGAAAATTTAGGTGCATTATTAAACGATCAAATTCATAAAAGAGACAAACACATGAATATTTGTTTAAAATGTCATGATAAAGTGGAAGTTTGAAACAATCACTAAATATCCCGCAAACTGGTAATATTTGTTTCCCTTTTTACATTTACATCTTTACTGCTTTAAGTTTCACGTCCAGCTGGACGGTGTTCGAAAAAAGAAACACTGAATTATAACAGGCTAGCGCCTATTACTGTTTTTAAAAAGAAGAAATTTATTGAGACAAATCAATCACTAATTACAAAGTTATAATTTAGAAAACAAAAGGGTGAAACCTGTACTAACGTTAATACACGAATGTGTACTATACGAATGTGTAATATACGAATGTCTGATAACAATGCGTTCAAATAATTTATAAACTATTTCCGCAAAGTCGGCGGTTCTGCTAAAGCGGCGATGAAGCGGCTGTATCCAAAGAGTGCGTGGGCTTTCTTTGGTATTCCTATTGTTGCGTCTTATGTTACTCCTCCATCCCTAGAACGGCTCCGAAGGTGTATCCTGAGGAACGGTGATCGATCGTCCATCGATGGATTGAAGTTTCCTTTTTATGTTGTAGATCGTGTCCCAATTTTTATATGTAACGATACAACATACAATGATAATTAACACAATGATTATACAAGAGTTCCAAAACGAATAATTTTCTCTTGGTATTTTATCCAAGTTCTTAATTTTAACATTTTCGATATCTGCTTGTAGCTTTTTAATATTTTGCCAATTCACTTTATTTAATTTAACAGGATCACTTTCAATTTAGCTTATGGTATTTATGCGCAATTCGGGTAAGTGGAAGACTTCCCCTTTTATTAAGTCATTAGTTGATATAAATTTCTCTTTGTTTACTTCTACAGTGCAATTTACATTTAATTCTATTAAAACACTGTTTATAATTTCTAAGATACCAATTCCGCTACAGTCATAAGTTATTTTTAACAAATGTGGTGTATAAATTAATAAATGTTTAGATCCAATTTGTTGCACAATTGGTTCGTTAATATGAACACTAATTTTATTACATAAAGAATCGTTGTTCATCATTAAATTTAACAAACACTCATCCGCACGTGGTAACATTACTTCCTTACACAGATATATTTCTTCAATTTTCGGACAGCTAATGGCTCTTGAAATGCTTGTATTTTTTCCTCTTAACAGATACGATTTCGGGATAGGTACGAATTGCTTGTGATAAGGAATAGAATAGATATGATATAATTCAAAATTGCTTTTATGTAGTATAGGTATTGAAATTTTGAATAAAATTTCATCAGTGTGCACATACGTTCGCACAGTTAGATACATATAGTAATTGAAAAGATATTTTAACAGGATTAATTGTTCTGGATCGTATAAGGATTTTAATTGGTAAATAAATTCTATAATTTCCTTGATAGATATCGTTGCCGGGTGTAATTTACCAATATTCGAAAATACGATTGCATCTTCAATTTCTTTTAAAATGGTTTGCAATAATTTATTGCTGTTTTCGACATAACTGTTGATATTTTGTATTGCTTGATAGAATTTTATTTCTTCGATATCAATTTTTAATTTATCGATTTCGTTCCGTAATATCTCTTGATTAGTAGTGAGTTTTTCGAATATTTCTGTCATTCGCTTCGAGATAGATTTTAATATGGATGTGTTCCATTCTAACTGCTTATTTATATTTTGTTGGTTTTTCTCTAATATTTCAAATGCTTTGTCTATGCGTTCTTTTTCCGCGCTGTCCATAATTCCGAATAAAAAGTTTCCAACGTTCCCTATTATATCCAACGGGGATCTTTTTGTGCGTTTATAGCTAGGAAATATATTTAAAAGTTTCTTCCGTGTTTGTTCTACATCTAACATTGTTTGTTGAATTAAATTTTCAGTGACTTCACTCCTATTCAATTGACCTTTGAAAGGAATTGACAGTTTAACATAGCTAAATTGTAAAGAGCCTATGCGAATTTTTGTTTTGTTCTCATAGACTTGTTTAATTGCTTCGATTTGTGTTCCTAATTCAGATGCTATATTATATAGATCTCTTGCTTTTAGTTTATAAATAAAGTCGTGCGTTTTTTGTATAATCTTGGCAGGGCCTAATTTAAAAGGTAATATAACATTTTCATTTTTGTGTACTTGAATCTGATTTGCGATTACTTGCATTAAACTCAGTATTACTAGGACCTGGATCATCTTCATCCTGTAACAGATTTTTCTTTTTAAGTTTGTGTTTCGTTTTTACAGCGTTCTTAGAGTATTTTGCGCCCTTTTTTCTTTTACTTTTATTTTATTTTCATTTGGTTGTGTAAATGGACGTTTTGGGATACAGGTATAGGATAGTGGTTGTTTTTGGGGTGTTCTGTCATGTTTTGTTGATTGACAGATTTCGCAATTATTGATAGATATGGTGATGCTTCTCTCCATATTTGGCCAGTAATATTTTCTTTTAACGAGGTGTATACGTCATTGATACCTCTATGACATGTTTTTCCCTCGTGTAATCTTCTCGAATTGATCTTCGGGATTTTGTACGTCTTCTATAAATTTATTAGCAATTTCTATTCTTAATTTAGTAAAGTTTTCTTGAATGATTTGGATGATTTCTCTTTCTATATTTTTATGTTTGAAATATATCACGTTTCTTTTATCGGGTAATAAAACTTTTTTCATTGCATTTACTATATTCTCATGTTGGGTATTTAGTGGTAATGTTACAAATATTCTATTTTTATCAAAAACTTTCGCGTGTACAAATATCGGTATTGTTACGTTTCGCGAGGCGTCAAGTATGATTTGTCTATCGGCTAGATTTACGGGTTTTTCATTGTACGGGATTACTATTTCAACTTCACCGTTATTAGAGTGTATTGTATTATTACTATTTGTTTCTTCGTTCTCATTCATTTGCAAATCTTTAATTATTTGTTCTAATTCATTCGGGTCTATTTCATCTATATTATCTCCGATATTAACTAGTAATGATTCTGTGTCATCTATGTTAATTTGGTCTAACGTATTTACATAATTTTCAGTCATTTTAATTTTAATCCGCGATAAGGGGTCAGCTTGATTAAGTTTACCTTTTTTATATTTGATTTCATAATCGAATTCGCTTAATTTGAGTCTCCATCGAGTTAATCGTGAATTTGGATCTTTGATCGAAAATAACCATTGTAGTGGTTTATGATCAGTTTTGATGATGAATTTTTTACCATATAAGTAGGGTCTAAAATGTTTACATGCCCATACTATTGATAGCATTTCTCTTTCGATAGTGGAATAATTTATTTCCGCTGCATTAAGGGTGCGGGACGCGTATGCAACAGGATGATCATTCTGTGATAATATTGCTCCAATTGCAAATTGAGATGCGTCTGTTAATAGTTCAAAAGGTTGATTAAAATCTGGATATTTCAATATTGGATCATTACATAACAATATTGTACATTTTTTAAATGCTTCTACAAATTCAGGGGTATGTTTTACCGTTTCTCCTTTTTTAAGACATTTAGTAAGTGGTTTCGTTATTTTCGCAAAGTTATGTATGAATTTTCTATAAAAACCTAAGAGTCCTAGGAATGATTTTATTTCACGTTGTGTTTTAGGAATTGGAAAATTCTTAATCGCTCCAATTTTATTAAGGTTTGGTTTGATTCCTTGAGGTGTGACTATATGTCCAAGATATTCAGTTTCTTTTCTAAGAAATTCACATTTATCTACTTGTAATTTTAAATTTGCTTCTCTCAATTTTTGAAATATTACTTTGATATACTTTATGTGTTCTTCTAATGAGGATGAAAAGATTATTATATCATCTAAATATACGAGACAAAATTTATGTAAAACTTCTCTTAAAACATCATTCATTACGCGCTGAAAAGTCGCGGGTGCATTTTTTAAACCAAAGGGTAATCTTAAATATTCAAAGTGTCCATCTTCAGTGTTAAAAGCTGTTTTCTGAATTGATTCTGGATGGATCATTATTTGGTGGTAGCCTGAGGCAAGGTCTAAAGTAGTAAAATACTTGCATCGGCCTAATTTGTCTAGAATGTCTTCTATATTTGAGATAGGGTATCTATCATCAATTGTTTTGTCATTTAGGGCTTGATAATCTATTACTAAGCGCGTTTTTCTTTTTCCACTTGCGTCTAGTTTCTTATTTACTAAATTTACAGGTGAACCCCATGGGCTTATGCTGGGTCTTATTATATTTTCATTTAATAATTTATCAATGTGATCTCTAATTTCGCGTTTCATTGTATAAGGGAAACGTCGTGCTCGTTTAAATATTGGGTCGCAATTTGTTTTAATTTCATGTCTTACGTTGCTATTACATGTTAGTTTTTCATCGGATTTTTTAAATATATCTTTATAGTTTTTACAAATATGTAAGATTTCATGTCTTTCCATTGCGTTTAAATGGTCAGTTCGTATCATATTATTTAAATTCTGTAATGAATCTTGTTCAGGGATTTGGTATTGACAAATATAATAATTTTCTAAAGGTGTTATGTTTACTGTTTTAAGTTCGATTATCTTTTCTTGTTCCGTTAAATTTTGTACTTCTATTACTGTTTCGCCATTGTGTACTTTACTAATACAACCTGGTATATTTATTTCTTGATTGCAAATTCCATCTATTAATACTTCACCTTGTACATAGTTTACTGAAATGTTCTTTAACATTGAGGTTTTTTCCGGGAATTATTAATTTCTGCGATTGTCTAAAATTTAGTGGTATTTCATAATTATCTCTTACGAGTTGTCCTCTATTTAAATCTAAGTTAAATTTCATCGCTCTTAAATCATTTAGCCCAATTATACCGTTATAAAAATTATGAAATTTATGAATGATCATTTTTAAATTTCCTAATGATTTTAGTTCATTAAAACATGATATTACTGCGTATTTATTTAAAGTTAAAATGCCTTGTGCTGTTTTGATTTCAAATTCTTCATTAAACACATTATGGGGGTAATATTTTTCTACAATTTTTGGTTCTATCATTGATATACTGCTACCAGTGTCTATAAGTAATTTCATTGGGAGATTTTTTATTGCTATATAAGGTAGTTCATTTATTGCTAATCTATTGAGTTCTTCGGCGTGGCAGGTATTATAAAATTTTCCTCTATTTCCTCTTCTGATAGTTGTTGTTCAGTTATTTCGGGATTTGGTGGGACATCTAAGGGCATATACCATCTTCCATCGTTTTCATTATAAATAGGAGAGTTTTCATATTGGCTCTCTTCTGTGTTGTATAATTCGTGGGTATTTATTTGAGGTCGACCAGTTGGATGAAAATCGAAATTCCTTGGCCTAAAGTTAGATGACTTAGCTACTGCTGTCGATACTCCGGAAGTTGGTGTGGGTTTCGGAAAGTTTGTCGTTTCATTTGGTTCCCATACATTTTGATGATTGCTGGGGTAATAACTGCGTTGTTGCGAATTTGCTTTTGCGAAGGGATTAGCTTCGGGATGATTAAATCGATTTATTTTTGGGTTTTGGAATCTTTGGACGAAGTTCTGTTGTCCAGACGGGAATTTATTGATAGAAGGATAATTATTTTGGTATTGCATATGATTTGAATTTTTTATCACTTGTGGCGGTCTGTTTGGCGTTGTATTTGTATTATTTGTTTTTGCATTTTTAACATAATTTGATCTGGCTTTAAAATTTAAGGCGTCTTGACAATAACCCATTGCTACTTCTAATGTTTCGGGTTTTAATGGCTTTACAAAAATTTGTATATCTTCAGGTAAGTTCAATAAATAAATTTCAAGTGCTGTTTGAGCGTAAATTTCTGCTCGTTGTACTTTATGAGTTACTTCTATTGTTTGTCCTAATTTTGTCATTAGTTTAGAAAGCAAATCTTGTATTCTATGACCAATAGTTATTGGGTCTTCTTTCGTGTGAATTCTAGTATTGTTAAACTCTTGAGCTAGTTGACCTAAATCTCGTTTATCTCCAAAATATGAAAGTATCGCTTCTCGTACCGCATTCCACGTATTCAACTCGTTTCGCGAACATATTAAAACTTTAGCTCTATCTCATAATTTTCCTAATATAGTGGCAAAAATAAGCTCTTTAACTTCGGGATTATTCGAATATTTTCTACAGATTCTATCGCAAGCACTATTAAATAAGTTTACGCTACTCGTTTCTCCATTAAATATAGGTATGGAGTCTAATTCTATTTTGAATAACTGATAGTTTAATTCTACCATCGTCGTTTCGGTTTCGTTTCCGGTTTCGGTTAAGCTAAGGTTGTGGATTGATTCTATTAATCCCTCCAGCTTGTTTGTTTACTTTTTCACCAATTATTGGTGTGGGTATTTCACTATGAAATTTTTCCAATAGAAAGGAATTTTTCCAATGACGGGAAAGTGACTACTATAGTCGAAGTGATTCATATCGTTAATACAAGTAAGGAAAAAGTACTCACTTTGCTTCTGGGTTGGCAAGCTGTTTTCGTTTCTTCCTCCCTCGTTGTCCTCCTGGATCGATGCCTGCTGGTTTCTTCGTTGAGGTTCTTTTTCAATCTTGAAGTGCGAACACACCAATTTTTACGATAAAAATTGTAAATTGATCTGGATGACTGCGCCTATTACTGTTTTTAAAAAGAAGAAATTTATTGAGACAAATCAATCACTAATTACAAAGTTATAATTTAGAAAACAAAAGGGTGAAACCTGTACCAACGTTAATAGACGAATTTGTACTATACGAATGTGTAATATACGAATGTCTGATAACAATGCGTTCAAATAATTTATAAACTATTTCCGCAAAGTCGGCGGTTCTGCTAAAGCGGCGACGAAGCGGCTGTATCTAAAGAGTGCGTGGGCTTTCCTTGGTATTCCTATTGTTGCGTCTTATGTTACTACTGCTTTAGGTGATTGAAATTGAATGCAAAAATGACATACCTATTGATTGTTAAATGTTTATTAACGACTAACTGTATAGACACATACATTGAATCAAAACTCTTACATTACTATAATAAATCAAAAGTACAATTGAAAATAGTGTTTTAATTTTGGAAGTAAGTATATATAAAAGAACGCGTATATATGAAACTTACAAATTTAATTTCCTACCGCATTAGCAATAAGTATGATATTGCCAAAAACATAAACTAAACTTTCATTGGTTCCAAAACAAATATGTACCACATTTCCACTAAAAATATTTTAAGCGAATTTCTACATTCCGACCTATTACTGCCTCTTCACTTTCAGTGTTCCGTTTACTATAATACGTACTATCCTTAAAGTTACTACAACTATTATCATAAAACCTGTGAATGTAAAACTAATAACATCTAACAGAAAATATTGATAATTGGGTAACTCCAAAGATGGGCTTCGGAGGTGATGGGCTCCTTTATGTCTAATTACATATTCAATCCACCAAACTGCTCGTTCCAGACCTGTCATTCCATCATCAGTTAAAATACTGGACACTTTCTTTATAGTTTCATGGTATCTGAAATTGCGTTTTCAAATTGTATCATTATCATTACAAAACTGCTGGTGTCAATGTTTATGAGAATTAAGTTTTCCCCATCGAGTTAGATCAAGTTTTAAGGTCTTTGAATGTATATGTTCCACGAGGAAATGACCATCTATAATTATGCACTTGGTTAAATAGATTAGCTCTATACTCGCGACAGCGATTTTGTAAAAAATATATATATTTCGACTACCAAGTATTCATCCTCAGAGGAGAAGAAAGTAAAATAGGCGTCACTTCCGACCTTCCTAAAGTATGCTATGTTCAGAGCATCATTAGTGTACAATAAAATCTATGTTGTCTGTAGGTATTGTACCTATGTTAAGTATATCAGTGATTTAGGCATAAGCTATGGCACTGCAGGTTAGATTAGATTAACGACTAAATATAAGGACACAGAAAGAATATCATAGGAAGAAAGGTACAATTCAAAGAATTAACCCTCTCAGCTTTATGTGTTTCATTCGCCTAAAATTTTCTCTGAATGGCGTGAGAGGGTTGGAAATGTGAGCCATAATCGTCGTCCAAGAGGGAGCCACAACCTTCTGCAATTTAAAGCACCAAGTAGACTTTCTTTTCCTTTTTCCAAGAGCAGAGAGCCATTATTTCAACGTACCATCTACTGCAACCAATCAGGTGAAAACTAAAGATATACTCTCACCCAAGGTCTGTATATGACCAGCGTGAACGCCAAAAGAAAACCCCTACGACAGAGCGTCACGCATGACGCAGCGATGAAAGCATTTCTATGGAATTGACTTCTTGTCTTGACAGCCATGGTATCAACAAGTTTCTAATTGGATGGGAAAAATGTGTTTCTAAAACTAATAGTTATACAGAAAAATAGGGTGTATTTTTTGTATTTTTATTTTACACCAATGAAATAAGAAAAAGGTCTGATTTAAATTCGATCCATCCGCGTACCCACCGACCAAATACGTTTATAATTTATAAGATTTCACCACTAGATATCTTCAAGAATGGAGATAGCTTTCAAATACTTTCACAAAATTAAGATAGAAATACTCCAAGAGCACTCCATATTGACGAGAAAGACTGGACAACGAAGATGAGTAAGTAAAATGCTGTACGTGTATCAGCATGATGTTGTAAAATTCTAAGAATTGCAATGTTCAGAGCGAAATTTATTGTAATAAAGAGTATTTTCAGTTCTCTGGCAAAAAAATCGTATTAAATATATTCTACTCCATTTACGTATAGAATTGTTCAATAGATATACTTCATTAATTTACGAAGAAGCAATCAAAATTAAATCAGTGAAGATTTTTAATAAGCTCTCGTTAGCTAAAAACGAAATCTGGATCTACATAAAGTATTTAGGAGTAGAGTAAAACAAAATAGGTCATCTATGAGTAGATTTGAAGGTTAGTGTTAGAAAAGGAAACACCAAATTAATTGGGAACAGATAAATAAGGCTTTTAGCAAAAAAATTCTTCTAAATTAAACAGGAAAAAAAAATTAAATTGAAAATTGGAAAGTGGTTCCTAGAAAAATACTTACACGCAAGGTATTTATGAAGAAAGGTATGATAAAAAGAAAGCGGTGACCCAAAATAACAAATCAAATTTAGTTTTATTTTAATTTGCAAAAACTATCTACTTCAAAGAAATATATTTACTTCACTTGTTTGAAGAAGATAAGATACAGAGTTCTAGGTATACTGTTTTCCCCATCCAAGAGATCCGAGACGTTATATAGATCACATAGATCTGCACCATTCTCTCTCTCTATCACTATCTAATGTTAAAAAAGAACAAGAGGGAAGGGTACACCCAGAAATTCATGGAATGGATAACTAAAAAACAATATGTAGGAGAGACATCTAGAAGTGGAGAACCGGAAGGACCAAAATAAGTGGAGGGAGGGACGCGACAAACGACAGAGGCAAATTCAACAAGCAAAGCCGCACAGTGTGAAACACAGATACCCACCTTCTATTCTCAGCTGCTTCTAGTACAGCTCTTCGCAACTGACCTCTTTCAAGTCTGTAAGGATCAACACATAGTCCAATACCACGTCTTACAATTTCTGCGATATTAAATGGTTGATCGGCAAAAAATGGCATCCCAATTATTGGGACCTGATGTATAATTGCTTCCTCTACTGATTTTAAGCCTCCATGAGTAATAATAGCTTTAATATTGCTATGAGCTGTAAATTAATAACAAATGATTCAAATTATAGAAATGTAGTTATGTAATTAAATAAACGACCGACTTGATTACCTAGGACAGCTTGTTGAGGAACCCATTTCTTAATAATAACATTTTCTGGTTGACCAGGTAAATGGTCTGACTCCCATTTCCACAAAATCTTATAAGGCAATTCTGATAAGTCTTTTAAAATGATATTTCTTTGCTGTGACGATAAATTTGCACTTCTCAAAACAGTGCCTAAACTAAAATATATTACGCCTTCTATTGCCTCATCCAACTCCTTTTTAAGTCCTAAAATTATAAAAATAATTGTTGAATTAAAAATTGCAATGTATTAATATGTATTATGCACAAATAGGACTTTATTTTTATTAAAGTAGAAAGGGATATGGTTGAAATAAATATTCTTCCAATAACATCAAAATCAGTTTCGATAGTGTCTACAAATGATTATAATACAATTTTATCTTTATAGCACCAAATTAGATAAAACGTTAGATACGCATCTCGATAACCAGGTAAACATCTGCAATGGAATATGAAAGAAACAAATAAATACTCATACCAAAAACTAGACAAACATCATAAACAGCTGTACTGGACACCGTTTCCATTCTATATGATTAAAACTAATATTAAATTGTCGCTTTTAAAAATTCTATCTGTTCGTATTCGAACTGAATAGGAAATATGAGTCAGAAAGAGGGGAGAAACAAGAGCAGCCTCTTTACTATTACTAACAATAAGTTAGAATTCGAGGAAGCTTTATAACCGAATATGAAATATGAGAAAGAGGTGAAAAAAAAAGTAATGATCAGTGAAGATGAAAATACATAATAACAAAATAAATGAATATGTAATTTTAGGAATATAATGAAACGATCACAACAAAAGGTGGAGTACTAACCCAAGAAGAGGGATGGCTTACACGTAGAATTGGCGGAAAAATAAGTAAAAGATATAAGAAAGAAGGGAGTAGGAGTAGTATTAGTATTAAAAGTGTTAAACTATTACAGACGAAATTAGGTGGAAGAAGAAATACTGATAAAAAGGAGAGTGTTTGCGGTTTAAAATTAAATTAAATAAATTACCGTTATTACTAAGGTTCAACAAACGGGTGCATGATAAGTTATCATTAAGTAGTGTAAACCGGACTGACGCTGTCCCTCCACCGCTAGTCCTCATTTACGTGCAAAACGCGACATTAAAATTCGGATGAGTTACAGCATCAGTCCGGTTTACACAGCTTATCATGCACTCGTTTGTTTTTATCACGTAGATTTTGGAAAGCTACAAAGAGGCATTTCAAGAACTAGGCATCAACGGGAAAAGGTAGAAGTAAAAGAAACCGGCTATCCTGAAGTATGATTAGTACTGCTGAGTGTCGATTTTGAGATGAGGCGATGTTAATTAAAGTTGACGGATATCGCTTTCTTTCGTTTACGTGATTTGCGTAAATAAGTATATTGGAGTTTCCCAAAATTAATGTGATTAGAGTAAGAATAATTTACTTATTCATTTTCTCTATGCAAAAAAAGCAGGAAATTGAGAAAGCACCCCAAAAGGAGAGGGAGACATTTTCCAATATTCAATAAAGAAACTCTAATAATCTGTGAAAATTACGTAATATCTAGAAATCATTTATTTCAGTTTAATCAAGTTTAGTACAAACATGTATTTGCAGCTCAATTATCCCTGGTAAGTAACATAACTAAATAATCGAAAATGCATACAAAAATTATTACAAAAAACAGTTTTACATGTTTCAGTTGTATTTGCTTAAACAAAATGAAAGTATGTTGCCTATCCGTATTGATTACGTCATATCTTAGTGCACAATTCAATTACCACTAGTATTAACTGAGGATTAAGCGGATTTGCAATAAGTGGTTGATAGAGTCATGCATAATCGATACCATATACTTTGGAAATTATGACGAAGCCGTTCGTCTACATATTATTATTATATCTATATTAATAAAAATGAATTGCCACATGTATGACGGAGCATCACTTGAGAACGGCTTAATCGATTTGGTTGATTTCTTTTTTGTTGTGTTCGTAATTATCAGGACAAGGTTTGTATGAAAGAAAATGTTTGGAAAATCCACAGAAAAGGTCGGAAATTTTGATGGTATTTTTATAAGAAACAAGCATCTTTACGTCAAATTTGACGTTTGCTTACGTGAAATGAGGCACAGTTTGACAGTTCTGCGGTCTGGCTGTTACATATTTTGATAATAAAATAAGAAAAGGTGCAAGGCTTAAAGGTCTTCCAACCAAATCATTAAAAACCATTAAAAAAGAGTGTGACATTTTGCAAAGTGATTTTATTGTGGTGTGCTGGAAAGATTAATTTAGTGTATTTGGAAAAATGTCATCAAGAAGGCGTCGAAATATGGGTCGGTGTACGCGCAATGCAAGAGAATTACATAATCGTCAAGTTAATGAGACCAACGAAGAGTGTAGACACCGTTTTGACACAAATCGAATAAGAATTTCCTAGCGCGATCAATTATGACTCCGGAATAACGGATACAGTCGAGTTCGACTCGCTCACTTGGAGATAACAAAATACAAGATACAAAATAATTTAGAACATAGACAAAACAGACGGCCCAATGTAACTCTAAAGTTAACAACGAATATGCGAGTCGCGTTACAAAATGACGAATCGGCGAAAGTGTTTTCCACGCAATTATTAGACATTGGCAATGGAAAAATTCAGGTTGAAGCTTCCACTGGCCTAATATCGTTTCCACCTAATTTTTGTCAATTCAGAAAGTTGGAAGAAAAGTTGATTACGAAAGTGTTCTTGAATATTGATTCAAATTACAAAAACCATGTATTGTTGAGCGAACGAGCTATTTTGGCAGCGAAGAATAAAAACGTAGACGATTTGAACATAAAATTTCAAGGTCAGATCGTTGGCCAATTGCATTAATTTAAGTCAAGCGATTCAATTACCGATCCAAATGAAGTAGTCAATTATCCAGTTGAATTTCTGAATTCATTGTATTTGCCAGGAATGCCGTCGTACAATTTGCAGCTCAAGGTCAACTCGGTGGTAATCAAGTTATGCAATCTGAACCAACCGAAATGTAATGGAACAAGACTCGCTGTTAAGAAGCTGATGAACAACGTGATTGAAGCAACGATAATCATAGGAAAGTTCGAAGGCGAGAATGTTCTGATTCCAACCAATTTGCCGTTTCAATTTAAGAGAGTTCAGTTTCCTGTTCGCCTTGCATTTGCAATGACGATTAATAAATCGCAAGGCCAATTGTTGGAAGTATTTGGAATGAACTTTGAATTGTCATGTTTTTCTCATAGGCAGTTTTACGTGGCGTGCTCGAGAGTAGGTAAACAATCGGCGCTATTCGTGTTCTCTCCAAACGGTTAAGACAGAAAATATCGTTCATCACCAAGCGTTGCAATCAACTCATTTGCTTAATTTTTGTAAATATTTGTAATATTCAAATATGGGTGCTCTGAAACCTGATTTTTTATAAATTGACAGGATAACATCTGTCGGGTCAGCTAGTTTTAATATATTTTTCAGAAAAATGAGTAACTTTACCTATACAGGGTTACAGCAGTTAAAAGTGAGGGTGTTCGAAAATAAAGATAAACCAACAAAAGTTGTGCGAAGGAAACATGCGAACAGAAGAATGATAGCCGTAATTCAATCCAAAGATCAAGAAACTGTTACTGCAAATTGCTACATGGAAGTTTATCTTCTGCAAGTGTTTAAAAAATGCTGTGTGAACTCTGAAGGTCTGATTTGCGAGGCATTTTATTGTCTTACGCTAAACTAGGCAGCGTACGGCTTTAAAAATCTTTTACACGAATCTGGGGTCCCAACTGATGAACTATCCAGTGCAGATTTTAAATTAAATAATGTCTGCGTGACAACAAAAAAAAATTGTGATGTAAATATGGCGGTTACTAAATTTCAGCACTTGCTTCAAGAAGAGGTTTTCAGAGTGTTCTGATGAATGATTTCAAAGAATTTAAAATGTTAAATATGTTGTAGTTTCCTTTCTCTTAAAACTATTCATTGCTCATGATTTCAAAGAATTTAAAATGTTAAATATGTTGTAGTTTCCTTTCTCTTAAAACTATTTTAAAGAGTCCCTGTACTTTAACCTAAATTTAATATTTGGGTATCCGACATCATAAATCAGTACTTAAACAATTATCTTTGTCTTCCTTTCATGTAAACAAAGCCGGCACAAAAATACCAAACATCTCTAGGCAAACAAAATTTCTTCGTCTGAGCGACTCAGAAGTGGAAGTCCAACGCCCCGTTGTTTTGAACATCCTAGACGGTTGCATAGGATCGCGTAATGGCCAAACCGGTTTGGCATCTAAAGCGAAAAATACAAAATACTGATAAATTAATCGAGTTTTATTACATGTATGGTTAACATCTTTTTAAAAATTAGCTGACAAATAAACACTGTACAGCGTTCGTCATGTACGAGCGAGCATCGATCAAACTAGCTTCATGGGAAAAAATCAAATCATAAGAAATGTTGGTTCTGGCCGAGTATCGTTAGCACTAAATGCTTTTACAGAGTATTTCTTGATCGCGGTATTTCGAGACGACGGGTTCAGTCTATTATTGCCCCAGTTTTCGGAATTTTATTTACAAGTCATTAAAAACAAAAAAAACATGTATAGTGAAGTGCTGAGACGATTCACGTATAAAAGTTTAATTCATTCTTAGAAAAAGTGTTGTTACCTGTGTCAATATTACTTTACTAAGAATTATGTCTGTGTAATTTGTTCATTAGATTTTTCCATTCATACGGTCGGTTACCCATCAAGGCTCTCAGTTCAAATCATTCATTGTGAAGTGTACATTGAATTTGTGTCACATATTTAAAGTAAAATTTGCAAAATGTCGACAAAAGGAAATCAGTAATGCGTGCATTAAAAGTTAAAATGGAAATTATGACGCGGCTAAAGAAAGGTGAAAGGTTAATTTTTCGAACTTTTTGCGGATTTAAGACGATAACGACATTTTATTTTCGTATAATATTAGTTATTAGAAACGTAAAATCTGATGCTCATATATGATCATAATATGTAAATGACAATGTAGTTGTATGCCACTATAACAATAATGAATTTAGTAGATTTTCCTCAGATATAAAAAAATTATGTGTGCAGTTCACACGCGGTAGAAGTGAAACCTTCAGAAAAGTAAACTGCGGGAGAATGAGACGAATGCAGTATCAGGAGTGGGATAATTATAGGGTTTATTTAGTATAATATTGGTACCAAAGCTTCGTAATAAGCAGGCGCACACACACGTACAAACATACCCACAGAACGTTTTGACCAAAGCAAGTACTAATGGGAAAAATCGTTATTTTAAATAAATTTAATTTATTTAAAATAACAGTTTCGACCGTTATTGTTATTTTGAAATAACGGTTGCAAAATAACAGGTTATCGTTATTTCGTATTCAACAGTTCTACACGATAACAACATTATCGTTTCTGAAGATGAATTCCTACTATAGGCTGAGTTGTATTTTCATTTATTTATTTTATTATTATATTATTTTGTTCCATATTATATAACATATTCCAGTTTTTATAAATATTTTTTATACAACATTGTTCTTTTCTTTTATTTTACATTTGATTATTTCAATGCATACAATTATTTAGAAATTATTTCTATAATAAACGTCCGATTCGATGTTAACTAGCACCATAATTACCGTCCGAAAAATATTTTTCGACGGGAGTTGTAATTGTGCTCTCGATCAGACAGTCGTAACTTAAGCAAGTATTAGGCAGTGAAATATAACTACTATACTCACTATACGACGCCTTTTCTCTGGGTTCGGCTCGGCAATACGCAGGCGCACACAAACACACATATATACAACGCTTGCTGGACAAGAGTGGGGGCTATTCTATCTCATTCTTGCGCAGGATAAATCCTATAGATGTATATGTTTGTTTCTTTTTAGTGTCACTTTTTTCGTTTCATCGACTTTCAAATCACTCAAAACGGTGCTAAAGAAGCTTTCACTTCAAAAAACGTTCAAAATAACGCCAATATTTCACACTTTCTAAGCTGTTCCGACGAATACATATGTGATTTTAACGTGGAAAATGTGAAAATATAATTAGATTAATTTATTTAGATTATTATAACTTTACCTTTGAAAGTTCTCTATCAGATTTTATATAAATGTGACCCAGATGAATGACGTTGGGTAGATTTGGCCTCGGAGTATAAAATACAGGATTCACATTTAAAAGTAGTACACTAATATTTTTTCGATGTCTCCGATATATGGCGTATTAGCACCAAAAGATTTCTTAACTATTTCATCCGCTTTAATTAGGATTTCATATTTGTAAAAATATCTAAACCAGAATCCATAATAGGTAACTTCCAGCCTTTCCCAAAAACTTAGATTATATTTTTTATGATAAAACAAATCCGGGTATAACGCTGGATGTGTAGGATTCCCTACTGCGTCGTGTCCATTTAGTAAAGTTCCCAAGGATGAGATTGCAATAAGCGGACATTCAAATTTTGTACTAAACGCAAAGAAAACTGGATAGTGTACTTCTACTATAGCTACGTCAAATATTCTTCGTTTGTCAGCGATTAATGCTCTTACTTCTGGATTCGATAACTCTTTAGTAACAACTTTTTCCATAACATTAAAAATACGCTCCAGTCCCTTTTTGGTTTCTAAATCTTTAGAAACAATTGTAGGAAATGACTTCAGCCCTTCTACATGATAAGCCTCACTCAAATCTATTTCAGTGAGATTAATAAGTTTCGGATCTCCGATTGGATTTGGTGTTAAAGCGACAACCTGGTGTCCTCTCAGAGATAATTCCTTCCAAATTACTTGAAAATATGATTGATGATATAAAGATGGGTACATACCGACAAAAAGTATGTTTGCAGATTGAACTGTATACCGGAGTAATAACAAGAGAATGAATTGCTTCATCTTTGGTAGCCTTTCTTCGACTAACAAACTTAACAACTGATGTTCAAGACGGTGTACTTGGTCCCCACTACTGTGCTGTGGTAGCATATCTATTACAAAGCTTTTGTTTTGTTAGGATGAATATCATTTACATGTGCTACTCCTCATCATTCAAACTTTGTATTAAATTTTATGATTCAATTAGTACATTTTTTAATTACATTAGAATCTCTGTGTAAGTGAAATATTTAAAAGCATCAAGTGATTTATTTAGTTAATAATAGGACATAAATAGTGCAATGTTTAGTCTTAAAAATTGGCAAACACTGTTATACGTGCTAATAAAGGGAAGAGACTTTCTTTCTTCCACGGATAATTACATCCTGCTGATGAGTCTCGAAATTTAGTTCACGCTTATCAGCTTCAAACTGAACATAAATCACTACCTTCTCTTCTCCAGAACACGCAGTACATTTGCTTAGTGACTCTTTGGTCATTAACTATATTGATTTCGCTAACTGTAAATAGTTTTTGTTTAGCTTATATACCACTTTTTCTAGATTTCTTGGTAATAAAGGTAAATGTTTTAGACTATTTTACTACAGTGTTCCATTTACGCATCTTATTTGCATACGTAATAACTGTAATAAAATAATTTCGATAACGTTCAGTTCTAATTCAATTCCTACAACAAACATAAATACCATTCTCAAGGTGCTTAAACAAACGGCTAAAATTTCATAAAATATACTGACGCTGTATTATTTTTTTTTCCACTATAACGAATGACATATTATATAAAAACAAATACAAGAAGCGGAGTTATTTACCGTTACGGTCACAGGCTTTAAACGTTTTGTATTACATTTGTTTATTTTATAAGCACACATACAGTACCTAGTAATCGAATATTTTCCTATAATTCCTTTTTCTTCTGGATTGGGTTTTACTCCTTCGAATATGATAATATAGTAAGACAAGTAAGTTCTTTCTTTAAAAATTCGCTTTCGTCCAATTTGCAGGACTGAATCGCCATTGACATGTTCATCACTTTATTTAATAAAATATACAAAGCTAAAGTAAAACTAAACAGAAAAAATGCATAGTACACATTAGTGAGACAGACCAGCGGCCATTGTTCTCTGTCTCCCTCGTTAGTCTGTCTGTCCACTTGCACACACACAACCGGTGGTTAAGGTATCCGCACTTGGAAATAATTCTTGCTACACACTCCCCCTTTGGATCACACAACCGACCCAGGTGTGATACAACACAATCAAAGAATTATTTCAAGTGATTCGAGATTTTAACCGGAGGGATCTACGTGGTTCGTTGATCGCGCACGGTTTTTGTGAAACGGCACTTCGCGATGGTACACTACGCGGTTCACTCGAAGCCGAAATAGATGCAGGCGTCGATGAAGATTCCGGAGTGGTTCGGCAAGGCCTTCCTCTGGGACGACTGGGAGGCACAGGCGGAGCTCCTGGGGTCGCTCGCGGTCTTCCTCTGGCCCAAAATGGATGTATTGGCACATGTGGGGTCATTTCCGATGTGGAAGATTTATACGGTGCCAGTGCGGAGACATGGTATACACCACAGGGTACCAATGGGTTGGATGGATCCACAACTTCGATAGGTAGGACTAACAACTCGGGAAATTCTGTAAGGACCATCTCTTACTTAATACTTAATCCTGAAACCCATTTGACCGTGAAGTGTCGGGTTGTGTGGAGTTGAGTTTCCTGGCTCCCTCTTCCATATTTGTCTCCACTCTTCTCTCTCCCTGCATCTTGCTCTCATATCCTCCCATTTCTCTCCCCTTGCCTCGTATGCACTTCGTACTTCTTGCTCCAATGTCTTCCTCGGTCTTCCTCTTCTCCTTTTTCCCATTTCGTTTGATTCGTATATTTGTCTTGCCAACCTTTCTTCGTCCATTCTTATAACATGGCCAAGCCATCTTAATTGCCCTTGCTGTATTGTTATTTGGATTGGCTCTATCTTGAGCTCTTCTCTGTATTCTGCGTTCTTTATCCTATCCAACTTAGTTTTATTTTTTATTCGTCTTAGGAACCTCATTTCTACGCTGTTCATCCTACTTCTTTGTCTCTCGTTTGTAGTCCATGACTCGCATGAGTGTCAGTACTGGTTTCACTACCTTGCGGATTACTTCTGCCTTTACTATCTCTGGTATTTCTTTGTTGTTTAAGAATGGTGTTTTTATCGTGTTGTTAAGTTTTGCAGTTTTTCATATTCTATCATTTATTTCATCTTCTAAGGACCCCTCGCTGTTAATAATCCCTCCCAGGTATTTAAACGCGTTAGTTTGTTCTATTCTAGGTCCTTCTATTTTTACCATCTCTACGGGGTACAAATTTTGAAGTAATCCCAGCTCTAGCTCTATTCAACACATGAGTGTTAACCAGGGCTAAGTCGGATACTTTGAAGGAAACATCTCTTCTCTTAGTATCAACGTATTTCTTACGGGCGTCTTGTTGACGTTCATGATTATCTCGCGCTTCATAAAGAGTACAAGCAAGTAAGCGGAGATACGGAGTTATTTGCGGAACAAAAGTATCATTATCGATAATGGCCTTGAAATCTCGGCATACATCATCAGGCGTACGCAATCCTCTACCAAAGGTATGATCCTTCGCTGTGAGGATGGCTAACTGCGTCTTCAAATCTCTATTTTTCCTCTCTACGGGATTTGCATCAGGATGATACAATGGAACTAAGCTCTGAGTAAATCCAATGGCTTGGGCTACATGTTGCATTACTGCGCACGAGTTGAACTCCATTGTCACTAATAACCTTCCTGGGGGTTCCAAAACGGAGAATGATCTCATCAATTAGGCATCTAGCATAGGCTTCAGCAGATGCAATTTTCAGGGGAAACAGTTCTGTCCATCTTGTGGAAGTATCTTCCACAATGAAAATCTACTTTTCATTAGTTGGCGTCTCTGGAGGAGGTCCAAAGAGATCGATTGATATAACCTCAAATCGTTGGGCTTGAATGGGTGTCTGAAGCAGTCCAGACGGTTTCATATTGCAAGATTTATATCTTTGGCAGTCGATACACTGAGATACGTAAGCAGTGACATCGCGAAATGTGGAAATGATTCTCTGAAGGGTGCGTTCCACACCATAATGGCCAGCAAGTGGAGAATCATGTGTTTCTTTCAACACTGTTTGAATTAAGCTTTTAGGTACTACTTGCCTGGCTTCTTCACCATCATGATCTGGTGAATAACGATACAAAATTCCATTCATCATTTAATAACCTCGATCACTCCATCTTCTAATTTCGACCGAACATTGTTCTGGTGATTCAAAGCATTTGATAATTTGGGCGAGATGGGGACCAGAAAGCTGGTTTTCTCGTGTTGTCTTCATGTCATCAACGGGAATATTGACGGTTACGAGACATACATCTTGCATACATCGCAAGTATCACCTTGTTTGCTATCATGACAGATAGGGCGACTTAACCTATCAGCCAGGGCATTCTGACGTCCAGGTACATATTCAATCGTGAGATCGTAAGGTTGTAACGCCAGGGCCCATCGAGCAAGACGTCCTGTTGGAGACTTCAATGACAACAGCCATCGAAGGGGTTGGTGGTCACTCTTTACTATGACCTTGGACCTTTCGATATATCCACGAAATTTCGAAAATACCCATACTAAAGCCAAGGCTTTACGCTCGGTTGTATGGTAATTCTTCTGCGCGGGAGTCAGCAGACAACTGGCATATCCTATGGCTCTTCCCTCGGCTCCCTCCCCTGGAGTAAAGCTGCTCCCAATGCATAGGAATTGGCATCCAGTCTAATAATAAAGGGTTTGGTTGGGTCAGCTTGATGCAAAACAGGTGCAGTAATCAATAACTTTTTCAGTTGATTGAAAGCATTTTCTTGATCGGGTCGCCATTTCCAATTAGAAGTTTTCCTTGTTAGGCTACTGAATGGTCTATAAATTCCATCAAAATTTGGAATAAATCTTCGAAACCATGAACAGGTCTGTAGGAAGCTGAGAACTTGTTTTACATTTTGAGGGGCTCTCATGTTCATAATGGCGGATATTTTACCCGGACTCGGGCTAAAGCCATCTTTACTCACTATGTAACCAAGGTATTTGACACTAAAGGGACAGAAAGTACATTTGGCACGATTTACATGAAGCTTGAATAACCGGAGTCTCTTAAAGACATCCTCCAAATCATTAAGGTGTCTCTCGAAGGTTGGAGACATAATAATCAAATCATCTAAATATGTTCAGATGGAAGTATGCGGTAAGCCAAAGCGAAAGCGATCTGCTAAACGCTGGAATGTTGCAGGCGCTGTTCGCAAGCCAAAAGGCATAGCATTGTATCTGAATGTACCAAAAGGAGTTACAAAAGCCGTTTTATTTCAGTCTGCTTTCTTGACCGGTATCTGATGATAACCACATCTTAGATCTAAAGTAGTTATGTAGGCAGCATTCACTGCGGAATGAAGTAAATCATCTACTCTAGGTAAAGGGTACTGAACTAGAACGGTAATCTCATGTAGGCGTCTGTAATCAACGCAAAGCCTAGTAGATCCATCAGGTTTAGGTACCAAAACTACTGGAGCGGCATAAGCTGATTCACATTCCTCGATTATCCCATCATCCAATAATTTATCGAGTTCTTTTGTAAGATATCTTTCTTACCAGGTGAAAGACGATACGGCGGCTGGTAAGCAGGATTGTTATCCGTCAACTGTATGGAATGCTCTGCATATGGTGTTAATTCCTTACTTTTCTCGAACACAGAAATATTCTGCTTCAATAATTCAGTCAGTTGATCCTTTTGCTCCGTTGTCAAGTGTGAAACATCACCATCCTTAAGAGCAATTTCAACTTGACAAATCTTGGGCCTATTGTCCTTGTTCACTAGAGGTTCTGAGAAGAAACAAAATTTGGTCGAAGAATCTTCTTCGAAAACCATTGCCACTTAGGAATGTTTAAAACTATACCGGCATCGGTAATGGAGTCTATTCCAAGCAGTGTTTTGCTATTCCTATGCTCGGGTATCGCTAAGAATGTAGTAGGGATTGTTTCCCCTTGAAGTACAACGTCGTTTTCAAAAGTTTTCGTGTGTAGTTGGCGTAATTGTCCATCAGCTAGAACCACCTGTACAAGTCTTTCCTTGTAACGCAAATTTCGCTCACAAAAATGAGAGTATAACAAATTTCCGGCGATGGTGCTTTTCACACCAGAATCGATGTAGGCAAGACCTCGTCTTCCTACGATTTCTACTTGAACCATCAGCCTAGATTCCATGTCAACTGAACAAATTTCTGTCATGGGAACATCTAAGCATGATGTATCTGCACTAGAAATATAGGCAGCATTTACAGCTGAATAAGACGTACTATGTGCTGAAGTACGAATACGACTATTGGGGCACTGGAAACGTATATATCCTGGCGTTCCATAGCCAAAACAACTGATACTCGCAGACGTAGTAGGTTTTGCAGTAGTGCTTGGTGAAGCTACTCTGGACTGACTAGCAGCATATTTCCTACAATCTGTCTGTAGATGATTCTTGCAAAAGTTACATTTGGGACGAATTCCTGTCTTGTCATCATTTGGGCTCGGTTGCTTAGCAATAGGTATAACCTCATTGAGACTATCTTCAATGGATCGAGCTTTCTCGATTAAATCCGAATAGGTATCAATTTGTTTCCTTGGTAACCTATGTCTGATCCTGCGATGTAGTAACCCATAAATCATGCCAATCTGATGAGTTGCATGCAGTTTTGGTTCGTCAGGTATGCGTGCTAAGAGCGCACGAGCAGAATTTACAAAGATATCGGTAGGTTCCTTGTCAGGTTGTTGTCGTGAAAACAATTCTTTGAAAATCTGATACGGCGGCATGTTATAGCCGAAAGAATGTGGCAAACCTGCCAAAGCTTCGTCCCAGGTCGATATACTCGACTTGATTCCTTGCCACCAGGTTGCAGCGTTACTGTCAAACAACATGGGTAAACCACGGATTGCATTTTCTTCCGAAATATTTACGCAATCTTTGTAAATGCTAATAGCATTGATAAAAGCCTCAACATCCTCACCTTTGTTACCAAAGAATCGCGAAGCACAGTTCGAAAAATTCCCTCTGAGTACTGGTGATGGCGTTTGAGCTTGGTAAGTGACTAGGGCTTGAGTCATTCCATTTATGAGAGCTTGAAGCTGTTTTGGTGTCATCAACACCAGATTTGACATTTTAGAAATTGATGATTCCTCACGGGACGTATTGTTCAGCTTATTTCTTAAGTTATAGCTCATGTAACTGAATGTTTGTGAGAATATAGTGCATACAAAAGGTCTTAAAGTTCATTAAAATGTTTTACAAAAGTTCATGCTGAACGCACTATAGGAGTGTATAGAGACTATATCCATATCAAACGCACTATAGATAGCTTTAAATTATAGCGAACCCAATAGTTCGAGTAATATAGTTATGCGCATGCACTAAATACATGAAATATCCACCGAGAGTCTATTATTATCTTCTTCTTCTTAATCTTTTACCCTTTCTACCTTTCGGTGTAAGGGGGTCTATTATTATACCGAATAATAATGTGATAAAAGGCCGTATAAATACTTCTACGATCGTATTCATAAGAAAATGCACAATTTTTGTGAAATTAGCAAGTCTATTATTGAAATGCACGCACGATTCACGTGAAAATACACTGTCGCAATTAAGACTTGAAAAGCAGCACTTACAGTTTTTCTTTTAATTTTTTACCTCTAACCTTGCCTATTTTATTCACACTTGGATAGCAACATAGAAGGCGGGAAAATGGTTCTTCTCACTCTTGCATAAACAAACTTCGTTTACGTTGAAGAGGCCTTAAGTTGGGCGCCAATTCTTTATGTAGGACTGGATCGCCATTCACATGTTGATCACGTTATTTAATAAAATATACAAAGCTAAGGTAAAACTTAATAGAAAAATGCACAGTCCACATTAGTGAGACAGGCCAGCGGCCATTGTTCTCTGTCTCCCTCGTTAGTCTGTCTGTCCACTTGCGCACACACAACCGGTGGTTAAGGTATCCGCACTTGGAAATAATTGTTGCTACAAACTGAATTTTAAAATTATATTTTCTTAGCCATTGGATTTTAGTTGTTCAATATATTCCTTTAGGAACAATGAAAAATGATTAGGTCACCGAGAAGACATGTTTCGTTTTTGAGTACTTCCTAAAATACTGTCCATAACCCTTTGAAGCGTCGAGGACGCGTTCTTGAGTTCAAAGTTTAAAGTGATGCAACTGAAATCGCCACAAATGAAATTAGGCCAGTGATGGCCTCTACAAGTAATCAACCCAGAGCAGTTACTAAAAACTGAGGAAATATGATGAAAGTTATATTTGTTGGTAAAATGTGTGTTAGGTGAAAAATCTGCAAAAGAAATGGCTAAGATTCCACGTTCGAATGACACGGTAGCTCAGCGCATTAGACATTTAGCAGCCAATATAAAGAATGAACTTACTTTTCGTCTCAAATCATGCAAATTTTCATTACTAATGGATAACTCAACCGATGTAGCCGGACTCGCAATATTAATAGTAATCGTTAGATATCAGCACGAAAACGCATTATTGGAAGATCTTGTTTTATGTAAATCTCTACCAACACGTACTACTGGAGTCAAAATATTTGGTCTTCTAAATTCTTTTCTTGAAGAGAATAAAATACCATGGGACAACTGTATTGATATCTGCACCCATGGAGTAAAGGCCATGAGTGGCATAATTAAGGGGGCTGTACAGCTTATTAAAAATATAGCTAAAAGCTGTTCTAGTAGCCACTGCATCATCCATAGGCAGGGACTTGCTGCTGAAAATTATCCCTCAGTTATAAGAATGCTCTTGATAAGGTCATCAAAATCATTAACATCATAAAATTTTGGCCGCTAAATAATCGTTTATTCAAAATACTCTGTGATGAGATTGGAAGTGTACATACATCTCTTCTTTTACATACTGAAGTCAGATGGTTATCTCGAGGAAAGATACTAAGTCGTTTTCCTGAGTTAAGGGATGAGGTGCGTGCCTTTTTTGAGAACACGATTTTGAATTAAAAAGTCAATTATTTTATAGAAACTGGTTACTTAAAATTGCCTATTTAAGCGACATTTTTACAAAGATAAATTAACTTAATTTAACCCTCCAGGGCAAACAAGTAAATGTATTTATTGCCCACAAAAATATTCTTGCTTTCAAGAAAAATAGAACTTTGGACAATTTGTATGCGCTCCAACGAGTTTGATTGTTTCCCAACAATAAAAGGCTTTTTATAAGAAGAAGGGGTTGAAATGGCAGAGGCATTTATTGAAGAAATTATTCAACATCTGAAAGGATGAAGTAAAGCTTGTAATAAGTATTTTCCAAATGAACAGCAGATTAAATATCAAAATGAATTATGGATTAAAAACCTATTTATTTTCAATGCACGACCTTCGACCATGTCAACAGAAGAATACGAAACTTTTATTGAAATGACATCTGATTCATCATTGCAAAATAAATTAAAATTAATGCCATTAACGGAATTCTGATGCAGTATAAAAGATGAATATCCTCAATTGTCGCAAAAGGCCGTGTTGGAGCTTTTACCATTTATAACCACATATATGTGCGAAACGGTGTTCTCAGCTTATTTGTCGACAAAAACTAAATACCGGAACAGACTTGATGCCGAACCTGACATAAGAATTCAACTTTCATCAATTAAGCCTAATATTAAGTATATTTGTGATAATAAAAACCAATATCACTCATCCCATTAAGATTAAAGTTTAAAAGTCCTGTAAATGTAAATTTAAGTTGTTTTAAGAACTTTTGTGTTAATTTTGAATTACTTTTTGAAGAAAATAAATATTTTTTGAAATAATTGTCATTTTTGTTGCATATAATCCATTTACAGAATGTTACATTAAAAGCATTCTATTGAAACAAACCAGGGGTTCCACAATAAAAGTGACTACTAAACAGGGTTCCACTTATCAAAAGATTAAGATACGCTGGTGCAGTACATCGTATATGTTCGATAATAGATACTTGGTATCTAGTTTATTTTATTACCAAACGTCATTTTTGTATTTCGGACGCATTATTTTCTTCGGAACTATCCACATGGCTTCCATGACAATGTGCTGGGGCAAATAATGTTTTGGTCAAACATTGATGAAATTTGTCGTTGTACCTCCTCTTTATGAACTCATGTGTATCTAAATGATTTGACATCAATATACATTACCTTTTGTTATGCTGTCTTTTACCTTGATCTTATATTCCATTGCGTTGCTAAATGTCGGCCATAATTTTTCATTAGAAAATATATTTTATATTCTTGGCATATAATTTGTATGGCTTTGCGTTATTCATTCATATGTTCCAAGTAAATATCCCTTCTGTTTTTTTTTTCCACTGTCTATTTTACTTATTGCTTTTTTTCATCATAATTGTTTACTTTCTAGTCGATTTCTTGTCGTAGTCAACTGAATGAATAATAGTTGTAGTAGTTGTAGTTGTCATTTATAATGTATTTGGTGCTGACGTCAGATACTAGCCAGAATTTGATACCAAGCTTATCCGGTTTATTCGGCATATACTGCGTAAACCTACACCTCGCTTTGGTTAGGGAAACCTGTTCATCGACATGTTCTCCAGGCTTGTAGCAATTTTGGTTATTCTCGATGAATTTGTACCATACTTCAGAGATTAGAGCAAATTTATCTGTTTGTAAACGCTGGCTTCATTGACTTTTTTATCAAACCTGATAAACCGCATAATTTCACAAGAATCATTCCTGCTCATGGTTTTTGAAAGAAAAACAGGGCCCCATTTATTGTTCCATAGATACAAGATGTTCAAATTGTTTGCCTTATATGCGCCACGTGCATATATAAGAGCAATAAATGCATTTATTTTCGCATGAGTAAGATTCCATAAGTTCCCAATACTCGAAAGGCTTCTTCTTGTGTGCATTTTCTTATGTGCTCTATTACATGATTGTCAATAAGCAAAGAAAATGCAGTTCTCACTTTGCGCTTCATAATAGTTCGTTTGGTATAGCTGTCGGGCCTGCAATCTCCCTGAAAATATTATAAATTGACGGTCGTCCAGGTATTGAGCCTGGTTTTATTTCTTGCCAAATTGTACCATCAGCCGCAATTTCGGTACATCGGTCTTCCACATCACTTTCATTTTTCGAACTCGATAACGGTCTCCTTCTCTTTTGTCCTCTACGTCTATTCAAAATATTCTCGTCTTCACTTTCTTTTCCTGAGGACTCACATTCGTCCCTAGTGTCAAATGAGTCATCATGTTCTATGCTATGCACTTCATTTTCAGATAGCTCCTCTTCACTAAATTCCGAACAATCTTCACCTATGTTATTTATAATTTCCAATGATTTCAAATATCTTGAGTGTTTCGACATTTTAAGGATAAATATTATTGGTAAAATAATGAAAAGAATTATTGACTACGACTATAGTTATAGCACTATAACTTGAAATGTTTACTGTAATGTTCGCTTGGAGTAGAGTGAAATTAGCTATTCATTTGTCAGCCAATAACAGATATAACAGAATACAGCAAAATATATGATGTAATAGCAAAATGTCTAATGCAATGGTTTTGTATCACACATACAAATCTTCGTAATATCACATGAACCTTTGCACGGGCCAAATGACCCGTTGCGGTGGTTAGAGCAGATTACATATATTTCTGGACAAAAACATTAACAATAGAGGAGTAAATATTGAAAAATACATTTGATGTATTTTTTAATAAAAGTAGTAAAGACAAATGGTGATGTGATACAATAAATTCTGACAAAAAGTTTAAAATTGATCATTTGACCCGTAGTGGTAGGTTTAGTGTTAATCTCCATTCCATCAAACAACAATACATTTTTACTGTTCCTCATTTATATATTGTTAAATGGAACCTTCTGTAAAAGTGTTAAAAGGTAATCATCGATAGTGTTTTTTACGTCTCTTAGGTATATAGTGCGAATGCGATTACGTTTCCCTCTGTGCGCCATCTTTTATCCGTTGGATTTCATTTAGCACACCGTAATTGCAATATTAGGAAATCTGAGATGGGCGAGGACGTGCTAGGAAGTAAGTTGTAAACTATTGTAGAATTGCTTAGATCGCAGAGATCTTTAATGTTATCATGGCTTGGCTTACAAAGTCTCTTTAATTTGTTTTTATAATTGGTATACAGTAATAATATTTAACTTAATAAATAAAATTTAAACTTAAATAATAACTATACAATAGCGCATACATAAGTAGATAATAGACTATGAATGGTAAATGAAAATAGAATTGATAATAACAGAAACCAATATTTTAATACTTATTAGGCGGCTTCACTTAAGAAGAAAACGTTTCGTTTTCTGAAGCTACATATTTAATTATTTTCTGAGTCTTTTGGCAGTCGATTCTTTACTTGGTTGCGAAGAAAACGACGTGGACGGCTGAACATTATCCCATAATTTTGTGACTTTGCGACAGAACTTGTTATTGGAAGTTGTCGTTTTTGTTATTTTGTTTCAGGAAACAGATCTTGCAACGCATTCAAGACTATGTTATATTGCTAGTAATTTTTATGCCGCCTTCCATTATTATTATTATTATCTGCTATCTGTTCTTTTAATGGTTGGACCGTTCGAAATATTGCAGAGCAATTTTCGAGCGTCCATGATAACAGATCTTGTTGACTTCCATCCTCATCGTCATTTTTTTCTGAGGAATATATGGGAGGAATCCTCAACGGTTGTGGAAAGCATTTTGACAACCTGTTGGGAATATATAACTTTAAAGCATCTAACGATACCTTGATCAAGTGGCTGACGCAATGAGGTCGTAGTAGGTGGTAAGAAAGCCACTTGAACATTTTCATCTTCTGTGACTAATGATACAGAGATGCCCAGAAACTTTATCAATTATCAACAGTACTTTAAATGGTAATCCTTCCTTCTCCGAATATCTTCTCACTTCCGAAATAAAACATTAATGAAACCATTCCATAAATAAAACAGCCTTTGTAGCCAGTTCGTAAATTTGTTTTTATTATAGATCTAGACTGCGGCTGCTTTCTATTTCAATCATATCATATCATATTTTTCAGTAATACTGAACACTTTTTTATTTTCGATTTGGGAGCCATTTTAAAATATTTTACAATTTACTTGCTTATATTTAAACAAATTTACTAAATATGAAAAGTTGATAACAGACAAGCACTACCTTCTCCGGTAATTATAATGAACTAAACAATATTAACAAAGGTATTTATTTAAGTACATAAACGGACATGATAGCTTAAGCACATTCCAATATGTTTAACTCGTACGTCAGAGGCCATTTGATAATTTCTCACGCAATCAAACCGCGAATTTAATTGGAAATATGTAATTATGAAACTTTTTCTTTTTATTCATAGATTTTCCTATCTCAGTTATAATGAACGACTGGAATACATGTGAGAGAAGATGCGTGGATATTGTGTTCCAATAGATTTAGTTACAGCTTTCCCACCGTCATAGAAAGAGTAAATATGTAAAAATTAAGGTTGGCAAATTCTTCACAGTTGTGTGAAAATACAGAAAGTACAGAGAACTATCTAAAACGATGTACTAAATATGTGCCAAAACATTTAGCAGAAATTGTATAACACACGTTATCAAAGGGGAAAAGAAACCTTTATTCTGCAGAATACAAAACAATTTGCCGTGAACATGTATTTTCTAGGACTAAATGTCTATAAATACTTATCCACAATTATCCAATTGCCACTTGTGCGTACATTACAGAGTTATTCAAAATTCCCAGTTTAAAATTGGTATATGTGAGAATATATATGCTGCGATTCGATTTAAGGCGATGCCATTTAAATCTACAGAAAGAGAATGCTAATAAAATTAATAATAATAATAAAATTCGTAAGAGTGACAGCTTCAGTTAACACATAATCCACCTTTTTAACAAACTCTAGTGATTAGTAGTTATTCGTGGTTTTAGTAATTGCAGATTGTTCCTAATTTGAGAATACGGAAAAATATGTTTTGATACGTACTTTAATACGCTAAATACCCAATAATCTGAAAGTGTCATCCAAAATTTCGGCAGTTGTCGTATTTTCAAAATGGCGTTAACTAACTTCTCAACTATTTCGAGGTCATTCAAATCGACCTCGAACCGACGGCGGCTGCAGATTGGCTTATGCCTGGTCCTTCTGCGCTAACCGTCGCCACCCTCCTACTGGTCAGGGCTTCATGACGACCGCTATCCATGTTCAGGGCTAGTAACTTCGGCAGGTGAGTTGTTACACACTCCTTGGCGGATTTCGACTTCCATGGCCATCGTCCTGCTATCTTTAGTTACCAACGCCTTACTAGATGGTTCGATTAGTCTTTCACCCCTATAACTAGTTCCGACGATCGATTTGCACGTTAGAATCGCTACGGACCTCCATCAGGGTTTCCCATGACTTCGTCTCTAAAGCCTGCGTCTGTTTCTCGAGCTAAGAACTTTAAGCTCCCAGGACTCGCTTCCTCTTTAGATGGCGGCCGCAATCTCGCCGCCTGGATGGTGATGGAAGGTGAATGTAGAGAGGTCCGGGCAGATGGCGGGAACTGGAGTCATCACGGATGTTGATATGATCCTAGGGATCAACCCGCAGCTCTTCTTCCAGAACTTCCGCGATGCGCCGGACCCTCAGAGGAGGCGGCGGTCGCTCTGGGTACAACGTGGCCAGCTGTCTGACTATGCGATGGTCAGAACGCTCCGCTCTTCTCCACGTCGACGCCGCCAAGCTTCGTCAGAGGTGGAATCTCTAGATCCATATAATCCCGGCGTAGAAATAAACCTTAACGAGATGTGGATTCCGTCGAAGTTTGACGGAATGAGTAGCGTTCCTGCATCATTGGATACGCCTTCACAAACTCAGTCGGACCCCGAAAGGTACGTAGGTGCAGATCGAACAACCGAACGATCGTATAATGCCACCGGAGCGATTATCTATACTCCCAGCCAGATGTAAAGTTTGACAAGACACGGATTCGTACTAGGTCGAAGTTAGACGAAGCGAGTAGCGTCCGTTCATAATGTTATACGGTGTGACGGACTCATGTGACGGGGCGTGAATTCGTACTCCGTACAAGTTTTACGGTGTAAGTAGCGTCCGTGCATCATGGAATATACTGTGACGAACATAGTCGGAGTAGGAAATTTTTCGTTCGTCGAAATGGAACGAATAATCGTTGGAACTAATATATGGTGACACCAGAGCTCTGAATGTTTACTCCCGGTCAAATATGAACTTCGACGGAGCGTATAGCGTCCGAACCATCATATAAGTGACGAATGTAAGCAGATGTGAGCTTCGTAGTAACCAGACTCATTCGGAATACCGACATGTACGCAAATGGATCATCTCATACACTGTATATATATAGAGTTATCTGTATTCGCACAAATTATTTTCGGTAAGATTATAGAGATCAAAACTGTCATATAAATATTAATCATTTAAAATGACAGAAAGTGCCGAAAATGTTCGCTATTATATTGTAAGCAAACATTTACTCGGCGCTGCAAATTTTCATATACATATTGCACTGACTAACTCATACCGAATTGTTGCTTGTAGTTGTTCTAGGTTATGAAGTCTATTACTTCTATCAATTATACGAAAGATTAGTTATAGAATATGGGATTGAATCTAAATCATTCATTGACGTTACGTATATTACAGGATGAATAACAAATGAAAGTTATTCGGAGACCGATCCCGGTTGTTTAGGTCACCCACCGGAAGAGATGTAAATAAATAATGTAATGCGGCGTCATACCGACCCCACACTAAACGAACTGACGTTAATATTATATATATACATACATATATACATATATATAATATTATATATATATATATATATATATATAATATTATATATATATATATATATATAAATGTATATATATATTGTAATATATAGCAGCGTTCACAGGCCTTTTAGGCCCATTGCTTTGTAAAATGTTTCCATTTTTCCCTATCCCTTGCAATTATTTTTTTCACTCACTGCTTCTCTCCATTTCTTCCTCGGTCTTTCCCTCCTTCTCTTTTCTTCTGGGTCTCTTCATCCTATATGTTTCACTATTCTATTCTCCTGCATTCTTTCCATATGACCCGCCCATTGTATTCCCGGGCTTTAGTTCCTTGTGTTATACATGGTTCATTGCATAATGCATAGATCTCATCATTAGTGCGTCTCTCCAACATGCCATCCACCTTCTTCCGTCCGAATATCCTTCGAAGTATTTTTCTCTCCCATATCTCTAACTTTATTTGCGAGCTTTTTGTCAACGACCATGGTTCGCAGCCATATAGCAATGTCGGTCTCAAGACCGTATTATACAGTTGTAATTTCGTTCTCGATGATATATTCTTGCATTTTAATATGTTTGAGGTTGCCCCCGCGCACCTATTGCTCTTAGCTATCCTTAACGCTGGCATTTACACTTCAAAATATACTCAGCTTTATGGAATTTCGATACACTTTTTGGGAGCGAATTTCATAGTTGAAAGAATGGACGAATTTTTTTCCGAATCATCTATGCTTTATCTGTCTACTGACACAGCGATTTTTATTATTTTTTAAATAACGCTTGAGCAATTAAAAACGTACAACTCGATTTAACATCAAACTTTCCAAATAATATTAACCGAAATATAAATATCGAAAATATCTCCACGTTGGTAGCTTGATGTGACCACTCTCTTTCATATGCAACTTGTAATATTTTTCCAAATTGTCTATGAACTCCCAAATAATGTAACAAAATTATTACAATAATCGGCATTTTTTAAAACTGTAAAATAGCATGTAGGCAACATAAATAGCTCACTACCGGTAGAAAAATAAATGCAAGATTCCTTGTGCGTCATATTCCTAAACAAGAGATAATAGATTTCATTACGGGAAACGTTGTGGACGGAATTCAACAGAAATAACCAAATGCGAATTATTATTGGAACTATTTATGGAAAAGTTTTTGGCATATATACTTAGTAATATCATGAATAAATCAATGTATAGTATACAAAATTCTTGGGAATTAGTAGATTTTTATGTATGTACAGCTCTCGGAATATAAGTTGGCGAAGGGTGGGAGTGAGTTCGCGCAGATAGAGGAGGGATAGATTGCCTATCATTCGTCCTTTCCCTAGGGAACTCATATTGATACGACAATGGTAATTCCTATGCACTATCTGAATCAGACAGGTCCCCACCGCTCGGCAACTTATATTGCGAGAGCTGTATGTACCAAATTTAGTGTAGATGTAGTTTCTTTATTTACAAATATCTCGACTGAATTAGCAATTACAATAATAGATAATAAATGGGAATTGATTTCAGATTTCACAGATTTATCGACAGATGATTTTATTGGCATATTCTTAGATGTCTATAATGACTAGAGAGTATAATAGTGAGCAAGTAATAAATAATAAACAAATAGTACAATAGGTACAGAGGTAACCCAGTACAGATAGACTATGAGTGGAGCACATGCTAAATTAAAAGAAGTATAGCTCGTTTCAACTTATTTTATTCTGACTAAAGTGTGACTGCGGTCGCACTCTTATTCCACAGAGTAAACATAATATACTAACACAAATATACCTGCTAACTATTGGTAAAATATAGATATTACGTAATTCCTGGCCTCTAACTTTACGGGGATCGATTAATTCCGGCAAGAGTGGCCTTTTATAAAAAGTGATAAGTTTGGGAAGTTGCTTCTTCCAAAAATCTTTGTATATAATTTGATAAAACAACCCTTTTGGCGTCCATACAACAAAGTAACATTTATTTTTATTGGTTATGTTCAATTGACGTTGTACTTGGTGCATGTAGCTGGGATTATTTTTTAATAGCACCAGCACCACTGCTGTTATCAATAATCAAACATTTTATAAGTTTATTTTCTGTTGCTTCTTTCGGTGTTAACATCCTTGAATTATAAGGGCTTTTTATTTCAATAATGGCGTCGTCACCTACTAAGCCATCAGGAGATGCAGCTAAGAACGGATGTTTCTGGTTTATAAAAAGACCACAGCTTCTTATTTCTAAGCCAGAAATTTTTTCAAATTCGGCCAATGTTCTGCTTTCATTTTGTATGCCGTACTGAGTTGCCGCAGATCCAAAAAGTCTTCATAAAGTAGAGCATTTACTGTGTTCGCTGTTGAAGTGGTTTTTCTTAGTTTCGCAACTTTACCAAAATTGGATGCAGTTAATCGTTTGATCCTCATCGTTTTCCACAAAGTGTTGTCTCTTTGGCCTACAGTTAATTTTTGTATTTCTTCTGTATTTTCACTTTTAAATTTCTCAAGGAATGTTGCATCTTTTTCCGAATAGTCGCAATCTCCACATCTTCAACATTTTTACGCTCTGCTAAACGCGCCCGTTTCAACTGTTTCTTGTGACTTTTTGGTCTGGACAAATACGCACTACGTTTGCGATTTCCCATTTTTAAAATTTAAATGTAGTAACAAAAATTACGAACAATCAAGACTGAACGAAAATTTGCTAATGAAGTTATAGATAAACAACTTGCGATTTTATACTTCAGTCTCCCTACAGTAATACTAATTGGTAATTTGAGGAGGGGCTACAGCAAACACCAATTGCGGATACGCATCCCATTAATTACATTGTTCGATGAAGCTAATATGGTAATCCTACTCACGATTATTGTCCCCATTTATCCATATGATATCCATAGTTCATGATACATATAAAGAAATAGAACTATCTTTTCCAATAATATTTACAATTTCCAAAAAATATTGATCAATTACGTACATATTGCTTTAAAATATGGATTAACGATTTTATCTATAGGTTCATAACTTTCGAAGAAGTTCATAGGTGCTAATCTGTATATTGCTGGCGATCAAGCTTTATTTAATAATTTAATAGATCAAAATTCCTTTTTTACTTGCTGTAGTACTATACTAAATGCATCTTGAAAAGGAAAAATTTACTTCCATAACTTGCCGGCTGTCTGTCCAGCACGAAAGACGTGATGAATTCATAGAGTGCAAAACGAGATTTTTTTAATCAAAACAGACCGTGTTGAAAATATATTAGGCCAGGGCCGAGTAATTTAGCAAAACCATTGAATTAGAGAAGATAGTGGAGGCGCACGATAATGCGCTTATCAACGAAAACCGTGCCCTTCTATTGGAAGAGTGTAGGTATATACACAGAGGGGTTTGTACCTTTCTCTTGCTGGTTGGCTCTTATGAGTCTGTCAAACCACGCGTTGATTTTTTTAACAACATTTATTGTTTAATAATGAAATCTTCCTATCAGAAACGGTACAAACATCCATTATATTTGAAAAATATAGATTATTAGGTAGCCATATATCAAAACAGTTTTTTGCAACATAATAGAAATACATTTGCTATAGATTTCTTGATGAATCTATACAGTTAAAAATTTGGCACTTGAATTTTTAACGCGGGTCGAAAATCCAGATATTTTTAAATATATAAATGCTCGCAAGACCACTTGAAATTATTTTTTTGTGTATTAGAGCTTGTGGAGGATGGAATAATAATCTGAATGGTTTACTGTTGGGCCCTTAGAAAATTATTATTCAGCAACATTGTGCCACCAAGTATAAATGCTAACTGCACCAATAATGACTATGATGCAATACCGATTTTTGACCTTGGACTTTCAGAATGAGATATTGCTGACTTTCCACATTTCAAAAGTCACATTGCTAATGACATAATAGGTTTAATTGAAGTAAATAATTTGGTACTTTCTCCAATTAAAGGAATTAAGGAAACTATTACAGACCGACATAATTATTCATTATTAGATATTAATTATTATAGAAATTTGACTAAATTTGTTTGTAACGCAAAATTATATTTTCTGTCTAGAGTTATTTTTGAAATCGTCATATTTTCAGAGAAATCCTTCAGAGCGGAAGTTATTTTGAGACACATGCAAAGATCCTTATTTAAAAAAGGATTATGAATTCAGTTCAACAGCAATTCATAACTGAAATAAAATCATTATTTTATCCTTCACATCCAGTTGTCGATATTTCATATTATATATTTCATAGTATTTACTTATACGTATACTTATATCTTATGTCTACAGTAGGTAGAAATGGCCTATTTTTTATATCTTGTAAATAGTTAATATTTCTATTTGCCTTGTATTCCCTTTCAATGTAATTTTACCTGATGCGGCGTTACCTGATTATCACGCCAGCTAAGATTACCTTGCATATTTTTTAATGAGTCAAACACGGATAGCCATCCCGTCCACTATGTTTATCCTTTTCTAGCAAGAACGTCTCGTTTTCTCACACTGTAGCGTTATTGAAAATGAGCATAATGTCACATTTTGTTAGTAGGCAACTTAATATACAAAAATTTATTTTAGGTAAACTCCAGCCTTAAGTTTACCTCAGTTTCCTCTTTGCATTTGTTGTCTATCAGAGTTCCTAGGTACATATATTCTTCAGCCTCCTCAAATTCGTATAACTCTTTTCCTCCGGTTTGGACACTTAGTTTCTGTTTCCCGTTTAATTTATTTTTGTTCCTTAGTTTCATATATTTAGTTTTGCTCTCACTAATCTATAGTCCCATTCTACTTGCTGCAGTTATTAGGTTTTCTGTTAGTCCCTCTAGGAATTTCTTATTTCTAGTCAGCAGCAATATGTCGTCAGCATATGCAAGTCACTGGTGACTCTTATTGAAGAGTATTCCGTTTTTGTTTATGTTGCTGTTTCTAATTATCACTTCCAACACTGCATTAAATAGCAGTGTAGAAAGCAGGTCTCTTTGTCTTACCCCGTTCTTTACGTTGAAACTCTCTGATGTCTTTCCGTTTACTTTAACTGCACATATTGTGTTCTGTAGTATCATCTTTACCAGTGCAATTAGTTTGCCCGGAACATTCCGTATTCTCAGTGCGTCGAAAAGCCCTCCCCTCTTGACGGAATCGTATGCTGCTTTAAAATCGATAAATAGCATGTAAGTCGGATTTTTATATTCATACATTCCTATGAGTATTTGTTTCAGCGTGAAAAGTTGATCCGTTGTTGATCTGTGTTTCCGGAAACCAGCCTGGTACTTTCCGAGAACAGGCTCTATGAATATTTCCCGCCGTCTCTTAATCAGCGTGGCCAGGACTTTGTATACGGTGTCCAATAAGTTCATATATCTTTAGACTTACTACCTCACCCCCGTATTTAATATTTTCTGCTGTCATCTCCTCCTGGGCTCTTGTTTTTCATTGAGTTTACTATTTCTTCTATTTCTGTTATTGATGGCTCTTCGGTTCCTTCGGTATTTTGGTCGTCTTGTCTCGCCTCCGCACTTTCTCTTTGATTTTTTACGTCGCCTACCTCCTCCTGGTGCTTCCCATTGAGTAGCTCTTCGAAGTACTGTCTCCATCTTCCGTTAATATCGCTTGTGGAGCCCAGCAGCTCTCCATTCTTATCCTTGAAGTATCGTTAAATCCCTTTGCTTCCCGTTCTAATGTTTTTGACATCTTTGTAGAAGTTTCTAATTTCTTTTTTGTGTAACTTTCCTCGATCTTTTGTATAATCTGTTCCCAATACTTTCGTTTCCTTTCCCTGCCCTGTTCGTTATATTCGTCTTTGTCTTTTTGTTTTTTAGTTTGCAAGAATTTTTGCCATAGTTTTGTCTTATTCTTTATTTCACCCTTGCATTCGTCGTCTAGCCAATAGTTTCTCTTATATGTTGTTTTCTTCGATATGTTATTCCTGGTCGCATTTTTAATTGCTCCACAAGTTTTTTCCCATCGGTCACTCACTTCTACCTCTTGCTCGTTGTTGTCATCGTACCACTCTTCAATACTTGTTCTGTATTTTCGTGCTATTTCTACGTTTTGTAGGTCCTCGAAGTTGTATTTTGGTTCCTCTCGATTACTATTTTGTGTTTTCATTTCCTTTTTTTTTTTCAATTTCATTTTGAGTAATACCAGGAAATGAACCGAATCCGCTTCCGCACCTCTGCATAAGCGCACGTTCTTAATAAATTCTGTTTTATCTTCCTGTATTAGCACATGGTCTGTTTGGTTCGTTTCGTGTCTTCCTGCCGTCATCCATGTACCCTACTAAATGTCTTTCGGCTCGAAGTGGGTGCTCATAATTTTCATCTTCTCTTCTATTGCAAAAGTGATCAGTCTTGTTCCGTTGCTTGTCCGTTACTTGTGTTATGCTTATTTCCCTCCCGTAACTTTTGTGTACACCTCTTCCCTGACGATTTTAGCATTGGCATCGCCTAGAATTATTTTAATGTCTTCCTTAATTTTTTCGACCGTTTCCTCTAGTTTTTCGTAGAATATATCTTTTGCTTGCTCCTTCTTCTCTTCGGTCGGTGCGTGCATGTTGACCACTGTTACTGTACTGTATACCGACTTAATTTTCACAGAACACAGCCGCTTAGATACTGGGGCAAAGCGTTTTACTTCCTCTTCCAGAGTGTCTTTTATCAGAAATCCTACTCCGAATCTTCGACTTTCATTTCCACTTGTAAATAATGTATAGTTTTTAAGTTTTTGTATGTCTGTTCCTTTTCCTTTCCTCGGAGCGCTGCAAGATCAATATTACAACAACAATAAAAATATGCAAGAAATAACAATAATAAAAATATGAAAGAAATATATGGAGGACACCGCGATAAATACCGTGTTTCGCTGGACTACGGCTAGTCCGATCGGTGCTCAAAGCCTTGCAGGAAGCTCGGACGAGTGCCTATATTGCAGATTCCTGAGCCAGGCTTAACCAACCGGAACCCAACGCTCAAGGCGACTCTGAATCCATGGCGAAAACGCCGGATTTATATAGATAAAAAAAAATTGCTATCGACGGTTTTCCTAAGGGGACGGGGCTTATCTATAAGTACGACTGCTATGACTGCCGGCTCGATATTTAGCCATTTGCAGTCGTACTGTACAAATCGAAATAGCAAGGGAACTGATGGATGAAACTATTTACAATTTTGAAGGGGCACTAATGAGGGATTAACAAGGGTAAATACAAAAAATTAAACCTGTCCATCCGCACATAACGTCTCAATTCCACGTTGAAGTTGCACTCCAGCGTAGCGTATGTTCCTACAGGCAGGTTGTTTATATACGGCGGGCTACTAGAGTGGACGATATATACGAATATCGTTAACAACGGATAACTTACCCGAAACACTCGAAATTGTACGATATAATTTAATATACAATTACGCATGAGCACGTCTAAAGGAACGATGATGACGTTCATAGGAATAATACGTAGGACCGCTTGAACAACGAGCGAAAAGATATATATCGACCGGGGACCGGAAATTGCGTCGGAGCGCGGCAAGCTAGCGAACTGGTTATAGCGTAGGATAGAAAGAAGGGGACGATAATAAAAACTATATCGAAGCATGGAACACTAAAATAACCATTACAAAAAAAAATTTCTTTTGTTTGGTTATCAGGGATGAAAAATTTTTTAAGTGAATGAACATAAAAAGCTATGAAAAAACAAAATATACCAAACAATATCATAAATCCTCACAAAACAAAAAAATGTTAACAAACAGAACAACAAATGAGCCATAAATTAAATCCAACAACAACACATGAACAAGATAACACAACAAATCTGTGGCGGTAGTAGCAAAACTAAGCATAGTTGAAGGCGGTGTATGTTTTTTTATATTTTAAAATCATTACATAAAACCTAATAAAGGTTACATACAGTCAATTGCAGTTTTTTCAAACGATTTTAATGGATTTAGAAATCCGTATTCAACATTTTAAATGAGAGAAATATTCCCACTAAAACTTTACGAATTAATTTTTTATGATCAATTTCATCCCTGATAACAAAAAAAGAAATTTTTATTGTAATCGTTATTTCTAACCAAAAAATCTTTTTGGTTGATATAATGGTTATCTAAAACCAAAAATGTTTTTTGGTTGATATAATTGTTACTTATAACCAAAAAGAAAATATTTCACACTTTAATTGGTTACGATAACCAAAATAATATATATCTTTTAAAAATGGTTAATTATAACGATTTTATAAATTCATCAATATAAATGGTTAAAAATGACGTTTTTGTCGTTTATCTTATAATTGTTACTCCCTGGTATTTATAAAACATGCTCGAAATATTTTTCTTTTTCATTACATAAATTGAAACGTCGTCCAATGGAGCCAATAGATCGAAGGATGATTTCCGGAGGAATTTCGTATATGGAAGTACGAATTCTCTCTTGCATATTTTCAATAGTTGTTGGTTCAACGATGTACACCTGGGATTTTACATAGCTCCAGAGAAAAAGGTCCAGTGGTATCATACGAGGTGACCTAGGTGGCCAACCACTGGTTCTCCACGACCAATCCAACGGTTCTCGTATCGATTATTTGATTACTTAATATTTGGACAAAAATAACATCGAGTGTAAAACATTTAGAAGCGATGATACAACACTTGAACCGCGACAATCCGTAGCATGCATTGAAGGAAAAAGAGATATGCACTAGAGGTGCGCGAAGCTGACGAAAAGTGATTTCATGTGTCATAACTGTGAATTGGAATAATTTTGTTGGCGGAATTTGATTGCGGCGTTGTATTGAATACAATAAATAAACAAAATCGATCGTAAGATATAATTTTTCCAGATAATATCAGCATCCTTTTGCCTCGACCTTTCCAACGATGTACAACAATAATCTAAATTCTTATTTGTCACCTAGTTATGGGCAAAAGTTAAAAAGGGTCAAACTCTGACGACATTCGCCTATATATTGGGTGGACCAAAAGTTCGTTTACCTTTGAAATGATGATTTAAAAGAAACTAGTTATGTGAGATAAAAACTGTTAATTTCGCGAACAGCACTTAATGAGTCGTTGGAAGTGTGGCATGTTGCCCCATCTTGCTGAAACCACGATCGTTGATTAAAACCATCGAAATCCTGTAGCACTGGTGAAAGAAAGTTCTGTAGCATGGCAATATACCGCTCTGTATTCACTGTAACAGCATTCCCTCGGCGATCTTCCAAAAAGTATGGACATACAGTAACCTTGGGTGAATGCAGGGGTTTTTGTTTCAATTTAGGATTAGTGTCACTCCAATACCTGCAATTTTGCCCATTTAGATGGAAGTGTGCCTCGTCTGAGAAAAAATTTTGGTAAAGCTGGTGAACCTCTCTAACATTTCGTTTGCAAATTGAAGCCTGTGAGCGTGATCTTAAGGCTTTAATTCCTGTACTATTTGGATTTTGTACGGATGTAAATGTAAATCTTTGTAAAGAATACGAATCAAAGATGATCTGGACACACCGCTTCCGAATAGAGAGTCCAGGATTTTCACAAATAGACGCTGTTACACGCTCGACGTTTTCGGGATTTCTTCATGTTCTAGGTCGGCCGGATCGTGGTTGATTCATTGTTGAACCTGTCTCCTAGAACTTCTGTACCCATTTCCTAATCAATTGAATCGATGCAGCTTCATTTTTACGCCGTATGTTGTAATGAGCGCAAAATTTTCGTTAGAATAAAAGAGTCGTTGTTGCGGTAGTACTCGCGTACACAGAACGCACGTTATTTATCGCTGAACGACGCCATGGTACTGAATTCCCAATGACCGCTCTTGCGCTTCGTAACCTTTCCGCCTCACCCCACCGTCGCTGCACGTCAAAGCTACCGATTCAAATTTAAACGGACTTTTTGATCCACCCTTAATTAATGTATAAATATAGTATATTTATACATTAATTTTATATTTGTTTAAGGTATGTAAAAAGTTGTACAATCACGTCTCTACGTCTAATATCTCGCGGTTGCACCGAAGACAAAGACGAAGAAGACGACGACGACGACTAAAAGGAGAGGTTAACTGAAGTTAAACGCAATTCCATCAGTCCTGCTGTCCGCGGATTCATTTCTTTCGGCCGCGGACGGCGTACATGGGGACTCGTCTAGGCGACAAGACGAATCCCCAAACAAAGGGCTGAGTCTCAACAGATCACAGCGTGGAAACTGCTCTATCGAGTACAACACCTCGTCAGGTACGTAAGTCGCCTACGGACAATTCCAAGTTTCAACATCGAAAGAAGTGGTATCCATGGTCGACCGCTAGGAGCAGACGGATCGTAGCGACGAGATCCCGCCGTCGGTTAGTTGCCCAGTGCAGTAAACGAGGGCTCGTGCGACGGCCGACGCGAACGCCGACCGCCTAATAAAGTCACATTGTCTTGAGGCTTTTGACTCCCGAAACTCCTAAGGGTATCGTTGCCACTTTTTACTAGAAAGAGTACGGCCTTAGAGGGGGTCAGGCATAATCCCACGGATGGTAACTTCGCACCACCGCCCGCTCGAGCGAGTGAGTGAACTAAATGTCCGAACCTGCGGTTCCTCTCGTACTGAGCAGGATTACTATCGCAACGACCAGTCATCAGTCGGGTAAAACTAACCTGTCTCACGACGGTCTAAACCCACCTCACGTTTCCTATTGGCGGGTGAACAATCCGACGCTTGGCGAATTCTGCTTCGAACTGATAGGAAGAACCGACATCGAAGGATTAAAAAGCGGAGTGAAAACTATTCAAGTCAAAGTGATCGATAGGCCGTACTTTCGTAGTCCTTATGCGCACTGAACATCGGGATCAAGCCAGCTGGACAAAAATTCGTTCGAAAATTCTGACCTTTACCGTCTCCGTGTACCAACCCTCGATTTGTTATTGCTCCAGCTGACCTCTTGTCCAGAATAACGGTACGAAAAATGTTATTAAGAAAAGTTATTTTGCCAGTAACAAGGAGGACGTGTGTCAAAATTCGTTCGAGAATTCGGACGTTTACCATCCCCGTGTACCAACCTGCAATTTTTTAATACTCCAGGTGATCGCTTGTCCAGAATAACGGTACGAAACAATGTTATTAAGAAAAGTTATTTTGCCAGTAACAAGGAGGACGTGTGTTAAAATTCGTTCGAGAATTCAGACGTTTACCATGCCCGTGTACCAACCCGCAATTTTTAATACTCCAGATTATCGCTTGTCCAGAAAACCGACACGAAAATCTATGATTAAGAAAAGGTGTTTTGTTATTAACGAGAAGGACGGGTGCCAAAGTATGTTCCCGAATTCTGAGTTTTACCGTCACTATGGACCAACTATCGATTTTGTATTGCTCCAGGTAATCGCTTGTCCAGAATACCGATATGAAACAATATTACTAAGAAAAGCTGTTTTGCTACTAACAAGGAGGACGTGGGCCAAAACTCGTTCGAGAATTCTTACTTTTACCGTCCCCGAGTACCAACCCTCGATTTTCTATTACTCCAGGTGATCGCTTATCCAGAACACCGATACGAAAACGTATTATTAAGAAAAGTTGTTTTCCTATTAACAAGGAGGACGTGTGCCAAAATTTTTCGAGAATTCTGACTTTTACCCTCCCCATATACCAACGCTCGGGTTTATTTTACTCCAGGTGATCACTTGTCCAGGACACCGACACGAAAAAATATTATTAAGAGAAGTTGTTTCATTATTAACTACTAGATATTACATTTTAAATGAGAGCGATTATATGTTACACGCCAAATTAAAAGTATTGTGTATAATACCATTAAAGTTATTCAGATCTTAGTTTGCTGCTTCCCTTGATGTAGATTTTGAATTTGCCGCTATTTTGCTTATTATCCCTGTGTGATACGTTAGCCGATCTCAGCGCGCTCTACTTCGTTCTTAAGGTGAATGGAGTATACTTCGATTATTTGACATGGTCGACGCGATAACTGCAAATGATAAAAGTTTCTGATGACAGTGACAGGTCAATGTTTTTGTGTTGACAGTCTATATTCGGAAAAATTATTGTAGGAGAAAAGTCGAAAATCCACTTCATGAATGGAGCGAATGCATTTTTAGTGGTCTAAAGTCATCCTCGCGTTATTGCCTTTCTAATGAAACCGGTTTGGGGCACATCGGTTGGATAGTTTCGAAGTCTATAACGGACATAGAAATATTTTTTGTATTATATATATATAGAGATAAGGATGGGTGCCACAGTTCGTTCAAGAATGTTGACTTTTACCGTCCCCGTCTACCAACCCTCGATTCGATTTTCATTTCTCCAGATGATCGCTTGCCCAGAATACCGATACGAAAAAATATTGTTATCAAAAGCTGTTGTTACGGCGTGTATTGGCACCCCCGTTTCTTATGGCCTGAGTCCGAAATTCCTCTAAGCCACCAGTTCCGCCCCGTTCGCACACAGGGTGCCAGCCAACTAGTCGGCGAGGGAGTGGGAAATGAAACTAAAAAAACTATGTGAGGGTGCCACCTGCTTCACACCTCCCTGTGTAAAAGCAAGAGCGCAGGTATAAAAAAGGGCCAAAAATTGATTGGCTAAAAACAAATAGCGTCGAATACTGTTTAATAATTAGGCAGAACGTAAAAACAAGGAAAACAAGAACAAATTTTTAAGAAAGGAAAATAAAATATGTAAATGAAGAACTAATTATATAGTATGCAATTAAATTTAAAACAAAATAAGTAAATAAAATGGTGCTATGTGTTTACCGATGCCCCTGGCCAAAGGTTTCGTTTACATAAGAAAACAACTAAATAAATATTGTATCGACCGTAAGATGACTCTCAAGGCCACGATCAAATATTAAATAAAACGATAGAAATTACGCGAAGAGAAAGGAAAGAAAAAGAACGTAACAATTCCACCCCTACTTACGGAAGAAATTTAGGCGGGAAATTTCTGATTTGGGACACCAACTCGAGAACATGATAATTATGGCGAAGGCGGCAGGGATATACTATCAAATGAAATGTACAACTCTCGGATGCGAACTTACGACAAGCTGCCCTCTACCAGGAGGTCGAAAACCAAACTAAAATTCTCTAAAAAGAGCAAAATGAAATGAAACGCAAAAGGCATTAGCCTACTCCATGAAATTGTCGTTGGAACGGGGTTAACAAAAATACTATATATAAATTTAGACTTATGCGTACGAAATCATATTTCCATCGTTATACAAAATAGAAGTTTCTCCATAAAAAAAAATGAAAGTGGAGAACAATACTAGAAGAACTATAACTCGAAATTCGAAGCTGAAAGAGCCAAAGTGAAAACCCAATGAAAACCCAACGAAAATCCAACGAAAACCCAACGAAAACCCAACGAAAACCCAACGAAAACCGAACGAAACCCCAACGGAAAACCCTAATCTCTAATACTAAAGTAAAAGTAGACCAACCATACCTGCACACGTGACGGCTTGACCCAACTACCACGGGGTCCTTCGGCAAATCGGCCGGCAAACCAGGAAATTAAGAAAAAAAAACGAGAACAAAAGAAATACATGGATAAGGGAGCACTACTAAAGTCAAAGGATACAAAGGGGTAAGATACGGATAAATAAAGGAAGGTTAAATGCCAATCACAGGTGTACATATGCGCTCAATCCACCAGCCCCAAGTGAAGAGAAAACGTAGGGCACCCACCCTCAAAACAAAAAGAAACGCAAACGGTAGAAACTGTAGCCAAACAAAACGAATAAGTGACAAAGTTTATAGTCCAGCGTGGCCCACTGCCAGACTGACGAGCTAAAGGCTAAAGGCAAAATAACAAACACAAATAAACGTCAAATCCTAAGTTCGGGACAAAAAGAAATGCGAATCAAGAACGAGTAATGCCGGACTCTAAACCTTGAAGGCGCAAAGTAAAGCCAAACACGCTGTTTGGGACGACAACACGGCCTTCTAAGAACGTCAAAATCGGTAAGAATATCGAAAAGTCAACGATAATCCGAGCGTCAAAATCAGGACGATAACGAAAAGGCAAAACCGAGAAACGATAGCGAAAAGTTAAAATCGAAAAACGATAACAAAAAGTCGAAATCGGCAACGATAACGGAAGGTCGAAATCGAAAATTCAACATCGGAAAGATGTAATGATTACTTACGAGAGTTTCGGGAGGCAACAGTCCCGGTAAACAACACTAAGTGTTCGTTCACAAAAGATCTTCTGGCATAGTTAGCCCCAATCAGGTGGGCAATCCTAACTATTCGTCTGAAGGTTGCTGTTTAAGGTGTTCGACACCCCACGAACTGTTCAGTATATTTCCACCATAATCCTTCAATTCGTAAGTGGTAGGAGCGATACTGCTATGATTCAAATAGGGACCCAAATACTTATCGGCTAATTTGCCGGTAAAATATTTCGAAGCATCGGATAACACGAAATTCTTTCTCCATAACACTTGATTAGAATAGAACGTAACGAGACCATGACGTAAATCGTATCTAGTTTTAGATTTTTCGTACGCTTTTTGTAGACGAGTTCTAATGTCTTTAAAGAGTTTCGTGAAACTTGCGGAACGGTCTATCGTGTAAGTAGGATCTGATACATTGTCTTTAAGGTATTGATGGTCAGAACCTGCAAGTATAATATCACAACGAAAATTTGCGAAATATGGAGTAACACCGGTAGTTTCGTGCGTAGCCGTACGTAAAGCACACGCGACCTTTGCTAAATATTTGTCCTAATCACTATGGTTGTCTCATACGTAAGCGATGAGCATGGTTTTCAAAACACGGTTAACACGTTCGGTAAAATTAGCTTGTGGATGGTAGTAGGACGTATAAGCTGGTTTTACTTCGTATTGTGCCAAGAAACGTCGATATTCGTGAGATTTAAACTGAACTCCATTATTCGAAACTATCTTTTCCGGTACTCCAAAGATCATGAAAACGTCACATTCGAGATGTTCGACAATTTTGTTGGCATTCGCCTTTCGCAACGCAAAGCAAAAGCTGAATTTACTGAAAAGATCACAAACCACCAATATGGACTGAAATCCCTGCTTAGAGCGTGGCAAAGGGCCTACAAGATCGGTACTGATCACTTCCCAAGGTCGAGATATCAGCGAATGACCTTCCATAGTACCTGTAGTTGCTCTCTGCTCAGGTTTAGAACGTAAGCACATCTGATGTTTTCGAATGTAACGAGCTACGTCTGCCTGCATTTTAGGCCCGTAATAACGACACGCTAAACGACGAAATGTTTTGAATATACCTAAATGATCACTAGTTGGTGCATCGGGATATTTTTGCAATGATTCGCAACGTTGTTCTTTAGACACTACCAGATTCCAATTATCTGCCTCTGCAATTAATTCCGGATATGGGTTTCGCACAGATTTATATAGTTGATCGTTCTCAACTCGAAAACCAGGATATTTAACTCGGTTAGCTAACACGGACTGACGTAATTTGTTGTACCAAGCATCTTTAATGGGTTTGACAGGTGAATCATTAATGGCATCAACAACGGGAACTGACGGAGATAAAGCGTCCGGGACGAAATGTTCTTTGCCCTTCCGATGAATCACTTCGAAATCATATTGTTGAAGTCATACAGACCAACGAGCCAAACGGCCTGACGGATTTTGTAATTTGCTCAACCAGAGCAATGAATAATGATCCGCTATGACCTTAAAATGTGATTCTTCAATATATGGGGTTTTTCAATCGCCCAGAGAACTGCGAGACATTCTTTCCCGGTAGTCGAAAAGTTTCGTTCAGTACGTGTTAACGATCGGCTTAAATAACAAATGACCGTTTCGCCCTCCTCAGTTTCCTGTGAGAAGACCCACCCAATCCAAAATTAGATGCATCAGTTTGTATGATGAATTCTCTTGTAAAGTCGGGACACGAAAGTACGGTAGCGGAAACTAAATAGTTCTTTAAAATTGTGCCCGATTCTTCACAACTGTTATCCCACACAAATTTAACATTTTTCTTTAACAAACGCGTCAAAGAGGCGACAACGGTAGAAAATTATAGTACAAAGCGTCGATACCAAGATGCCATGCCGATAAATTGTCGTATGTCCAATACAGATTTAGGGTGAGGATACGATAAAATGGAATTCACGTTCTCCGGGTCCACCTGAAGACCATTCTTATTCACGACATAACCCAAATATTTTAATTCGGACCTACACAATTTCGAAACGCTGAGCTTTAGTCTAACTTGAGTCAGACGTTTGAAAACCTCCGATAATATCCGCAAATGACTCTCAAAAGTTTGCGTAACGATAATAATATAATCCAAATAAACGAATACATGATGCTCTAAGTCTGCTCCAAGAACACCATCAATAAATCTTTGCCAAGTGCTAGGTGAACCACTAAGACCTATGGGCATGCTTAAGAATTTAAATAGACCGCGATTAGGAATTGTAAAGGCCGTATATTTGCGGGATTGTTCGGGCATAGGAATTTGAATTTCATAAAAGTGCCGTTTCGGCGGAACTCGACATTGCGATGATCGATGACCTCCCCTACCACAATTCCAACAAGTTATCTCGGGCCTAGGATGAGGTACGCTATTCACGGTCGCTAAATTTGAGTCCATCTGTATATACGCGACATCAGGCTCAATAGCTCTATTACGATTTGGGGGTGGTGCACAGGATTCTACAGAGACACGCTGAGCCTCAAATTTGCGATATAACTCCACTAATTAATGAACTGAAGTAATTTCTATTAATCCTAATTGAGATTGATAAAAGGGCAAGATATTTCGTAAAAGTATACGAAGCTGAACAGATTCCGGAACTGGAGTACTAAATCGTTCAAATAAATTCGAAATTACAGATACATAGATACCTATCGACTCATTTTGACCTTGCGTCCGTCGTTTAACTTCCTCCATCAATCTGTCATCATAATCTACCGGTAAAAATTCGGTTCTAAGACCACAAACTAACTCCTCCTAACTTGGAAAAACCTTTTATTCGCTATATACCAAATCAAGGCCTTCTCAGAAAATAGATCTAACGCCGATGTAAATAATTGTTCCTTGGTTATGCCTCGTGCAACTCTTGTTTCCTCCAGTCGCTCCAAAAATGCGGTTAAAGAAGTATGGCGATTATTCCCTGAATAAACTAAATTCCACTTAAAGACCGGAACCGGATGAATTGTGGGTCGAGATGGATCGACAGAAGGTTGTGGTATATTCGGAATGGGAACTGAAGGTTAGCTATCCGTCTCAGAATCATCGGAAGTATTTACCGGTACATGTGAGCCCATTGCTGTAGTAGAAGCCCGCTGAAATTGTTCAGCCTTCGAACGTAATTCTGTCGAGAGCGTGATTAAACGTACTAATAACGCAGATCGACTAGCCGTTTCATTTGCCGTAACCGGCTGGCTTCGATTAGCACGACCGGTGGTATGTGCAAATTTAGCAGAATATTTTAAATACAAGGTTGATGTCAAAGTACCCGAAAAATTATCAATAGCGTCACGAAGTTCGTCAATATTGCTTTGAAGAGCTCTAAGATCTTCTTCGTAGGTGTATGGGTAAGGTACTGACACAAAATACGAGGATCGTTCAAGTCGTCGCAACGCGCGAAGATTTTTGCGCATACTCTCAACCGTTGATTCTTCATTGACACCCCTAATTCTTAATTTGTACGCCAATTCTTTCTTATGTAAACGATTGATGTTAATTTTGGGTTCCATCTTCATGCAAATTTCTATAAACTTATAAATAAATAAAAAAGAAAACAAAGAAAACCTTAAAATTCTCTTCTCCGGACAACTTCCCGATACCCAAATACGAAACAACGATACGCTATTTCCCTACAGAGTAACAAAAAAACTTAAAGATGGCTGAGAACATGAGACTCTTAATCTCGCCAAAAATACTGTTACGGCGGGGATTGGCATCCCCGTTTCTTATGAACAAAGTCCGAAATCCCCTTAAGCCACCAATTCCGCCCCAGAAAGGTTGTTCGCACACAGGATGCCAGCCAGCTAGTCGGCGAGGGAGTGGGAAATTAAACTAAAAAAAAACTATGAGGAACGCCACCTGCTTCACACTTCCATGCGTACCCCTTGGAAAACCAGGAATCCAGGTGTAAGAAAATGGGGTTAAAAATTGGTTGGCTAAAGTTTCGATAAAATTCGATAAAAACAAAAAAAAACAAATAGCGTCGACGAGTCTTTAATTAAAACTAAATCTTCAATAGAATAATAGTGATACAATGAAATGAAATGAATTGACTGAAATGCTTAAATTATTTAAATCATATAAATGATTGATGTTATATATATTTAATATTATTACCGATGCCCCCGCAAAGGGTCTCGTTTACACCATTAAATATGCGATTAACTTAAAGTAGCATCGGAGTTATTTTGGTCTATGCCTGTACATTCGCCGTTTTTCTCTTTTTTTTTAAATAAGCACAAAAGAAAACAATGAAGATAAGTAAAATAACGGGAAAGGAAAGATATGATGTTCAAACTTAGCTGCTACTGCTGACGGGTCGTTTCTTGTGTCTTCCGGCTATCGCCCCCGGCAGGAGACCGGTTCGGTTGGCGGAGATAGACCGGACGGATACAAACAGCCAAAACTCACACGACCGCCAAAGGAATACTACGCAGTGTGCACAATCCTCTCAGCCCCAAATTCGTTCCAGTTCGTTCGAGAGCTCTGTCTTTTACCGTCCCCATATACCAACCCTCGATTTTTTATTCCTCCAGGTGACCGCTTGTCCAAAACACCGATATGAAAAAATATTGTTAAGAAAAGTTGTTTTGTTATTAACGAGGAGGACATGTGCCAAAATTCGTTCGAGAATTCTGACTTTTACCGCCCCCGTATACCAACCCCCGATTTTTTTTTACTTCTGGTAATCGCTGATCCAAAACACAGATCCAAAAAATATGATTAAGAAAACTTGTTTTGCTACTAACGAGGAGGATATATGCCAAAATTCGTTCGTGAATTCTGATTTTACCGTCCCCGTGTTACAGCCCTCGACTTTTTTTGCTTCAAGTGATGGCCTGTCCAGAATACCGGTACGAAAGAGTATTATTACGAAAATTTGTTTTATTATTAACAAGGAGGATGTGTGCCAAAATTCGTTCTAGAATTCTGCCTTTTACCGTCCCCGTGTACCAACCCCTGATTTTTTATTACTTCAGGTGATTGCTTAGACAGAACACCGGTCCAAAAATGATTATTAGGAACAGTTGTTCTGTTATTAACGAGGAGGACGTGTGCCAAAATTCGTTCGAGAATTCTGACTTTTACCGTCCGCGTGTACCAACCCCCGATTTTGTATTCCTCCAAGTGATCGCTTATCCAGAACACCCTAACGAAGATATATTATTATATTATTATATTATTGTGTTATTAACGAGAAGGAAGGGTGCCAAAGGTCTTTGGAGAAATCTGACTTTTACCGTCCCCGTGTACCAACCCCCGATTTCTTATTCCTCTAGGTGATCACTTATCCAGAGCACCGATACGGAAAAATATTATAAAGAAAAGTTGTCTTGTTATTAACGAGAAGGACGTGTGCCAAAATTCTTTCGAGAATTCTGACTTTTACCGTTCATCGTGTACCAGCCCTCGACTTTTTATTACTCCTGGTGATCGCTTTTCCAGAACACCGATAGGAAAAAAATATTGTGAAGGAAAGTTGTTTTGTTATTAGCGGGGAGGAGGTGTGCCAAAATTTGTTGGAGAATTCCGACTTTTACCCTCCTCATGTACCAACCCTCGATTTGTTTTTACTCGATGCGAAAATATATTATTAAGAGAAGTTATTTTGTTATTAACGAAGAGGACGTGTGCCAAAATTCGTTCAAGAATTCTGACTATTACCCTCCCCATGTACCAACCTTCGACTTTTTGTACTCCGGGTGATCGCTTGTCCAAAACACCGATTTGGTATTAACAAGGCTGACGTGTGCCAAAATTGGTTCGAGAATCCTGATTTTTACCCTCCCCATATGCCAACCCTCGATTTCTTATTACTGCGGGTGATCGCTTGTCCAGTAACCGATACGAAAACATTTATTAAGAGAAGTTGCTTTGTTATTAACAAGGAGGACGTGTGCCAAATTGCACTCGAAAGTTCTTTTAGACCAGATTTATGGTGGTACATTTTGGGGTCTATTATATAGACATCATTAAAATGTACATTGCATACCCTATAGCTTTTGTCACATTAGAAGGAGGCATTACTTTTAATTTAAGATTTTTTACCCGTGTGATCTATTCATCATAAACCTACAACACATTATATTAATTGTAGTCATTCTGGTGTTAGCCTGGTACACAACAGTAATACACCATGATGCAGATGGCGAGTTGGTTATATCTATAACTAAATTAATAACTGCAGCTATAATTAGTATAAAAGAATAATCTAGTTTATGTGCTTACTTAACAGAACGCCCCAATACACCAGTATAACTATAGCTGTGTTATCACAGATTATTTCTATAAATTAGAAAATCAAGGCTGCAGAACAATTTATTTAATACGCATGTACTTACTGTTCACGTAAATGTTTATATATACGGATATATCTTCAACTATTATCAAGATTTGGCTAACGGCGATAAATCCTGGATTTGTTCGAATTATTACAAAATTCACTTTGCTGCACGATTAAGAACCAATACCGAGAAATCTGTTATATTACGAGAATCCAGTGATCATAACCATGCCCCAGATGCTGCCAAAGTAGACGTGAAAGAAGTCGTTCAAGAGCTTGGTAATCGTACAGCTGAAACGCTGGAAGCCCCACAACAAATCTTAGCACACGTCACAGCAGGTAAGTTTGCAGAATATTTCGCTTGTGAATAAACTACACGTAGACAGGGTAGATGATTTTATCTAAAACATTTTTTGTGATATGTTTTAAGCAAATTTCTTGAGTCTATGACTTGCTTTAATTTCCTCATTCTTGCATCCCTTTGATTATGGAAAGTCTTTTTTTATCCAAGCTTTCTTGTGAATAATTTTGTGACGTTAGCTTATTTTTTACTTTTATGCAGGTATTTCTGGTGCTATTGCTGCACAATTGCCGTCCGTTTCCAACTTAAAGAGGACGACCCGACGAATTCAACAACGAGAAAACGTTCCCATTCCAATGCCAAATATATAAGACGAAATTGACATTCCGCAGCGTTATTCCACGACATTAAGTGGTCATCAATTTTTGCTAGCTGAAATTGGGCATGGAAATAGCGGTGGCTTCATATTTTCGACACGAGCTAACTTGCAGTTGCTGAGCAGTTGCTGAGTCGTGCTCACTGGTATGCTCATGGGACATTTAAGACAGCTCCCCTGTTCGAACAGCTCTACACTAAATACATTATTGTATTTTTACCCTAGTATATATTGTTCAATATATTTTGTCTAGTATGTTTTGTCTAGCATATTTTCTCCAATATATTTTGGCTCAGTATATTTTTACCCCAGTATGTTTTGTTCAGTATGGACAGTATGTTTTGTTCAGTATGGACAGTATGTTTTGTCCAGTATATTTTGTCCTAGAAACGTACCATCACGCCAGCGCTCATTTGAAGTTTTAAATGATTCCCGCCACAAATCACGCAAAGAAATGTTCCAGTCTATTGCCAAGGTTCATGGCTCATGGTTCACAGCTTCAGGGCGGACAACCGATAGACGCAAGAGGAAGGAGAAAACAGTAACATTAATTTCTCGTGGTTTCCAGCGCTGATTTACAGTAGTAGTGGTACTTATACAGCTTTCGTTCGTAAAATAATAAGATATCATAAACTTCATGTTGTGTTGTGTTGTATAGTTTGCGTATTTATGTTATAGACTTTGGGAGTACTTGATTTAGTGAAGTTGTTTTGTTTGGTTTTTTCTTTGTTTTGATTTCGATGTATTTTATTAATTTGGCACTTTCTTGAAATTGCAGTGCTAGCAGCTGGTTTAGTGTTATTCATCATAACCGATAAGTTCTGATTTTATTATATTCGATATTAATGACCCATTTCTTTTAGGAAAGCAATTAGTGATAAATAGCTCCGTATTGTACATTGTGTAGGAAATATAATAATGAAACCAAATTCAGCCCACCGAACCCAATACATATACATCGTCTTGGCCTTTTTAAATTAGTTTCCAAAGAAAAAATTTATCATGCAGTAAGAGTAAATTACATTTGAAAGATCATGATTTGGTACATAATTTTAATAAAATTCAATTAAAGTAGGATGCAATACCTATCATACCACAAAGAAAATGTAATGTGCGAGATGAAGGTAAATTAAGTTCAGAAGTTGAAAGTATCTACTAACAAATTTGAATTTATTGTTTTTAGAAATATTTGTATCTTCAATTTGCAGAGCATGTTCCTCTTGACATGAATGTTGAGACACCTAGTACTTCACAATTTGTATCTGTCCCAGGTAGTTCAGGTAAAAATAATTTTTATTGAAAGTAGTAAAAGATATTAATCCTATTTTAAACAATAAAGTAAGAGTATCAAAAGAAGAAAATAGCAAACTCAAGAAAACTGCTGCAATAAAGTTCAACCAATGAAAGAAAAGGCGACTTTAAATTATTATGCACAAAGCTACATTTTTATTTTTATTACTTATGTTTTTACCTCATTAACATTTTAATTAAACAAATTACTTGTATTTCGAGCTTTATTTCCTGTACCCTATTATTCACTTATCATATAATTTTATTTGTAATGTGTGTAGAGGTCTTGGTGCCGAGTGCGATATATTTTTCAATTCTTTGCCTCAACTGTTGCGGACTTACTCTTCACAAGTCATACTATAATTGAAATCTTTTGGTTGAATTCTTGTCGCGCATTTAGTTTAATTTTTAAATTTTTATTTTTAATTTGTACTCGGCACTGAGAATTGTATTTTTTTTTCGATAGTTATATATTAATTATTTTGCATATGTATATTTATACGATTGTCCTAGAATTGGTCTTTTGTGAACTGTTGGACAATAAAGACTATTATTATTATTATTAATATCAGTCTGTAACTCGGTTCTAAATGGGGCATATAAATTTTTCCGTACAATAAGTTATAAAACTATAAATTATTTATTCCTTCCTGCAAAAAGGACCAATCTCAAAGTTTTAACACAAACAGGATATACCTAATACATCTTGTCTGTATTAGAACTTATAGCTGCACAACGGAGAATAAATAATTTGTAGTTTTTAAAGTAAGCTACTGTATAGAAAAATTTCCATTGCTTCATTGAGAACCTACCAACAATATAATTGCCAAATACGGCAACTATAAATGCTACAATACATTGCTGGTTGTCTACATATTCATTAGTTGGAAGAGTTTCCGATGTACACTGCTGTATTATTGGTTATCTAAACAAGATGCCCCTCTTACGTCTGCCGGTTTTCATCGTATGACCCACAAACTTGGCATGGGTATTGGGTATCTCGATTGTATTGAGTTGGACTTAGTTGGACATGTACTATTGTGTGATTTATGTACAGAATCGCTTGTCCTTGATAAATGAAGTGAGATTCTCATGATATTGTCTATGGTACCATTGATCTTGTTTATATGAAATCTTGTTATAATTTAGAATAAGTAATAATGTTTCTATCATTCTTTCGAAAGAAATCTCCAGAAAGTGAGAAAAATACCGAAAACAAAATTAAATCTAGACAAACTCCTAAACAGAACGAAGATTTAAAGTATACAGTGTATGGTAAGTAACAACTTCAAAAGGAATTAAAAAGACCAAGTGTCCTAAATAAATTGTTGATTTTATAGATTTTATTCGAACAATAAAAGATCCTGAAAAACCAAATACTCTTGAGGAGTTAAGTGTAGTTGACGAAGACAGTGTATACGTAGGAACTTATATATATGTATATATGTCTGTTTGTGCTAAATTATGCATTATAGGTAAATGGAGAAACACATACTGATACCAGTGTAGTTAGAGTAGAATTTAATCCAACTGTTCCACATTGTTCGTTAGCAACATTGATAGGTCTTTGTATAAGAATTAAACTTGAACGCAGCATACCGTACCAAATCAAGCTTGACATTTATATAAAGAAAGGAACACATTCAACAGAATCTGAAAGTAGGTGGTATTAAAGATGAATTTCTTAACTGAAGTTAATACTATGAAAATTGTTTTTTAGTAAACAAGCAAATTAATGATAAAGAAAGAATAGCAGCAGCTATGGAAAATCCCAACTTAAAAGAAATGGTAGAAAACTGTATAAAAGAAGAAGATTGAGTTGTTTCTTTTTTATGTGTATATATATATATACAATTTGAATGTAAATATAGGATTTAAATAATATTGTTTTTCATAAAGCTTTTTTATTTAGGGATTGCCTACATTTCAAAAGCTTTTTATCGGATCTTTAACCTGTTAAAATCAATACAGAATACGAATAATTCCTTTTAACTGTGAAATTGTCTTCTGAAGGCCTCTAACATTTGAGTATTGTCTGCCAACTTGAACGCAGAGCCCCTTCAAGTACGTGTTGAAAACATGTGGTGCACGTGAACAGCATCTCTATGGGGCAGCAAATGGCGTATTAGCCGTATATTAATTTAAAAAAAAAAAACCTTGAGACAAAAGTTTAAAACTAAAATTTTAACAATGTACTACACAAAAACCAACTACATTAATAATTATTTAGACATTAAAAAATAATTCAATGCAAGAACTTGTCCTTCATTGAGAGCGCGATTGTCACGCTGTGTACGGGTTCGCACGTCCACCAGCCGCAAAGCCGTTCTAATTTCATGTTGATATTCGTTCACTTTTCCTGTTCGTTCTTACAAAATATAGGTCTATAAGAGCTATTGCATTAACTGGTAGTATTTGTTGTTACAGTACTGTGTCTGATATTCAGAGCTAACTATAAGGTACATGCTTCAATTTTTGTAAACGTGGAAGTGAAGTTACTTTTGATAGGAGTTAATGGTAATGTAAATTATTAAAATAAAGTGCTAAGTATATATTTCGATCTTCATTACTATATTATCATATTATTTCACTTTGGAATAACAATAGTTTATTATCATGGCTTAATTTCCAGCACCCTCAATTTTTATTTTTGAGCACTTATAAAATTTAAAAAATATGAAATATAGTTTTGTTAAAAAATTAAATTGTATGGTATAGTCTATTCACCTTTTTGTTTTATTTTAGGATTCCCGAAAAAGACAGAAATCTGGTGCCAAACTTCGACAACAACAAAAAATAAGCAACAAGAAATAGCTAATTTCTGCAACACGACAAAAGTGCTATCCCCAAAAGTACCCATCAAGACTGTCGTCGATGCGATATCACCATTCGTGTCAACGTAGCGGTCGTCATTACAACAACATTTTGAGAAGCAGGAAATTTAAGTGTAATTTAACTGTAATTTTTTTAGAAAATCTTTTTTGTATTGGCTTAATAAATATTTTGAACTTTCTTGAACAGGGGTGGCCAACCCGTGGCCCGCGGGCCGCATGCGGCCCGCCTTGGACTTTTTCCGGCCCGCGAGATTAACCACCACCTTTACAAAATATATTTATTTTATAATGGCCAAAGTAGTGAAATCAATGTAGTAAAAAAATACATTATTTGTGCATCCATATATTCAAAAATTATCTATCTATGTTCACGTGCAAAGGGCCATTTTGGGTCAGACCCCATCTCATTACAATACAATACAATACAATGTTCACGTGTAAGAATAATAGTAAACACAATAATAACTCATTATGTTTCAATTATTCACTCCAAAAAGTGTCCTTACCTGCATCAAATAAATACCTGCTGGAAAGATATAGCTTAATGTCATACGTTTTGATGATACCCAGATGTCGTTAGAAAGTTTCATGTCCAGTTAGAAGCATTTCCGTCTTTAGTTCAGAAGTGAAGAGTACGTTAGTGTAGCGTCAGTACATGTACAAAAAGGACAATTTCCTCGCTTGAAATCACGGCTTTTGTGTTTAGTGTTGATTTTTAACAGTTTATTTGTAATCTCAGAGTACGCATAAGGAAGGTTTGATAAAAAAAAGTAGATGACGTATTATCATTAAGTAATGTAAACTGGTCTTTGTCTTCACTTACGTGCAAGGCGTGACATTAAAATTCGGAGAACTAAGAGCGTCAGCCGGTTTACACTACTTAATGATAACACGTCATCCACTCTTATCAACCCTTACAAGTTACAATGGTGACGCAAAAGTATACCCGCGCCGGAAAGGTGCGACTTATTTGGACACCTTTCATCATAAGGCGCCGCTTTCTGAGGAAGTTTTGAAGCCATCAAGCCGTTTTATGACGAGCTGAGCCGAGACGAGTTGTTAAACCTTTTTTAAGGTTGTTACAGTGGTGTTACCCCTTAAGTATTATCAAACAATTCGCACATTTACGAAAACGCTGATTCAAATAAATACGCTAAAGTTGAGGCTCAACCTGATACCGAAATAAATGATTTGGAAAAGCAACACAATGTTGCGAGCGAGATTTTAAAAATTTCGGCGAAGCATGAACCTGCGCTGTTAAAAGAACAAGAACATCACATAATACCGCGATGTTTAGAAACAAAAATATTGCTTCGTGTGGATAAATCTCAAAAAAGGCTTAGAAAGATTACCACATTATTTAGGAAACCAAATTCAAAATAAACTAATAGATTTCCTATCTTCCAAAGTAAAAATCCAACTTTAGAAATATGTAATTCGCACTTCAAAATATTTTTCGGTAATTTTAGATTGTACGGCAAATATAAGTCAGGCTGAACAAATAGTGTTGTTTTAATATATCTCACATTAAATTAAAAAATAAACAAATTGTATTTCATTTGTTTCAAACTTTAAATTTCAATATTCAGGACATACAAAGTCAGGGATATGATAACGGGGCAAATATGCGTGGAAATCATGGGTTTGCAGAAACGGGTTAGTAATCATAATCCTAGAGCATTTTTTGTAACATGTTTTGCACAAAGCCTTAATGGTAAATGACGCAGCAAAAATTTCGCACGAAACAGTAAACTTTTTAGTTTTGTTCAAGAAATATGTCTCTTTTCGGCTTCTATAAAAAGAAGGGAACATAAAAAACATTTACGGAGACTAAACCTAAAGCCATTAAGCCATACAAAGTGGTCAAGTAGAATTGACGCGATAAAACTTTTAAGACTTCATTTGTAAGCTATTAGTAATGCCCTTTTAGGAATTTTAGTAGATTCTACTTTAAATTGGACTTATTACTCACAACATTAAGAATTTAATTCATTTTTAATTTTAAATTTTATAGCTTCTATTATTATTTAGTACGACGTTTTGTTTAACATTAACGTTCTAAGCAGAATGTTACCAAATCCAGGTACGTACTAAAATTAAAACATCGCTAGATTATTTGGGCAACTTGGTAAATTATTTTAAGAATGATACTAATGATAATAACTGTGAGGAAATTCTATCTAGAGCAGCACAAGTGGCTTTACATTTAGACGTTGAAACTATTTTTCCACTCACTCAAAATACTCTCAGAAGACTGGGACTAAAACTTTTTGATTATGAACATGCCGATGAACCAATTGTGGATCCAAAATAACACTTTAAAATACATTTTTTTAACAGAATCATTAACGTTAATCTCCTTCCAAGACAGATTTGAGTTATTGTCGAGTTTTAATGATGTTTTTGGATTCCTTATCAAAACTCCTGATTTGCCTGAGCATGATCTTTTAAATCATTATAAAAGTTGAAAAAGTTCGACAAAATAAAAAATTAATCTAAGTTTGACGGCAACGATTTATTTAATGAAATAATATAGAGATTTGAAGTGATTGATTTGATTTTTAATACAATTATTTAAAACAGAAAACGATTAATATACAAAATGATAAATATACAAACAATGTATATTACATACAGTAATTTATTAAAATGACGTTTTCATAAAAGAGAATCCTTGGCTGGGTTCTTTCAGCGTTTTCCCTACTCCTTAACCCTTTAATGTCAAAATAAAATAATAAAGTGGGAGTGGTTAAAAATATTTTGAATACATTACGTTATCGTTTGAGTCTTAACCCTCTAACCGCCTAATTTTTTTTTTGATTAAAAAAATATTTATTGATAGTTTTTGGATAAATAAAAGATACGTTAATGTTAAAAGTTGAAAAAATTTAAAACTTACCTTCCAGGTGAGAAAATATGTTGACCGCCAAAAGGCGGACCTGCCTGGTAACGTAATAAAAAATTTTAATTAAGGGATAATTTTACTTGAAATTTTATTCAGTTTTTTTATTGTTTTGTGTGATAAATTTGGAAACGTTTTGTATCGGTTGATAAGCATAGATTTAATTTGCATTTAGTACAATACATTTGTGTTTCGAACTTACATCCCTGTAGTTTGCACACCGTTTTACCACTGCGGTCCAAAATGTCAGGCATGTCCAACTCCATCAAAACGAATGTCATTTGGTGGACCATACGATTTGTTTGGTTTTTGTGTTTGTGGGTTTTGGCTCTGAAGTCTACCAACAGCTCTTTTGGTGTTAGCGTTTTCATGGCGACAAAGAACATCAGCCACCTCAATACGAAAATCTAGTAATTTTTTATGAGTAACATCTTCACAGTCAATTCCATGAATACGCTGGAAAAGGAGGTATGAATTCACTAACGACATATCAATTAGGTGACAAAATAGATGTAAAGTCCATTTCTTTGTTTTCATTCTGATGTGATAGCGACTAAGTAAACTGTCCATCACATCAAAACGTTATTGTTCACTTCTGGCAGATGTTTTTCTATGTTTGGTAGTTGACAGTCTGGGTCTTCCAAATCATCATCGTCGTCAAAGTCGAAATCGTCTTCGGAATCTGCGCCATCCACTGATTCAGCCATGAGTGCTTCAATTTCCTCATCAGTTAATTTTGAAAAATTAAAATTTCTTCTTTGTGAAAACATTTTCAAACGGTTAATTCCTTTCTAGAACGATTAAAACTGAAAAATGTTTAAAGAAAAATGAAACGAAAAACACTATGAACTAGAGCAATGTGTATGCAAAAGTAGCTTGTAACCGGCAGGTCCGTCTTTAGACGGTGTCCAATTTTCACCGGCTAAAAGCTAACTTTTGCTAAAAACCTGGTATAAAAACACTGAACACAAAAGAATATATATTTACCTGTATGAAAATAATTTTTTTACACGCAAATTATGAATTAACAGGGTTTTATACTTTTTCAAAATTCCATTTGATACACAAATAATTATTTTACACACTTTGTCAAAAAATTACTTAAGCACTCAACAGTTTGCAATCAAATGACAAATGCTTGCTGCTATTTGCCTCAATAAGAGAATTGTTTATTTCTCTGCTGCTATTTACAGAGTACTCTGTTTACTCTAAATTATTTGAACCTGAAGGGTGATATCTACTTTCAACGTTAAATTTTGAAGATTTAGATCTAGCTAATTCATCATATTGTCTAAGAAGCACACAAAAATCAAAATAGATAGTTATCTTTTGGGTGATAATCCCTTTTATTATATCAAAATCAAAATGTTTAGAGTAAAATTTAATTAATTCCTCTTCAGATATCTTTGGAGTCAGATGTTGAGCAATTGAAAACTTTCTTGTAAAATAAATCTCCCTAACTTTGGGTTATATTTCCCATTAAATAAATCTAACCATATCTTATCTTGACTGAAATTCGGCCCATATTTGTTCAAAAATAATTCAGAAAATCCACCAAAGTGTTGAAATGTACCATCTACAATGGAAAACCAATCCAAAGCATTACCCTCCAGCGATGATCTTATAAGATTTGATAACTGATATGTGTCCAAGTTAGAGTTTATAATCCGTTTTAGAGCTTTGATATATTCTACTGGATTAGTAGAATAATTATTAAATTTAGGTACTAATTCCTTTAATTTAAATGCGGTTCCCTTTGCATGATCACTTACATTTCTAGTTTAGTTTACAAATCTATCCTCAATATTTTCTAATCTCTTATTTAAGTCATCGAATTTACTTTCACTCTCCTGTGAATTTTCATCTATTTGTCTTTTCTGTCCATTTACCACCGACGTTAAATTATTTATCATTCATGTGAGTTTCTCTAAAACCTTTACAATATTTCCCTCACTACTACTTCTGTGTCCCCATCATGACGTGTTTTTGGCGTTTCGAAATTCTATTAATACAATAATCCAATGAAATGAAATTAATGAAAAAAAATATCAAATTTAAATGAACTATCTTTTGGGTCGCCCCACGCTTTGGAAGCCAAATTTGTACTGAGAATTTAGTTAATTTCTTAAACAAAATTGCACCGGCCTAGCTCTTAGTTAATGATATAAAAAGCATAAATTATAACAAATTATATTTATAAATTTTGAGAAATATTTAACATAAAATCAAAATAATTACTAATTATTATTAATTAAAGTGTTGCATATATGTGTTTGAATCTTTACAATGCTTTTCTATCTTTTAATCGATACTTTTTATAATAATTATTAATTTTATTTCTAGTTACATTTGTTTCTCCCGTTAAACGTCTCTGGTTGGAGTTAAAATAAGAAGCTAACACCCGTAGGGTAATAAAATGCTCAAAAGGTGGTGGGCGTGGTGTCGAAAAGGTATAAATAGAACCCCAAAATAAGTGAGTGTCAATTGAAGACCATAACCCCAACATTAACTGTGAATTTTGATATATTGAATTGTAATAAATGATGAATTTTCTAATGGTAATTAACCATTCGAGTATTACTATACTACAATATACATATAATCAGCTGGCCGGCTGTCTTCCTTCTCCCGTCCCTAGGCTACGCCCATGTTTAACTCTCAAGATTATACGTAAATGTATTATTATATCTCTGTATTATTTATCTGCGCTTTCGGATTTAATACAGCGTGTCCCAGAAGTGCTGGGACATAGGGCTACCACGCATTGTAGAGGTCAAAATAAGTCCAATGGACGCAATTTATATATATACCAAAATGTATCGTTTGTCCGTGAGAAGAGTTCAAAGTTTACTTAAAAATCACGTTTCTGTACGCTGTTCAGAAATGCGTGAAACAAATTTAATGAAATTTGGGAAAAGTACATTTTAGAGGATTACCCTACTTTCACTAATCAACGAAACCGAAATGACATTGTAGAAGGGTTAAAACCACCCTCACACCCTGATACTTTTTAAAAATTCCTTCTTAGGGGTGGTAATACGGTTCTAAGCGTTTTTTAACGGGAAGGCTTATTCATCATCTTCATTTTTTGACTCTTATAAAAACTCCGTATTTCGCATAGTTTCGAAGAAAAAAATGTTTTCTCAAATACTGATCACCTACATTCTTAGTACAAGTTTAATAAAATTATAATACAAAATTTACTTGGCGGTGGACACAAGGACAAAACTTTTGTTACAACAGGTGTTCAACGTGACCTCCACCTTCATTAAGGCAGAGGTCAATTCGGCGTAAAAAATTGAAATGCACCCTTCCTAAACATCGTCGTTATCTCGTAGTGCGTTTACAGCATTTTGAATTCTGTCCCACAGTTGTTCGGAATTATTAATTTGAACCTGGTACACTTGTGTTTTTAACGGTCCCCAGATGAAGAAGTCGCAAGGATTTAAATCTGGAGACCGCGGAGGGCATTGAATGGGTGCTTCTTGTCCCCTACCATCTACCAGCAAATTGTTCATTAAGATATTCTCTTACGGCACGTGCAAAATGAGGTGGTGCACCGTCGTGCATGGAGAACATGTTTCGACGCAAATTAAGGGGCAAGTCTTCCATTAATTCTGGGAAAATTTCTTGAAGGAAACGAAGGTAATTAGCGCCATTTAAACGATCAGGCAATCGGAAAGGCCCAACCAAAAAATTGCCAATAATTCCGATCCAGACATTAATTTTAAATTCTCGTTGATAATATCTACCTTTAGTAGCATGTGGATTTTGATCTGCATAAATATGCTCATTGTGTAGGTTCGTCATGCCACGACGTTTATAAACAAGACTCATCAGTAAACAAGATATTAGTGTGGAATCCGTTGTCGACTACTCTGGGCTCCCGAACAATTTGTGAAAAATTTAAACGTGAACCCTGATCAAGTGGCAATAATTCTTGCACTAGTTGGATGTGGAATGGACGAATTAATTGATCGCTAAGGATCCGTCTTACAGTGCTTTTTGAAATCCCAGTCTCTCGTTGCACTGGTTTGGTACTGGTCTCAGGATTGTTATCAATCACTTGAAGAACAGTTTCTTCCGCAATGGGTGTTCGGGCTTGTCGAGATCTTCCAGCGTTAATTCTGACTGGCTTCAACATTCCTGTTTCTCGAAGACGTCTTTCGATTCGGGCAAAAGTTTTGTGATTTGTAATTCTCCAGTTTGGATACCTCTCTTCATACACGCGGACACTTTCGCGGCAGTTACCTTGACAGTATCCAAGAACTAATAGCATATTTATCTGCTCATTAAAAGGGAAATCCATATTTGATAGCTGCCAAAGTAATTGCAACAACAACAGAAAGAGCAATTAAAGCAGTAACGGTGATCACGATAAAAAGCAATACAAAAGCAACTAAAAGTGAACAAATTATTGAAATCATTTGCTGTCAACAATAAACTGGGACGATTATGAATTTGTTTCCTCTCAAAATCATGACTTATGTCTTTGTGTCCACCGCCAACTAAATTTTGTATTACAATTTTATTAAACTTGTACTAAGAATGTAGGTGATCAGTATTTGAGAAAACATTTTTCCTTCGAAACTATGCGAAATACGACATTTTTATAAGAGTCGAAAAATGAAGACGATGAATAAGCCTTCTCACTAAAAGAAGGCTTGAACCGTATTAACACCCTTAAGAAAGAATTTAAAAAATATATCAGGGGGTGAGGGTGGTTTTAACCCTTCTACAATTTCCTTCCGGTTTCTTTGATTACTGAAAGTAGGGTAATCCTCTAAAATGTACTTTTCCCAAATTTCATTAAATTTGTTTCACGCATTTCTGAACAGCGTACAGAAACGTGATTTTTTAAGTAAACTTTGAACTCTTCTCACGGACAAACGATACATTTTGGTATATATATAAATTGCGTCCATTCGACTTATTTTGACCTCTACAATACGTGGTAGCTCTATGTCCCAGCAATTTTGGGACACGCTGTATATAAATTTGTAGGTGATCTATTATTAACCATTGTGATTTTTCTTTATTCTGAAATATAAATAACCTGCATTATGTGAGTTCGTGTCTAGTACTAACCCCACAACTAACCCATTACTAACCATGTACTAACAATAAAGTTCTATCTATCTTGTCGTTTCTTATTAATTTTTAGGTTTCTTAAATATTTTAACATTGTAAATAATTTTTTATTTTGAAAGTCATCATTGCCGTCTTTATCATATACTAGGTGACGCGGCAAACTTCGTTTTGCTCAAAATCTTTTTCGACTTTTCTTTTTCCTAAACCTTCGCGTAGCAATTACGAATAAACCCGCAGAAGGAAGTATCCAATTTGGTCCAGTCGTTTTAAGCATCCGAACAAACCACGATCCATTTTTATATATACAGATGTTTGTAATTTACCGATATGTTGGAATCAAGAACTTATCATTTAATTATGCTTAGCTATCTAAATCAAATAGAATCTGATGAACAATCTTATTACTTTTTAGTCAGATACTTTTATCTGCAATTATCTGCGACAACGGGATGCGTCAGTATAGATGGAAAACGGTAGAATGAGATTTGATTGAGACGTGAACGAATGCTTATAAAATGACGATCGTGACGAACTGTTTATCGATACTATTTTGTTTATCCGTTATTAACTGTGTTGAATACCACTGTGAAAGTAATAGGTTCCCTTTGGTTACGGATTTAGAACCAGCAGATTGTGATAACACTAAAGAATTCTATTATAGAGAGAATGGAGTCAACGGTTGTTTTCCAGCTTGTCTGGAAACGAGCAGTAAGTGTAAAATGATTTGTCACAATATTAGAAACGTAGATATAATTGAAATGAATTATTTTAGGCCTCGACTCTTTGCAATGTCCGCCAGGTTACTTCTATAATTATACCAAATGGAAGTGTGAGCTAAACGACAGTAAGTAAATACCGTTGTTCTGCGCAAATTCCATTTCTTCGTAACACTAGAAAATAATAATTTCAAGAAGTATTGGAAAATATTTCTGAAACCTATAGCTCGGATTTTTTCATGTTCTTTACGGTAATATTTGAAACGCCATTCAATATAAATTTAGAATTAAAGTGATGGTTAAAAATCAAATACTTCTGTATTTTTCTCCAAGTAAATGCATAATACGTATGCAAAACATAAGTAAAAGTACTGTCGAAAGGTACTTAAAATTTACCATATTATTACTTTTCTTGTAATAAAAAATAGTGTCAAATGTAAGATCAGGTATTGATTTTCTACCGTATCAAAATGCAATTGCAGAAATGAAACAGTCTTAAATACTAATACGCGTTAGTCGCACGTGTAAAAGTAAAAAAATTATACTTACTTAATCCTAAAGTGTTTTTCTATTATTTTGGCAAGTATCATTGCTGATATACTCGTTAGAGTAATGCCCTGATAGGTTCCACATTCTCCCTTATCTCCTTTTTTGAACAGTCGCCTTGCCCCATACTTTTGGTTTCTTCTTTTTTATTATGTTATTTATCTGATGTTAGAGCATACATCGTTGATCGTGTTTTTCCTATTTTTATATTAGTTATAATTAACTAAACTAATAGATTTTATTATGAAAGTGTAATTGTACTAATACACTACAACTCAAAAATTATAATGATTAGTCCCTATTTCCCTTTAATTCACACAGAGATTGATGCTTTCTTCGTCATTTCTTTCTGTCTGCTATTTGATTTTTCGTTGTTTCATCTTCATCTGCTTTATGTAATCTTCTACTTGTTTCTTTCATCTACTTCTTGGTTTTCCTTAAGATGTACAATACATTGAATTCCACTCGATATTATTGCTTAGTCCAGATTGCTTTTCTCTTCCATGTATATGCCCCATCCAGCTGATGCTCATTGATTGCGTTCCTTATATTTTCTCTTCAATTTCATGTTTTGTTAATTGCTTATATTCCTTCTGTTTTCGTTGCTTCCATTATTGTTCTTGTAATTGATCTGTCCCAGATTTTTCTTCTTTTTCCTTCCACACTAGTTAGTGTCACTGTTTCTGCTACGTACGTTACTGCTGGTGTTAGTAGTTTTAGCTGCCTGCAATTGTTATTTTGTGATTTCTGCACTTACTTGGTTATCGCACTTCCTTCATCACTTACATCTTTCTCTTCATCTACGTTCAATGTTATTTCCGCCATTATTTCATCATTATCAGTAATAATGTTTCCATATCTATCTTTGATAGTTTGACGTTATATTCTTTCTTCCGCGGAAGTTCTTTAGGTTTCTTCACCTATCCTCTATCCCCCTCTGCTCTCATTGTTTAATAAGTCTTTTGTCCAGTGACAGTTGGCACTTTACTCTGTACTTGTTACATTCCAGTTGTAGCTTTTTATTTTCCTTTTAAGTTTCTTTCTTGTTTTCTCCGTCTTTTCCTCCTCTTCTATCGGTGTCTCATTGCAAGATTCATAATAATGCTCGCTGCTAATCTCTGCTTGTCTGAAAACTATCACATCATTGATATATTTCCATTCTTAATAATAACAGCAATAAATACTTAAAAGACAATATTACAGTAAATAAACAGAAACCGCTCACAAAAGAAATTGAATAACTATATAACTCAAAAACGTGTTTTACATAGAAAATTACATTAGAAACTTGTAGGTGTGTTACCCAAAGAAAAGGCACTTGGAATGCATAACCATTATTAGACATCCTCCAATGCAGTAAACCAAAATAAAAACATTAAAATACAAACGCTTGTACCAAAATTGATAATTAAGGAATTATCGATATGATTTAGTACCACTCCTCCCTTAATAAAAATGCATTAAAAAAACTACAACTAAGTATTGATTTATTTTTCTTCTTCTTCTTCTTCTTCTTCTTCTTCTTCTCGTTAATCCTTATGCCTTTCAGCGTCGGATTATTTTTGGATCTTGCGACGATTTAATCCATTCTTTCCATCGTGTCCGGTCTGTACTCATTCTTCTCATTTCTGCTATGGTCTTCCCTCGCTTTCGTCCTAATTCGTTGACTCTGTCAATCCATTTTTTTCTTGGTCTTCCCTTTTTTCTTCTCCCGTTATTTTTGGCTTCTATTATTTTTTGTTAAACACTTTTGTTCCATTCTAATTAAGTGGCCATACCAATTCAGTTGACATTTTTCAATTCTTTTTAGTATATCTTCTTGATTTATCATATTCCTTATCTGTTCGTTTTCTATTCTGTCCATTTTTGTTTTCCCCACGTTCTTTCTCAAAAATTTCATTTCCATAGCTGTTATTTTGCTTTCGTGTTTTTGCTGTACTGTCCAGGACTCACTTGCGTACATTATTGTGGGGGCTACTACTGCATTGTATACTATCTGTTTGATCTTGGGTTCTATTTCTTTTTTCCAAAGATTGTTTGATTCAGAGCGTAGTATATGTTTGTGGCTTTCCGTCCTCTTTTTGCTATGTCTAGATCAATTTTTCCATCCTTCGATATAATAGTACCTAAATATTCGTATGCGTCGACAATTTCTTCTTGTTTATCGTTTATTTTAATGATTAGATTACTGGCTGGCTCTTTATTATTTATCACCATTAGTTTGCTTTTTTCTACGTTTATTTCCATCTTCATCTTTTCTATTTCTTCTGTCCATATTTTTGTTAATTTTTCCATTTTCACATAACTGTCAGCTATTAGTGCCAGATCATCGGCGTACAGTAATGCATCCACAGCTACAGGTTCCAGTCTGTTATATCCTAACAGTGTCTTCACAGTTTCGGTGCGTTTCCTCGTATTTTGCAGGATTCTGTCCATTACTATAATAAATATTAATGGACTTAAGCTGTCTCCTTGTTTTATTCCAACTTGCATTTCAAAATCTGCTGATCTTTTTCCATTCACTTGTACTATCCCCCTAACCTGACAATATAGACTATTGATTATTTGGCACATTTTTCTTGGAACCTCTAGTTTCTTTAGACAGATATCTATACTCCCTCTATCTACTGTATCGAAGGCTGCTCGCAAGTCTATGAAATTGAAGTAGATTTCCTCCCCTGTCTCAATTTTACGTTCAATGATGTTTTTAATTATGTGGATATTATCGTTCGTTTGTTTCCCTTTTCCATAGGCTGCTTGTTCTTCTCCCAGTTTGTCTCCTACTAAATGTGTAAGTCGTTCCGCTATTATTTTGGTATAGACCTTAAAACATACTGTCGATAGGCATATTGCCGTATAGTTTTCGCACTGACTTTGATCGCCTTTCTTATATACGGGAGTGATGAGGTTATTTTCCCAATCCGCAGGAATTGTGTTCGTTCGCCATGCCTTACAAAATATGTCAAGGATCCACTCCTTTCCCACCTGTCCGAGCCATTTTACCATTTCCGGTTCTATATTATCCGCACCGCAGGCTTTTCCTGTTTCTATTCTTTTTAGGGCTTTCTCTACCTCTTCCATATCTATCTCTTCAAGTTCTTCATTATATTCATTTCGTGTTCCTGATTCTGGCAATAAATCTTTATGATCTCCTGCATCTGTGAATTTTTTCGTGAAGAATTCTTTCCATATTTCAAGTATATCTTCTGTTCTTGTTTTTAGTTCATTCGCGGTATTCCTAATTGGTTTTATTTCTTTCTTTTTCTTTCCATTCATTGATCTTATTAGGTTCCAAAATTTCCTGTTATTTGTTTTATATTCCTCATTAATATCATTTCCAAAATCTTCCCAGCTTTTCTTTTTCGCTTCTTTGATTCTCTTCTTAACTTCGTTTCTCATTTTAACATATTGTTCTCTGTATTGCTGTTCCTTTGTTAAACATATTTTCTCCACGCATCTTTTTCTTTTTGACTTCCTTTTGTATTTCCTTAGTCCACCATTTTGTTCTTTTCTGTTTTTTCCTGTATCTGATTTGACCACATACTTCTAGTGCAGAATTATAAATAATTTCCTTGAAAATTCTCCACGTCTCTTCTAGTGTCATTTCTTCCTGGCCATGTCTCTTTAATAAATCATTCGTTTTCTGTTGGTATTCTGCTCTTTTCTTCTCGTTTCTTAATTTGCTGATTGCTATTTTATGATACTCAGCTATTTGTTGTTCTGTGTTAATTTGTTCTTGGAGTTCTGCCGTTAGCAATCTGTGTTGAGTTCCCATTTCAGCCTCTTTTTGTGTCTTTATGTTTCGTATATTAGTTTTCATACTTTGGGTATAGACTATGTAGTCTATTATACTCTTCGCATTTCTCTCTTCCGCGACAAAAGTGTATCTCTCTTCCAGTGGTTGCTCCCAGAAACCGTTCCCTATTAGGAGATCATTACGTATACAAAAATCAATCATTTTCCAACCATTTGCGTTTAACGTTTCTTCTCCATATGCTCCCAAGCAGCCCAGTCCCTTATTTGTATCATTGCCCATTCTACCATTCCAGTCCCCCATTAATATTACTTTTGAGTTTGTCTCTCTTATTTCATCCAGCAGTTCCTGCAGTTTTTCATAGAACTCCTGCGTTGTACTTCCATCTGTTCCTTCTACTGGTGCATACATCTGTATGATGTCAACCGATTCCTTCTCCAATTCTATTCTCCAGCGCATCATCCTTGATGATAGTGATTAATGTATAGTTACTCTTCTATCCAGTTCCTTTGTTAACAATATCCCTACTGCCTCTTTTTTCCTTTGATCCGGCCTCACTCCTGAATAGTACAGAAAATATTGACTTCCTACCCCTATTCTTCCTGCTCCGGCTTTCTTTGTTTCACTTATTCCCAGTATTTGAATTTGGTACTTGTTCATTTCTTCTGCTAGTTCGCATTCTTTTCCCGTTAGGGAAGTTATATTCCACGTTCCAACGCGTATCTTTCCATTTTCCGTGTTCATAGCTGTGGTCGTCATCGTGTTAGCATTCCTCTCTGTCTCTACCTTGTTGTTCCTATTTCCCAGCCTCACATCCATGTATTCTCGTGTTCGAGTTTGTTCTGTATCCGCTCTCATTGCCAGGTACGTCCTCTCTATTCCCTGCTCGTTCACGCCTTCTAGTTTTTTGATCTCTGTATTTGTATCAACTTATCCTCCTCTCTATCCCATCTCCATTCCTCATTCCCGATATACAACTTCCTGAACCCAATTTTTGTTTGTTTTCCGTGTTCCCTCTCAGTTTTAGCTCTAAATCTAATTTGTTCTTGTATCTTCCTGTCCCGCTTAGATAGATCATCATTAATAAAAATCCTTCCTCCTATTTTTGTTCTTAATTTCTTTTTGTTTTTCATTATCTCCACCTTATCCTCTGTTCTGTCTAATTGCACTAGACAAGTTTTTTCACCTAATTTTATGACCTGTTTTATCTGTAACTCTTTATCTATGAAATTTTCCATTGCGTTTTTTAGTTGTTCCCTATCTTCTGTATCTATTTTTCGACCCTGAATCACTACATTATTCCGTCTTTTCTCATTCTCTACTCGTTCCAATCTGTCTTCCATATCCATCACTACCCCTTAATGAATTTATTTTGCCTTTTGAGTTCCGCATTTTCTTTTCTTAACTCTGACATTTCTTTTCTATATTCTCTCTGTTCCTCCCGCATCTCTTTTATTTCTATTGATAAATTGTTCATCTTCGCTCCCATTTCCTCAATCATCTTCATCATTACACCAATGTTTTCTTCCAGCTTTTTCTTGGACTTCATAGGCGATCTTATTATTTTTTTACTTTTCTTGAAAATATCATTTCAAGTAGTTAAAAAGTTTGTGATAACTTAGAAATATATGTTAACGTTTACTTGTAAAACACGTCTACGCTAATTATTGCCGCATTATTAAATAACTTATATCTACATTACTGACTGTGGAAACTGGCCTTTGACTGCTATTTTTGATTTTTTAAACATGATTCGCGAGCAAAATCTAAGACTAAATTGTTTTCGGGGTATTTAGCTGCATAAAAAGTTTGTAACACTGTCTAATACTATCGATTAACACCCTACTAGTGTGTGTACAAATTGATACTACATATCATTTTATATCTTAAAACATTGTTTTTGTGGCTTTTAGAATCTTGTTATCGATACTATACAAATGAACCGGAGTACGCCGCCGCCATGTGGAAGCCAACTTGTTTGCCGGATGAAAGTTGGGCACCGAAACAGTGTAAAGGAGAAGCAGCAAACGGAAGGTAGGATATAGCCATAGTACAATTGTGAACACCCATAAGAATTATATACACTAATCTGCTGTAACAACATTTTGTGGGTTTTTATATGTTTAGGTGCTTCTGCTTCGATCCCGAAGGAAATAGAATTTTCGGAGAAGCATTTTCGTTAGATGCAGAAGATATGACTTGTGGTAGGTCAATTTTTTTATCACTGAATTCACAAAACTGTATACAGTATGAAATTCAATTTTAAACCAAAAATGGTCTCAAGCAGCAGTAGTTCCCCTGTAGGTCAATAGATAAGTCAATATAGGATTATTGATAATGCCGTGTTAAGAATGATGCTATATTACAAGGAAATCACTGATTCATTGACCTAAAGAAAAACCGTCACTGGTACCCTGTTTCTGGTATCTTCACATACAATTGAGTTTTAAAGGGTAGGTAACCAAAAGATAACTAAAGATGTAAACTTCAGATATCGTTGATTTAAGGGATATGTTTCTAAAATGTAGATTTTAAAAATAGTTTTGGTGTTTGTTAATTGATTAAAGTGTGAATATGTGTGAATGTGCGTATTTCGCAATCGGATTAATTTTCTTTGAAAGATTGAAGTGGAGGAAAGTTCCTTTTCATTATTCGAAGAAGATTATATTGATTTAGTACCAGAACAGAGAGTATTTCGTAATAGAGCTGTAGATGGTAACAGTGGAGAAAAAGCTTAGCTATTACACTAAGAACGTAGATACAAAGAGCAAATGGTTTATTCTATTTCTAATATAATAATGTACACGTTTACGTGTGTCATCGCGTTAAAAGATCGGAGTTAAAACTATTAGATCGTTGATCGCCAATATTTCATTTTATGCATATGATAGCGTCACTGCACACTGATAAAAGTCTTTTGTATCGCATATCTAACAAGACAAACGTGTTTAAGATACAAGTATAACGATCGAAAATGTCAACATAGATTTTGCTTCAACTTTTTTTATCCGTGTCTATACTAGGTACATGTTAAACTTGCTAATAGTTTATTTATTTAGTACTTACAAAAAATTCTAAATAGTTCAATCTTAATAACTAAAATGAAGTTTTACAATGAAAGAGTGACAAGTTAGAAGCTAATTATCAAAAATAGTAACAAAAAGTTTAGTTACTGAAATGTTAACACGAATTGCAGTATTCCTTACATAAAATACATAGATTCTAGCTTCAACCGATAACTTAACGAACAGGCATTCGTTGCGACATCAATTAACGATGATTTCAGAAACTACAATTGTTTAACGCATAGGTATCTAGCGGGTAACTGCTTGATAATTGTGCCAGAAACCGGACACCATTATATTATTGTCTTGCTGCCGGCTTCCAATATTGAAGTCCCGAAATGAATAACTTATTCATTTGGTTCAATATTTTCTCTGTAGTCTATATTAAACCACAGAATTTCGATAATACTTTTATCTGATTTTTGCATAACTTTAGCTTGCAGTAGACGACGCGTGGAACTAGAAAACTCCGGCAATCACGTATTCGTCAGCTTACATTGCGACAGTATGGGAAATTATGATCCCTTGCAATGCGACATGAATTCTGAACAATGTTGGTGTGTCGAACCTAAAACTGGGGACCTTTCTTCGATCGTTGTACCTACAACTTTAATGGATAAATTACCGTGTTGTAAGTGTCGCTACCTACTTACATATATATATATATATATATATATATATATATATATGTATATATATACCTTGTACTTATCTATTTAAATATCCTTCCTATCACTAACAGCTCAATCAAACAACAACCCTCGAGGTAATAGCAATATTTTCAGAACGTAAAATAACGTTTTAGGATAACCTTCGTGAGTGAAAATATAGCTACATATACATATACAAACAAACATTTGTCTTTATTTGGCAATTATTAACAAAATAACTAACGATTAGGATTTCTTGATATATAGTATCTGTAACAAAAATTTTGCAACTGTTTTTATGCAAACCATGAAATCGAAAAAACGTTATATCAAAAAATCTTTGTCGGAACGTTAACAACTCTGTTCAGGGACTAGGAAAAACTCAAGAGAAATTACATAAAACTAATGTAGTTACTGGCTTAGTCGACCAAGCGGTTAGATTAGCTAATCCAGAGTTTAGAGGAAAAAGACAAAACCATATTTAACCTTCCTATACTCACGTCAAAATGAAAGACGTATACTATACTATATAAATCGGTCTCACAGACCGTATGCGTCAGTATAGGAAGGTTAAAGAAAGGATTGTGTAGTCATTAGTACTCTTTAAATTATAGAAGAAGAAATAAAAATATTCTCTTTTAATCGTAATGTTGTTCGATTCTACATAAAAATAACATAACACATAATCTCGACAAGTTTATTCACTCGTCATCTTTATGACATAATCTGTACGTAACTAATTTCTCTCATGATTAACTACATTCGTCGGTCCGTACCAACCTGGCCAGTAATTCCAACTTAAAATTACGCGGCAAATTTAAATTCGAAATTCTGAATACTACAAAATAATGATTTTGGTGCAATGACCGCTGTAACAAAAGACTGCAGAGAGTTAGGTCATTGCTTTAATTTTAAAAACACTTATTATTTTAACACAATTATTTTAAAAGAAAATAGTTAGAAAAAGACGAAATGATGGAAATATAAAAAGATCTTAAAACTACAAATTTCAGAACCCTTGTTCAGAATTTAAGTAATGTATATAGGTAGCAATTTTTTGGCAAGAAGAGGAGATGCCCAAGTCATGGAGTACGGCAGTTTTACGCGCCATAAGAAAGGCGATAAAAGAGATTGTGATAATTATCGGGGCATAGCACTGTTAGATGTAGTATATGATATAACTGCAAACTGCAAACATAACAAGTACTAGGTCATATAAAATACAAAAGAAAGAGCTAGGTGTATACCAAGGTGGTTTTAGAATAGGACGATCAAGAGTACACCAAATTGCTGAGCCAAATACCACATAATACATATGAACGGAATTTGGGGCTTCATATATTATTTATTGACTTCAAAAAGGCATACGATTTCATACGAAGAGCTAAATTACAAATAGTTCTAGGAAAACTGAGCGCACCCGAGAAACTGTTAAGTAACTTCTAAGTAAGTTAATCAAAATGACTGAGGCAAACTACTAACAAGTAATTATGGAAGGAAGGTTATCGAAAGGATTTAAAGTGGTGAGAGGACTGAGAGAGGAAGATATTCTGTCGACGACTTTGTTTAACTTGACCTTGGAAATAATAATCAGAGAAAGCGCAATAGAGAGAAATGGTCTAATACACTATAATAATAGGCAACGATGCATACCTTAAGCTGACGACATCGCACTGAAGTAGAAAAGAGTTGTAGAAAATGATCGAGAATCTAGAGAGTAAAAAGAGAATGGATTAACCATTAACGAAGATTAAACCAAGTATATGAAAGTGAAATTAACATCCATGCAAAACTCAGAGCGAATTTTATGGAAAACAGCAAACAAATAAGTTTTCAGATGGTGCTAAACTTACAGTATTTGGGAGTGCTTATATTGTAAGTGGACTGTATTTTTGTTGTGGTTGCTGTTGTAAAATAAAACAGGATAGTAACAATATTCTACACTGTATTGCGATGCTTTTAATACTGATACTGATACATGCTTAAATATAATAGCAGAGATGCACATGCGTCAAAGTCTTGAAAACAGAAAAGAATGGTATCTGTATTATAGGCATAACTAAAGTAACAGTATGCACCTCAACATGCCGGCCTCCTTGTAAGGTCGTACCTCGCAACAACTAATTGACCTCAACGAGTACTAGACATATTTTGTTTAAAAGTACCTGAATTTGTTCGCACGGTCACTACGCGCACAATACCGTCGCTGCCAGGATGTACATTTATGATACGGCCCATCTTCCACATCGGCGCAGGAGTGTTGTCTTCACGGAGAATGACTAGTGCATCTTTTAAAATTTCTCTCTGATGCTCATATCGCCACTTTAATCTTTGCTGCAGAGTGTGGATGTAATCCGCTGACCATCTCTTCCAAAACTGTTGCAACATCAACTAAGCATGCGGGTGCCTAGAAGCATACGCTGCCTTGTTGTCTGCGACTGGTAGCTCTAGTATCATCTTCACAGACCCACTCATGAGGAAATGACCGAGAGTCAATGTTTGTAGGTCATTCGGATCTTCGGTAAGCGGGATTAATGATCAGGAATTTAGGATCGACTCTACTTGCTCCAAAATTGTATAATATTGTTCGAAAGTCAATGTCGTCTTACCTATCACTCGTTTTAGATGATATTTTTTTTTGAGGTGATCGCGGAGAAATGAAATGCCAAACTATTCGGTTTTCGAGAGAGTATCTTTTGACCTTTTCATCTTTACTGAATATTTTGAATTGATTTAATACCTTTTCTGCGCCAACAAAATTCGTGGCGTTGTCGGAATAAATATGCGAGCATAGATCCCTCCTGGCAGTAAAACGTTTAAATGCATTCAAAAAACCTTCCGTAAACAGATCGGTTACAAAATGCAAATGGATCCCTTTAATAGAGAAACAAATGAACATGCACACGTACGTCTTTATCAACCCCACAAGATGAAAATGGTCTGGATGGAGTCACCTGATAAACTGGTAAATTCCCCATTTTCTGTACGATATTTGGAGGATTTACCCGAAAACAAACTATGCAGTTTCATAACACTACGTAGTTCACATCGGCGACTCAGTAACCAACATTTGTTCCTAATGCTAGATAATACAACTTGAGCTCCGGCAAATTTCTGTAGTGTTCATGTTTAATTAAGAGTTCTGTAAAATGGTGCTTTGACGGTAGAATCATAGGATGTTTATTATCAAAGAAGATATTTCCATTTCTAATTCTGTCTCCCATTCTAATTATGTCAAATTCGTCCAAAAATGCATCTAAACTAGTTAACTTACTATTTTTATGTACGGTTTTGGATTGTTTTAATTTGTCAATGTCCAGCCTAAATGCGTCTGCTTGGACTATGCGAACAATAGTTTTGATACCCATGTCAAGTTCACCTATTGATAAGTCATCCACCATTCGCAGATTGGGAGGCGATCTAGTATTATGTTTAAATCGTTATATATATGACATAGCGCGCAATAACTTCATATATTACTTATTTTATATAATGGTACCTTCGGCGGCTACATTATTTTTGACACAAGCCACCGACATTAACGCCTTGCACTCTAATATATCATTTCCAGCCTCGATATTGATATGTGTATTGGGCCAAAACTGTGGATTTAACCATAACCATTCAGGGCCATTGAACCACAAACTCGATAGCATCAACTCATCTGGCTTCCATTGTGTCTTATGTGTATGATTTTGTATTTTCGCAATACGATTAGAAACAAATGTTTTCAATCGGCAAGGTTCTATTGATATCCATGATAAGACTATCTCATTACTTGTTGGTTTAGTGACTATAGAACTCTTTTTACTAATTGCACAGCCAATACAGCAGCGCATAGTTCTAATCTAGGCAACGTTAGTGATTTCAGTGGTGCGACACGAGATTTTGCGCAGGTTAGCCTAACCATAATACCTTTGCAAGCATTAGTCGTCCGCATGTCTACGCAGGCACCGAAAGCCTTCTCCGAAGCGTTACTGAACGAGTGTTTTTAAAAAATCGTATCCCGAGATAACCAAATGACGTGGAATGTTTAATTTATTTAGTGCTTCTATATTTTGATAAAACTGACGCCACTCTATTAGTAAATCACCCATTATTTCTTGATCCCATGAAATCTTAAGCTGCCACAATTTTTGCGGTATTAATTTGGCCTTCACTGTAACCGGACCTATAAGGCCAATTAGGTCGAACGCTTGATTAATGATCGACAATATTAAGCGCTTTGTGAAGTAATTTTTATTGCTGATTTTTGCGTTTAATTGGAAACAATCCGCCGAAGCATTCCAAAGAATCCCTAACGTTTTGTTTGAGTTTTGAACGTCTTTTAGTATAAATTCAGCATCATCGCCTTTCTTAGAAAAAGTTTGATTTAAAATCTCAACTTTGTTTTACATTCATTGACGCAATTTAAAACTTGTGGTGTTTAATATGTTACTGATTTCGTTAATCAGTGATGAAGCAGATTCTACGTCGTTCGTGCCTGAAATAAGGTCATCCATGTATAAATCTCATGATATAACGTCACTCGTGTGAGGAAACCTTTCTTCGTTTTTATGGCAAGCTGTTTTAGACAACAAGTTAGACAACAATGAGGCAGAAGCTGTTCTATAAGTTAAGGTATTAAAATTGTAATGTATTAATGGTTGAGATGCGTCCTTTCGCCAAATAATTCTTTGGAAATTATGATCTTGCTCGTGCACGTTTATGCAACGGTACATTTTCGCAATATCGTCTGTAAACACTATCTTATGAAGCCTAAATCGTAAAAAATCGAAAAAATGTCCTGCTGTAAAGTAGGACCAATCATTAACGTTTCGTTCCAAGATAAACCAACTTCAGGGCGTGTAGATGCATCGAAAACGCGTAATTTGGTGGCTATCTAATATGGCTCCACATTTTACGGGATTGTGATCATTGTCATAAATATAAACTAATGCAGTTGATAACGCAAAATTACTATTTCGTGAATGAGTGACTGTAACACCTTCGTCTGTTTGATTAGTGGTACCTTGCGAAGAAGTATTGTCAAAGTGTAACAACTAATTATGACGCTTATTGCAGTTGCGACATGAATAAATACTTGTATATTTATTAACAAAGTGACCAGATCGTAAACAATTTGTACATACTCCTTTATTTTTCCGTAACGCGTTATATCTCGCAACCGGTGATAGTTACAGAAAATCTTTACAAAGGTATAACTGATGTTCGCCTTTGCAATATACGCATTTTGAGTAATTATTGAGTGATACGTGCACATGTGATTTGCCTTCGTGTTTATTTGCTGTGTAATGATGTACACCTCTGTCTATAGATTCAAGAATTTGACATCTATCACATAAAAAATTGATAAATTGCTCGATAGTGAAAGACACTTCATTGTGAATTTTTACTTCCCATTCTTTCTTTGGTAAGGTATCTAACTTTGAACTTAACAAATATTGCCTTCATATGACTTTTGATAATAAACTTTTTATTTGCGTATCATTCCTGCAGGAGATTTAAAGCTATCATATAATTAGCATCTGTGATTTGCAATGAATCAATTACTTTTGCTGCTTCGTCCTTTAACGATGATTTAAGTAATAATATTTTTGCACGCTTGTTAAATTTGGATTTTAAGTGTATGAGTGCGCGAAAGCTATCCTAATATTGAGTCCATTTATCATAGGCACCGTTGAATTCTGGTACCGTTAGTTGGGGTAGTTTTACATTAGTATGTGATTGAATGTATAAAGTCGATGCATTTGATCTTGATACCTCTACATTATTTGACTGAATTTGTGACAAATTGTAATTATTAATTATATTTATCCCTTTGGCAATTTCCGCGAAATATTTCTCTTCAAATTCCTCAAGTTCCAATGAATGATCTGTCGATGCATCCAACAATTCTGTCATTCTGTAAACCTTCAAATATTTGTAAGTAACCTTCAGCCTTTTCCAAACGCGTTGTTAGCTCGATAATTTTATTGTGATTCGATTTATCTGCTATGAATTTAGAAAATCTAGTTAGTTGAGCTTTTAATTGACCTCTGCGAACAGTAAAACATTTTAATTGTTCTTCGGACATAATGATTATATTGAATTAACTGTATTTGTGATTGTAGCGAGTGATTCTGAGAGTGATTGATACGAATTATTATAGATATACGTGACGTGTGCAAGTATAATCGATAGAACGGAATTGTAGAAAATTGTAGGTTAAGTGGTGATGTTTTAAGGGAAAAAAATGTGCTTACTTGTGTGCTGCTAGTACCACGTCCCTTCGGTATGCTTGGAAATCTCCGATTGCTTGCATTTTGTTGTTACGATGGTGATCAATGTTGCTGGCGAAGGTGCAAACTGTATTTTGCTCGATTCTCCACGTGTTCACCCTCTTGGCGCCAAATATAACGCCTATAGTAAAATGATACGGAATTGATTTTTTGTATTCGGCTCGTATTGAACCAAACTATGTTGTAAGTGGACTGTATTTTTGTTGTGGTTGCTGTTGTAAAATAAAACACGATTGTAACAATATTCTACACCGTGTTGCGATGCTCTTAATACTAATACTGATACATGAATGCTACTCATACATCAATAATATATCTTGTGTATATATCAAAATGGATCGTGGTTTGTTCGGTTGCTTAAAACTTGAAAACGACTGGACCAAATTGGATACTTCCTTCTGCAGGTTTGTTCATAATTGTTACGCGAAGGTTTAGGAAAAAGAAAACTATTAAAACGTTTGAAAAATTAAGAAAAAGAAATAGAGATTAAACAAATTGACGACGTTTGGTGTGTTAGGTTATAACAGTTGTCATGGTGCGCGCAAAAACAATTAAACATATGTATATATATGTACATATATATATATGTATATACATATAATTTCAATATATATATATATACATACGTCAGCGGATTCTTCTAGAGAGGGGGAGGGCAACAAATTTTCTAGGGTGGGCAATGCCCACCCTTGTCTCCCACTAGCTACGCCAATGATGTAGAACACAATAATCAGACCAACTGTATGGGTGCGAAACGTGGATTCTCAACAAGCAACAGGAAATAAAGATTTATATATGGGAGAGAATAATCCTGCGGAAGGTATTCGGAGGATAATGTAATTGATACAAATGACATTTACATTTCATAAGAAGAAAACCTTTGGCTAGGTTTAAGAGAATTGCTTTTTTGTGTTCATATTTTGTATAAATGTACAGTTGCACTTAAAACAGTTGTAATTTTTTTTACAGAACCTATATCTCAAGATATTCTAGTTATTTCGTCGATAGTTTCCAAATATAAAACAAATGTTTGTTCATACATATATGTATGTAGTTATATTTTCGCTGACGATGATTATTCTAAAACGTTATTTTTAAGTTTCTGAAAATGTGGCTATTAACTCCAATGTTGTTGTTTGACACATTCCAGTCGAACCCATGACTGCGAATGGTACCTGACACATTTAGGCAAATACCTCCTCCTCCGGGATTTAGAGAGTAAAATGTATTAAAGTAATTGATTAATGTTATTTGTAGTTGCAAATTACTAGACAATTATCTCAATTTTTTAAAGTTTGGTTGAAGGCCAACGTCTCTTATTTGTGTGTTATTAATAAGTTGGTATTAATTACATCGTTCCAAACTATTTAATTATATTTTGCAGATAATTCTACAACAATAGGGTCGCAATACTTGAGACAATGCGAAAGTGAATTGTATGCTCAAGTCAAAATTACCGACGAATTTCTTGCTCATGGAACTCGAAGATTGAATTTCGACACAATTCGTTGTCAATACGACGGTAGTTATGGTCCTTCCAAAATTATAAAAGGAATGTATGTATCCTCATATTACCTCATTTACCTACTGCAACTACGATTGTAGGCTATTAGAAATATTGAAATTGTTCAATTTGTCTACAATTTCATGCCATTTAAGAGTAGACCGATTGATGCCAAAAGTGAAAAGGTGGATTGGTTTACACAATGAAAATTGTATCTGTTTCCAAAATTATCCAGGATCTTGTTTGTTTCATATTATAAACTAATGGCAATGGAAATGCAGTACCTAGATATGTTTTTCTTTTAACATTTAAGTATAATAGAAGAAAAGATTTATACATAAAATTCCATTCTATTTTTGGCCACAAATTATCAAACGAAGAGTATATTTTGTACACTTCTACCTGCAGTAATAGAGCACTAATAGAATACTTAATCAAATTCACAAGAATTCCAACATTTTCCGTAAAACTGTTTTAATTGTGTAAGTTTAATTTAATTTAACAATAATAGAAAAGGTTACATGAACACATTAAATAATATCAACTTCAACAACTCAATTCAAACAGTTTCTCGCTGAGTGACTTTTACGCGCGCACACACCTTGCCGCCATCTCTCTACTGTCTCTCTCTTCCCTCCGTCACCGCGGCGCCAATTTCAATTTTCTTCTTTTTGTTTCTTACACTCGGCCACCCTGCAAGTAGAGCGTCCTCGCTCTCGTGTTTCGCACACGTAGTCTTGTAATCTCGCTGGCTTGCGAATTAAGCGTTTCTTCCTCACCACTTTGCTCGCATCGACATTTTCATCTGTTTGTTCTGATTTCTCTTCCCCTTCAGTGCCACACTCTTCTGCTGCGTATTCTTCTACTCGATCTCCTTCGTCTTCTTCCTCTTCATCATCGCCCTTTTCTTCTATGTCGTCTTGATCGGTACAGTCTTCTTCTTCTCCTACTTCTGCGTCATCGTCTTCGCTCTCGTGGTGGTTGTAGTAGCCTTTTATTTGAGACACGTGGGCAGTTATAGTGCGTTTTCGTCTGTCATCGAGTTCTTTGATTCGGTAAGTATCAGATGGTAAAACCTCTATGATAACATAAGGCCCCTTGTATTTTGACTGTAACTTAGTGCTCTCGCCTGTTGCCTGTGTGGCTGCCTTTATAACGACTATTTCGCCAACTTCATATGTGTGTTCAATGTATTTTTCTTATCATACTGCTTCCTTTGTCCTCGTTGCTGTCTTTCTATATCTTCTCTCGCCTTTGCTCTAATATCTTCGTAATTTCTGTAGGTATTCCTACTGATCAATGCATTGGTCCTTGCATGTTCCAGTGACGGATTAATACCCATTAACATCTTATATGGTGACTGTCTAGTGGTTTTATTGATAGAGGTGTTCAAGTCGAATTGCACTTTCTTCAACGATGTATCCCAATGCCTTTGATCTTGCATTTCTGCTTGCAAAACGGGTACAATGGTGCGGTTTACCCTCTCCACCATGCCGTTTGACTGTGGGTGCCTCGGTGAAATAAATATTAACCGTGCTCCTTTCTTACCAATGTAGTCTTTAAAAGACTGCGAAGTAAAGCAAGTCCCTCGGTCACATACTATTGTATGCGGTACTCCATAATCTAACATGAACTTGTCCATACATTTGATTACCGCTGAACTTTTCGTAGCTTTGATCGGAAATAAATTTACAAAACGGGTAAAAGCATCAATAATAATGAATAAATAAGTATAACCTCTCGTTGACTTCACAAACGGTCCTAAGTTGTCTATATGTATTCTTTCAAAGGGTCCAGATGGCGTTGGAAGCGGATGGAGCAGTCCCGGTTTTCGGCCTGTAACTGGCTTGTTCAATAGGCATTCGATGCAACTAGCAATGTGTCTTCTCGCATATCGACGCAATCCTGGAAACCAATATTTTTCTTGTATTCGGGATACGGTACGATCTATCGCGAAATGACCCACTAAGTCATGATTTTTAACTAGCACACTCTTCCGCATCGAGTTCGGCACAACGAATAAGTCTCTGGTTTCACCGTTCACTACTCTATTTACGTACAGTTTACCGTCTATTAGTTTATAATTTGTCACTAATTCTCTTTCTACTGCAGTTCGCTCACGCAACGGTTTCCTAAGAATGTTCATCCAGTGTTTTAATCGTTCGTCACTTTGTTGAATAATTCCGATTTGTTCATTTTCGCTAAACGTAACCAACACATCAAGTCTATTCACTAACACATCATCGTAGGTATCCTCCGGTGGTTCTACAGGTGCTCTGCTTAGGGCGTCAGCATGCGACATCGCGGTTCCCTTTCTATATTCCAAAGTATAATTGTATTCTTGCAGAATACTAAACCATCGAGCAGTCTGAGGATGCATCGTCTTTTTGTTGTTGAGATACACGACCGCTTGACAATCCGTTACTATTTTAAAGGGAATTCCAATAAGTAAGCCTATTAGTCTTTCTACGCTCCAAACAATGGCTAGTAATTCAAGTCTCGACGAGTGGTAATGACTTTCTGCTTCGGTAGTTTTCTTAGAGACGCAGTAGGTAAGTCTGAGTTGTTTGTTGTCATCTCGCTGCATTAGTATGCCAGAAAGTCCAACCGAACTGGCATCTGTGTGTAATTCGGTAGGTGCCTTCGGATCATATAACTTCAATATCGGTTCACTCATTAAACCTAGCTTCAGTTGCTGAAAAGCTTTGTTGCAGTCCTCATTAAAATTGAAATTGACATGTTTTCTAGTTAAGTCTGATAACGGCCTAGCAATTATTGCGTAATTTCTCACATACCTCCTGAAGAATCCGGTAAGTCCTAAAAATCTCTTCACCTCGTGGACGTCGTTTGGTATTGGAAAGTCATTTATCGCCTTTATTTTTCTCGATCCCGGTCTCAGTCCTCTTTCCGATATAATCATCCCCAAATATTCTACTTCTTTCTTCCCGAATTCGCATTTCTTTACATTCAGTCTTAATTGCGCCTTTCGAAATGCTTCTAGAACTAATTCTAATCGTTCCATTAATTCTTTCCAATTTTTAGCAGGTATAATTACATCGTCCAAATAACAACTGCAAATCTTATTTCTCAAAGGTCCCAAAACAAGGTTCATCAATTTTACAAATTCATAGGGTGCATTGGTTAATCCAAAAACCATTCTTTTAAATTCTCCAGTCGTATCTGCTGTTATGAAAGCTGTCTTCGAAGCTGCTTCTGATGTTAATGGTATTTGCATGTATCCATTTGCTAAATCTAGAGTAGCAAAAATAGATGCTCCTGCCAGATATTCGAATTGCTCATCGAGGCCAGGTATAGGGTAATTTATTTTAATCGTCTGACGATTTAACTTTCGATAATCCACTACTAAACAAGGCTCACCGTTTTCTACGAACTAGTAGAACTGGGGATGCATATGGACTATTGGTTTCTGTAACAATTCCACATTCCTTTAATTCATTTACTAATCGAGCTATCGTTTCCCTATCCTCTACAGAAGTCTTATATGGTGCACATCTTACAGGTTTTTCATCGTCTACGATATTCATTGTCATTAAGTTTGTACAGCCCAGTTCTCGTAAATTTAATGCGAAGCAATTCCTATAGTTTCGAACGATATTCATTAAGCCTACCTGTTGTTCCTCAGTGACGTCATCTCCTACTTGACCCATATATAAAGTAATGTCTCCCTTAACATCGTTGATGTTTTCGCCAAGGTCTTCGTCATCAGTCTCGTTTTGTTTCAACCTTTGCCCTTTTTCGCAGATCAGGCTTTGTTCGCTCGAATTTAAGACTCTCATCACAACATTTTTACCTGTATTCACCTTTACTTCACAAACACTCTTACTTGGTATGTTGATAGTTTCCATAACCTCGCATCTCTTCTCGATAAGGTCCTCTACATCTATGTGCTTAAATGGTTCATCATCAACAAAGCCAAAATATAATGTATTGCCCTTCTTCATATAGGCAAGTTGATCTCTCTCCGAAAAGGTTCTACCTAACAACAAGTCTGTATATTGTACATGATCAGGGACAACTAAAACTAATACATCATCTACATCTACACTATCTACCCGTATCTTAATTGTCATCTTGCCAATCGTATACAATACTGGTTCTTCTAAATTACCATATCCAAATAGCGGCTGACGATCTTCCTCAAAAGGTAAATTGTGTCCAAATGCGGCACTTCTTTTAATTGTACTTACAGCGCTTCCGTTATCTACGTATGCTACAAGTGAAATATTGTCATTAAGAACAACATTCTTGTAAAATTTTGCGTTGTCGTCGACTCGGATATCATCTTTTGTCACATTGGAAATTTTACGATTGACTATTTGCACAGTTCTTTTCGGTTTGTCATTTACTTTACTAGGGCATTAACTAGAAATATGTCCTTCTTTTTACAGCTATAACAAATGATGTTATTTTTACATTGCTTTGCAATGTGTCCCTGGAGACCACATTTGAAGCATCTTTTTTCTGTTTTGGCATCTTTTACAGTTTCTTCTTTCTTATTCTCTGACGAATTCTTACGAGGTTTTATGTACGGATTTTCGAATGATGCTTTTATTTTTCGACTTCCAAAATATCATGCAATAAGCTGTCGTAATCAGTATATGTCTTTGTGGCTAAAGCAACGGCAATCTCCTCACGAAAGAGGCCAGATAATATTTCATCTTTCGTGTCAGATATTGTCAATCCAATTTCTCGGCATAAATGTAGCTTCTCATAAAAATATGCCGCAACTGACTCACCTTTATTTTGCTGTTTTCGCTTCATTTCATCCCATTTATCAGATAGCTTGCGTCCTACCTTATAGCTTGAGAGAAATTCCGTCCTAAAATCGGTCCATGAATGTATGCGTTCCATTTTGGTTTTGAACCAGTGTACAGCGGGTCCTCGTAAATGTGCTCGAGCCGTTTCTAGCTGGTACACATCCGGCCACCGATTTAATGTCGCGCTCGTTTCGATATTTTTAATCCATTCTTCGGCTTTGGAAATATCCTTATCTCCATCGAAGAAACCAATCACTCTCGATAGATCTGGCATCACATGAAATGTTTGACTTGATTCACCCTCGGTGCTACTCACTTGCGGTGATAATCTGTTTAACATTCCGGCGAACATCTCGTCACGTTTTCTCCCTTCGGTAATGAGCAATTCCAGCATTCACTGCATACAGAACGTGTCTGATCCTTGATTTTTCATTGTTCAATTTATCCCTGCTCCTTCACCCTCGAAACTATCGTAGCTTTCCTCGTGGGACATTTTTTCTTTTATCTTTGTTTATTTATATTCAACCAGCTGTGTTCTAACCTCACTACTCAGTTATTCCGATTAGGCGTTCACAATCCCGCTTCTGAAGATGTAAGTTTAATTTAATCTAACAATAATAGAAAAGGTTACATGAACACATTAAATAATATCAACTTCAACAACTCAATTCAAACAGTTTCTCGCTGAGTGACTTTTACGCGCGCACACACCTTGCCGCCATCTCTCTACTGTCTCTCTCTTCCCTCCGTCACCGCGGCGCCAATTTCAATTTTACAATTCTTTTTGTTTCTTACAATTGGAAAAAGGAAGAATCGCTATCTAGGAAGGTGGACCAAATGGAACTGGTGATTTATCATAAGTTACCAAATAAGAAATGGTCGCAAAGCTATAAACGAAAACATACTAAAACAACATATCTGATTAATGGAATTTACATGTCTGTTCAATTTTTTGAGACCACAATTCCGTGTACCGGATCTGTCACACTCCACCGTTTAGAAATAGGGTTGTACCGAACGATTGTAAAGAAGTAAATCACTAAAGTTGCACGAACTCTAGCTGTATATAGATATTTGGTTTTCTGAAAAGGCAAAGGCGGTATTCCATATTACCTGCCTATTCCACATTTGCCCCTTCCCTCTCTACCTATAGCAACCTGTGATACTCAATTACAAACAGAAATGGTAGATATTTATTCGAAGCAATATGACAGCCACTATTAAATTGACATCGTTTTGTAACCCTTTGTTTTGATAAGTCTTAACGCTGTATTTCAGCAATACAGAATTCACTCATGTTTCGTTCTATTATTTAGCTCGAAACATATGAGTTTGGATCACTGCGGTCTCGATAAATGTCCAAATTTCCCCTAAATCTTAAATATCCAAACCTTTGATAAAATGTTGGAGTTTTCTACGAGAAATGGCTTAACAATGGCTTTATAAAGAGCAAGTATACTCATAGTACGTAAATTATTAAAATTATGTCAATGTTTTGAGTGGCTTCTTAATTTTATTTCCACTTAAGATGGAATATGATTGACAGAGCCAAGAAAACTAAGGAAGACTAAGAAAATCAAGTTTTTGTTTACATCTAAACGATGAATAACTGTATTCTAAGTCTGTATGGTTAAATATATTATTAATAATTTTTATAATGAATCAAAAATATATTTCTAATTGCTCGAATTTGAGAATCAGATTAAAAATGCGCTATGTCTGGGTATTTCATTTTTAACATCATTCAGTTTAATTTGTGGTAAACGCGATAATTTCGTAACTGACGTGTTGTTGAAAACTTATTATTTTAGAATTTACTGCGTCTGGAAGGATGGTAGTGCCTTAGGTTCTCAAGCAGCTGTAGACAGCACAGTGGATACTATTAACTGCAGTAAGTTGTTTTGTTATTATATACAATAGGTTTATTTGATCTTTCGTTTTGTGTTTTTTTTTCTGTTTTGTAATCTGACAATTTAAGTACTTTTTAACGTAAGTATTACATGAAGAAAAATTACCATATATGTATATTGTAGTATGGTAATACTCCATTAGTAAAATTATCAATAAAAGATGTAAATTTTATAGAAAGCATTCTTTAAGAAATAGAAAAGCGTTGTAAACATTTACCACACACATACACTTGAAACATTTCAAAATCTAGAATTCCAAATTGCTATAACGACGTGCCGAAAAAAAGAAAGTTTGTTTATAAGCGACGGAATGGGATGGTCGACGAAAAAAGTCAGATAAAAAGTTATATAAAATACCAGGGTTGAAAAGAAGCAAACCACATCAAAAAAGAAGTTGTTGTTTACAAACGACGAACAGACCAAAGAAAAGAAGTGAAAACAGAATTCAAGAGGGAGGGAGAAGTTAAGAATTAGAAAACAAATTACTCTTATACACACTTAGGTAATATATTTTGATTATATTGTTCATTATTTTGTTAATATAATACTAAGATTTTATAAATTATTATTTGTGATAATTTTTGCTTTCTATACAATTAACTAAAATTCATACTACAATATACATATTTCAAGAGCGCGTCTTACAATAAGACATCGCGGCATGATACAAATTTCAACGAAACTCCTTGCTGTGATTGATAATTACTGGTACGGCTACTGCTCCTGGACGGTTCCAAAATGGTTTATTGGTGGCACGTCTTGTTGTTTTGACTTCGAAGGACCAGTATGTACACAATTAATGCAACAGATGCGCGGCACACTTCCTATTTATTTAACTATATACACTATGTTACAGAAATAGTACAACGTGTGTACAAGTGATCGTGATTTATAAATTTATAGCTATGATGTAAATGATATAGAAATGCTACCTAACACTTGTTAATTGAATTTTACTGAGAATTTAATTTGTGTGAAAGATTGTGTTTGACTGTCGTTATATGAATGTTGTTGATTGATTGTTGATTCAAGACTCTTTTGTAATTGTTATTTTATTTTCTTGCTAAATTATTTGCTCCTCGACTATTGGACAAATACTACCAAAAATGGGCGTTAGAGTTTTACTAATAATTAATTATTGTGAGTCCTTAGACTTTCACCATTTGGCCGTTCTGAGAATTTAACATTTTAGAAACCGAGGGATGATTTCTTTTATCGCGTTTCTTAAGTCCGGTATAGCCATTTATGATTCGGCATCGCCTCGTAGCCTAATAAATCGGCATGAGCAATAAGTTTAGTAAATATTTTAAAACCAACTGCATCATAAAGTCGAAATGCACTAAATCCTAAGCTTGCCCACTGCTCGTGAGAGCCAACAAAAGTGGAAAGTCTCGTATTCGGTCCATGTACGAACGGAAAGCCGGTTGGCGCGGTTAGACCCAGCTCCCGTAAAAATCCCTTTCGTGTATTTAGCGATGCCGAACCGTTATCCAGGGTAGTAGAATCGCAAAAAGTTATAAAAAACTCGGAAACTGATACGAGACGAGCTAAATAAATTCCACCATTGCTTCGCTTTGCCTTAACACGACGTGGTGATAACAAAAACGGCTGAAACCGCGTAGAAACCATCAACTAATCCCCGATAATCCAAAAACGCAGGTAAAAACACTTCGACCGCCACCCATATCCCCCTCCCCCTGCAATCTAGAAAAGTGGTACGGAGAATTTACACGCAAGATTGCCACTATAATGAGAAATTAGCATATCCAATTCGCTGTTAAAGAGACAATATTGTACTTAAAAAGGGTAACTACAAGCAATTTATTCAATTGAATAAGGACCCTCCTCCCCTTCCACATGTTCGCCTCCAGGAATGAACGCAACTACAACTTTCTGCTGCGAGAATAACACAGTCACGTCCAAGCAGAGGAAATTAATCTCAAATTGGAGAAGCACGATTTCCCGCTCAAGAAAATACACAAAATCTCCAACACTAATGTTCCTAATAGTTATGGATAGGAAACTATGCTGCCCAGCAAGGTACGAATGCTTCAAAATCCAGTACAGAAAAAGTCAACTGTAGGGACATGCGACGTGTCCTCACCGATCTTACGAATGTATCAAACCAAACCTGCTAAATGTTGCTACTGTGGGCTGGATCACACCACCTCCAGCACGCAGTGTGAAGTATACCAGAAGGTCCTCGAGGACAGGAGGATAAGGCAGAACAAGATCGAAGTTGCCAGCGTTCCACGTCAGCCAAAATACTCTGGTAGACATTTCTCCACTAACCAGGAAAACGTGGGAGCCGAGGTCCACAACGAGCCAACCATGGCGATACGCTTGCTTAAATGGTTCGCGAGTAAACTACATGAACTCAAGCAGAGATTAAGCGCGGGTAATAAATATCCTGGTTGCCAACAAAATCGGCGAATTAATAGACTTCATAAATCAAAAAAGCATCGGCGTGTGTGCGGATTTGCCGTCAAAGAACGCACAGGACTTACAAGGGGAGGGCGCGACGTTGGGGACACGGATTTGGACGCCCTTCTGGGATAAGGAAGTACTTCATAATGATTAACTATAGACCTTCAAACATGGTGCCAATACTAAACCGTTTAAAAAAACGGTTTGAATAACAGTACGCAATTGATATACCTGGACCGTTGCGTTTGATCTTAAGGGTGGAGCGTGGCTCGATCGATTCAGCACTAGCCAAGTAATCGTATGGTTTGGGTTCGATTCCCACATAGATTTTTTTGGTCAATTCTTTTTTCTTTTGTGCTACACATCTATGCATGTGTATTTCTCGACAATGTTGTTAAAATATCTCCACAATCAGTGAATTATAACGGAAAGTTCAGAGAGGGTGCCAAGCGAATAAATATTTTGGCGTGATTGAAAACAAACAAGAAAAAGAAATGGAAGACACCGGACCTTCCACCAGTATGGAAGTTGATTCGACTGCGTGTGAAAAAACAGCGTCTTCCATTTTCTTTAGAGCGAAGCTCTTTTAGCCAAATTCTGCGGCGAGCGTTAACTGGGAAAAAGTGACACGCTTGAAATCGTCAGATAGACGCTTTCATCTTGTTCTTTCATTAGTTATTTCTCTCTCACACACACATATACTTATCGCAGGAGCAACTATGAAATGCACCATATTTGCGTATCCCCATCAGCGGTGCCCTTATTATTCCGACTCGAATTTACTTCAAATTCAACTTCAATTTATTTACCATAAGTTTCGAAATGAGATATTTTTTCTTTATACATTGTTTATACAATTATAGAATTTTACCTTTTATTCAAATAAGCATCAAATGCGTAAAGAGCTTTGCTCTTGCCGGCTGTCCCACGACACTTCTCCCCTTCTTTTTTTTTCTAATCACACACCAAAATATTTATTCGATTGGCACACTGTCAGAACCTTCCGTTACAATTCACTGATTGTGTAGATATTTTAACAACGTTGTCGAGAAATAAACATGCATAGATGTGTAGCACAAGAGAAAAAAAGAATTGACAAAAATTCTGTCCGGGAACCGAACCCAAACCATACGATTACTTGGCCAGTGCTGAATCGATCGAACCACGCTCCACCCTTGAGATCAAACGTAACGGTCCAGGAATATCAATTGCGACATGTTATTCAAACCGTTTTTTTTTCAAAAAAACGGTTGAGTATTGGCACCATGTTTGAAGGTCTGTAGTTAATTATTATGAAGTACTTTCTTATCCCAGAAGGGCGTCCAAATCCGTGACCCCAACGTCGCGCCCTCCCCTTGTTAATGGGTAAGAAGAAGTCGTAATGTTAATTTAAAATAAACGACAACGTCCCGTACAGGAGGGTAGAGTCACAAGCGGAGGATAACAACGAGGTGAAAGCGGTGACTGTCCAACTAGCAGATCGCACGACAATTGACGTTTGCTATAATAGACCGAGAAGGAAACCTCTGCAAAACTATCTCTTCTCCTTCTCACACGAAACAATCTGCGTGGAAGATTTTAATACAAAACAGTACAGGGCTACCAGGATAATGCAAATGATAATGCTCTAAGGAGGTACTACAATGAAAACAACATTATTATCCACCACCCGGACGTTCCTACATATTTACTCACCAACGATACGACTCCTTTCACCATCGATCTTGCCATCATCATCTCCTCAAGCGGTTCCTTTTCAGTATTACATTCCGGACGCCCTAGAGGATGAAAGTCCTCCTATCGCGAACAGGAACGCTGTTGGAAGCATACTGGAGAGTGGCCATTATGCCGTCGCTAAGGGTAGATTACCAGCTGAGCTGTTGTGGATTTTCGATCGTTTTCATGGAGTCGTGAGTGTCTGCAATGTGCTTGGTGAAGGCTGGGTAAGAGATGATTCTTCGGACGACTAAATCAACTGTTCTCGCGCTCCCTTCTCCAGTTGTAAGAGAACTGGGTTGTGATCGGGTAAAGCTCGTTGAGGGTGGTGAGGTGGAAGTCCACTCGTGGCTTGTCTGGTCCTGCTATCATCGTGCAGGTCTGCGTATTGGCATAGAAGATTGCCGTAGCCATTCACGCTGTCTTAATGTCATGAAAATGCTTGGCGTTCACATCTTCGGCTAAGATGATGACCGCCTTATCTCGTTCTCTTCAAGAATGCGTACGCGGGTGAATTGTATGCCACGATGAGTTTTAAGGCTCCCAACGCTATATGGACGGTGACGCTTGTATCTTGAATGTGACACAGAAAATTTGTTTGACGAGAATCGCCGTACCACCAACTGTATCATGTCTCCTGTCTGATAGATAGAGGTTTAAGTTAGTCAGTTTGAAGTTGTTCGACGGGCGGAGGTGATTTTCGTAGACTAGTACTACGTTCAACGGGGGTCTCTGCACGTAGTGTTACACTGGTACACAGTTATTCCGGGTACCTTCGTTTTACATCCATGAAAGATGACGAATAGTTCGGTCATGTTGCTGGCTAATACCAAACTAGCTTCTGTTAGTGACTGACATGCTAATAGTTTGGGTAGCATTTTTATCCCTACCTCAGTGAGTTTTGTCTAGTTTATTTTGGACACCATGACGATGAACTGAGTGTGCTGGTGTTTTGAAGTGGCAGACACTTACACGGGTGTCTGCGCCGACTATGCTTAAGTATATTAGTATATTGTATCCGTTTATCCAAAAATACTTGACATAATTACCAATTACTAAAAGTTTCGGTGAAATAGAACAGGGGACTGCAAACTTTTTCGCATATGGGACGGACAGAAAATTACGGCAGACTTGGCATACCCAGCAAAAAAGCAAACAAATAAAATCAAATGTTTATCATAATGATTGACATTTTTTGATCAAAGAATACATTAAATTGCTTTCTGTTTTTCAAATATTTGCACAGTAAAATAAAGAAACTTGAAAAAATCTTAGATATTGAGGGACTTGCGGGCCGTACAGAATTCTGTCGTAAACCGCATCCGACCTGTGTACCGTAGTTTGCCTAAGCGTGATAAAATAAGAGATTTTGAAAAAAATTCTGTTTAATGATGGAGGAAACCATAGTGTTTGAGGACTTTCTCAATTTTTATTACCCGATTTTGAAATGCAAAATTGTTGTACAAATTTCAAATACAATTAATATTAATCAGCATATGCGAGGATTGACAAAGGCTGATATCGAATGCGCACACTTCTGGGGTAGTGTAAACATTTTCTCGGTAAATTTGGTTGGAACAAAATACGTATGATTTTCTTCATTCACATAATTTCTTTATTTCATGAACTACAGAGGGTAAAAAAGGATCATTGTTAACAAAATGTCGACCTGGAAATACTTTTATTAATGAAGCGTCCAAATGATTCAAAAACGAATGACATAAAACATAAGTAATATGAATTATCGTTTAGTACACGTTACATCAAAATGACAAGAGCATTTCATATTTTAATAAAAAAATAATTACATATACAGTAGAAGCCGCTTATTGTGATCAATTTGGAACAAACCCTTTTTGATAACATTAATCGAATGATAACAGTAAGCGGAAGGTAAATATAAATGTATTTTTCTATGCTGATGTAGTCAATAATAAATATGTATGTATGTAATCAAATTATTTAACGACTTACAAATAAAATTAAGGGAAAAATTAACGATTAATCAACAATTTTTAATATTTTACCAAATTTGTTTATTTTTCATCATCGATACAATACGTAGGTACATTTATTTACACTTTACGATTTCATTCGAAAAACTGGTCGATCGTCGTTTGACGTTTATTTTTATTAATAAGATTTTGTATGTATATTTCAAAATCATAATATCTATCAAAATTACTTTCTCGGAATTGTACACCACGTCGGAGAATATTTAACGCTTCTTGCATCTGGCCATTAGTTGGCGGCTCTTCAGACATTTCCTCTTCTTCTTCTTCTCCTACTTCGGGTAATTCAGGATTACTTCCTTCGGACGATTGATCCACAACTTCCCGACAAATGTCTGATATAGTCATTGTGGCAGCTGTTTGAACATCATTGTCGATATCCACCCAATCGGAAAATTCGCTTTTGGACAGACCTTGAACTACAAAAAAATTAAAAAAATATTAGTTAGATGTACAAAACAAGTTCTTTTTCATACCTTCTAAAATGTAAGCGCACGTTTCATGGAGATCAGGTTCTTCATCACCAGTTTTGGAAAAACCTCCTTTTCGAAAACAGTTTCGGATCGTTTCTGGTTGAACTTGCCTCCATGACTTCACCAGCAAATGCAGCGCATCTAGAAGACTGATTTTTTGCTATCGCATCTGCAGTAGGTGCATCTCGATTCTCATCAAGTTCTTGTATAATTTGGGCTCGAATTTGCCCTCGATAGTATTCTTTGAATGTTCGAATGATTCCTTGATCACATGGTTGTATCAATGCCGTAGTGTTCGCAGGTAAGAAAATAAGTTGGATGTTCGTCAAAACTGCATTCACTTTGTGCGCAGTACAATTGTCTACTAATAAGACGATTTGGCGTTTCAATTTTTTGTCCCACCTGAGTAACCACTCGCTGAACAAGACACTTGTCATCCAAGCATTCGCATTAGCAAAATACTCCACGGGCAAAGTTTTAACACCTTTAAAACACCGAGGATTCTTACTTTTTCCTATCACTAGAAGTTCTTCCTTTTCACCTTCCATATTAACAGAACATAACACTGTTACTCGTTCTTTCGAAGATAAGCAACCTCTTACTTTATCGTTTTTGAACAAATAAGTATGATTAGGCATCGCGCGAAAGTAGAGTCCTGTTTCATCTGCATTGTAGATGTCCCGAGGCGGATATTTTGCAATAATTTCTGGCCATTCCGAACGCATCCAGTCAGCGGCTGCTAACGAATCAGCACTTTTTCTTCACCGTGCAGAGGTCTATAAACGATGTTTTCTCGCTTTTTCCACCGATTGAACCATCCGTCTGTTGCAATGAAATTTTCTTTCCCCATAGTTTTGGCTATATCTTCTGCTTTTTGACGCATGATAGGACCATTCACAGAGGCATTTTTTTCGCGAACATTTGTAAACCAAATTTTTAAAGCTGATTCAACTTGATTATCCTTTCCAGATCTTTCCCTTTTTCGTTTTATGTTTTCATTCGAACGCGCACACGTTTCTATTTCTGTACGATTTTTTAAAATTTTACACAACAGCGGTTGCGAAATTTTTAATTGTACCGCAGCATTCCTTTGACTCATTTTCGGAAGTTTATCGAAGTTATCGAGAATTTGTCGTTTTTCTTCGTTCGATAGATCGCGACGTTTTTTATTCACTTCTGCCATGACCACGGTGGTTTATGCGAAATTTCAATAATTTACCCGTACACAAGACTGTAGAACGTGAGATTCGTAGAAGAGTATAGGAGAAACTGAATATCATTTAAACGAACGGACCTTTTATACATAAAGTACATCAAAAAAAAAAAGATGACCTCTTCATAATATAGAAATAACAATTCGTTAGATTGTAATATGCGATATGAGAGTTTTAATTGAAATCGGCGAGAAAAAGCGGCTCGTTCAAAGGAGTTGCGCTGCAGACACCGTCGCCTGAAGAAACTTTCCGACAAAGGATACTATTCATAACTAATAACATTAAGCGGCTTTTGATTACAATATGCGGCTTTCTTTCAATGAGTTTTAAATAGAGTGATTTGGGACCAACGGTTTTCGATAACAATAACCGTTTGATAACATTAACCGTGATTATAATAAGCGGCTTCTACTGTATAATAATTTCATATTTTGATAAGAAGTAATGGTTAATGGTTAATGGTAGCACGGCTGTTGTAGCAGCGGGTTCAGCGTTCAGCTTACTAAACCGCCTAGTGCATATAATTAAGGAAGTAAAGCGCGAAAAGCACTTTTTAAAAAGTTTATTTAAAAACTAGGATGAGCTCCTTTGTGAGTACAAATAAGAACTGAGGTTGCTTACAGAAGAATACCTATTTATACAACTCTAAAAACCTTATCTAAACAATCAAGAACTACTACTTTCTAAGGTATTCAGGCGTCATGGTGCATTCCAGACGGTTCCACTTTTACATAATTATATGCATCGGCGAGACTACCAGGCGGGCAACCACGAATCTGTGAACTGCCACAACTGGCGGCTAGTCGCTGTATGGTGCCATTTGTTTTTTTTTTTTTTTACTTAATTCACACATTCGACACTACTGATAAAATGTTTTCTCTGTGGATGATTCGTTTGGAACCGTAAATCCTAACGGCAGCGCGCTTCATATGTAAAGCAGAACTTTAGTTACGAGTTTCTTAAAATTTAGCTTTATACGCAAAAGACGTTTTGGTTTATATAATATCAAGACATTAGTTTACAATTACATTATTATAATATCTATCATTTGTGTTGTAGACCTGGGTAAAAATACTATTAGGAAATAAAATATTTTATTTCCTATTTGATTTTGAAAATAGTATTTCTACCCAAGGGAGTTGAGTTTCGATCGGCAAAGAGAGCGGTTGTCTGGCGTGTGCGGCGATAAGTAACTTCGTAAATCGAGCCTTATCACAATAAACGCGTCTGACAGTTACTGAAAACATCAAACATTAAAGATACATAAAACAGTGGTGACACAGGGAGGGATTTAGCTTCCGAGAAGCCGATTCGAGCGACGTCCCTGACGCTGTGCTTCTGATATGGATACAAGACTGGAACAAATACACTCAGAATAAAAAGTGATAATAAAAAAGAACAAAATAGTAGTAAGGAAAGAGATACAGGGATCGAACGAAAAGTTGGTGCATTGACGGGAGAATATGGAGAGTGATGACAATACGTCTGAGGATTCCGGTAGAAAGAGGGGAAGAGGAAGGGAAGAGGAAGGGAAGACTCAAGTGAAATATTCAAGAGTAGTAAAAAACTAATAAGAACACCGCAGAAAGGGAAAGAAGAGGAAGGCAATCTAGTCGCTATGATGAGAGAAATAATGAGAGATATAAAGGAGATGATACAGAACCAGAAAGAATACCAAGAAGAACTGAAGGAAATGAGAAGGCAAAATGAAATATTAAAGGAGGAAAAAGAAGAAATTAAGAGACAAATGAAATCCATGGAGAGGAGAATGAATAGAATGGAAAAAATGAGCATAAGGAACAACGTTGTAGTATCGGGAATGAAAATATCAACGGAAGACAAATACAATTTGAAAATAGGAATGGAGAATTTTATGAAGAGTAACATGGATGTGGAAATAGAGATAAGGGAGGTGATAAAAATGGGAGAGTCAGTGTATAAAGTGGTTCTAGAGAAGGCAAGAGATAAAGAGGTAGTGATGCTGAATAAAAATAAGTTAAGGCAGCTAAAAGAAAGAGTTTACATAAATAACGAAATGACTCTAGAAGAAATAGATATACAGAAGAAACTGAAGCAGATAGGAGAGAACGAACGTAAAGAAGGAAAAAGAGTTAAGCTAGGTTATTAAAAGATCATAATTGATGGAAGAGATTATAAATGGGACAGGGGAAGAGCGAGTTGGAAAGATACGAGAGAGAGCCCCCGAATAGAAATTCAAAAACTGATAATATTAGGAAAGAAGGGAACGACGACGACAACCATGGCAAAGAAGAAGGACACGATCTAGGGAGGTGCAAGGCGGAAGAGGGGTGAGGATGGTAGAAGGGAAGGGCTCGAAAAAGGGAAGAGCAGCGCTGGAAAAGGGAAAGCGAAAATACATTCGCACTGGGGGTAACTCGACCCAAGAAGGCAACTCAAAACTTAAACAAAACACGAGGAGAGGAAAACAAGGGGTTTAATGAAGACGGCAAGAAGAACAAGATAAAAGAAGAAGGAAGGCAGTATAGCACACTGAGAGTGGGTACGTGGAATGTGAGAAGTGCGAATGGGAAGGAGGAGGAGTTGGTGATGGAAATGGAGAAGCATGAGATAGAAATAATGGGAATTACGGAAACGAAAAAGAAAGGGAGTGGCATGAAGAGAATTCACAAGGGATACTGGATGTTCTGGTCTGGAGTTAAAGAGACAGAAAGAGCAAGAGGCGGGGTTGGATTGGTAATAACGCCAACTAGATTGAAAGACATGATGAAAGAAGAGTATATAAATGGGAGATTGTTGAAGGTAGAAATTAGTATATTGGACGAGACTTGGACACTAATAGTGGCATATGGGGTAAGTGAGGACGTTTGTGAAAAAGAAAAAGACGAGTTTTTTGAAAGACTCCAGAAAACAATAGACGAGGGGAGAGAAAATATTATAGTATTGGGAAACCTCAATGGCAGAGTAGGAAATCTGAATGAAGGAATCGAGGATATTATGGGAAAAGAGGGAGAACAAACAAAAAATAACAATGGAAGCAGAATAATAGAAATTTGTATTGAAAACAATCTAGTCATAAAAAACTCGAAGTTCAGACACAAGGACATTCACAAGTTCACGTGAGTCGAAGAAAGCAGGAGAGAAAAATCAATTATAGACTATTTCTTAGTAAGCAAACACAAAGAGGAAATGATACAATATATTAAAGTAACACGCAGTGCAGAGATAGGAAGTGACCACTACTTGGTAAAAATGGATATAAGAGGGGAAGAGAAAAGAGAAGAGAAAAGAAAGGACAAAAGAAGAACGAGAGTACAAGAAAAAATTAAGAGTTACAAATTGAAAGAAAGAAAATATCAACAAATATTAGCTAAAAGATTTGATGACCCGGAAGGAAGCGGAATTGAAGGAAAGTGGAATCATTTCAAAAACAGCTTATTGGAAGCAGCAAAAGAGAGCTGTGGAGTTACAAAAAATATCAAACAAGACCGGAAAAAGAACAGAGTGGTGGACCACTGAAATAAAACATATTGTAAAAGAGAAGAAAACCAGTTGGAAAAGATATCTTGAAACAAGAAACCTGGACGATTTGGAAGAATATAAGGAGAAACGCAGAATGGTCAAAAATGAAATTAAGAAAGCTAAAGAGAGGTCTTGGATAAAATTTGGAGAAGAAAATGACTAATAATTATAGAGAAAATCAATAATTATTCTATGGAACACTCAAACAATTAAGACAGAAAAGAGAATATAACATGGTAAACATAAAAGATGTAAGTATGGTCGTATAATTACAGAGGAAGAGCAAATACTGGAAAGATGGCGGTAACACTTCCAAGAGCTAACAGAAGCAAATGTCGAGACAAGGGAAAAAGAAGAGGAGACAGAGGAAATACAAAATATAGAGCCAATTCAAGAAGAAGAAATAATGGAGTTTGTAAGGAAGCTGAAAATACGAAAGCCTCCAGGAAGAGACAACATAACACCAGAAATGATCAAATATATGGGAGAAAAACGGATAAGACAAATAACCAAGCTAATGAATACCATTATACAAGAAGGTAAAATACCGAAGGAGTGGAACTCGGGAATAATATTGTCCATTTATAAAAAGGGGGACAAGAGGGATTGCAATAACTACAGGGGAATTACACTAACAAGCGTCCCAGGTAGAATATTAGCGAGTATTATAGAAAAAAGAATAAGAAAAATAACTGAGGAGAGCATAGAAGACACTCAATGTGGATTTAGAAAAGAAAGAAGTACACAAGATTTAATATTTGTGATAAGACAAGCAAGTGAAAAGATAATTAACAAGAAAAAAGAAATACATATATGTTTTATAGACTTAGAAAAAGCTTTCGACCGGATAAGAAGGGAAGACATATGGAATGTCCTAGAAAAGAGAAATATAGACAAACGAATAGAGTTAATAAAAGAGATGTATAGGAATAACACAAATATAGTAAGAAGCGACAACGAAGAATCTAAAGAGTTTACAACAAATATTGGGGTAAAGCAGGGCTGTGGGCTTAGTCCATTGCTGTTTTCTATGGTACTAGATGCTAAAAAACAAATGAAACCACTAAAAATGGGTCACTGGAAAATGAAGGAGACTAACTTGTGTGAACTGATGTTTGCGGATGATATGGCAATTCTGGCTGAATCAGAAGAAGCGCTACAAAGGAACCTTGAAATCCTAAATAAGGAAATAAAGAATATAAACATGAAAATAAACATCGAAAAGACCAAATCAATGATAATAGCAGGAGAAAGGAAAAGACATAACATCAGAATCGAAGGGAGGACAATAGAACAGATGAATAACTACAAATATTTGGGAACAATAATTCAATGGGACGGAAAAATGGAACAAGAAATTAATGAAAGAATGAAAAAAGCGGCAAGAATGTTTTATATGATGAGAACTACATTTCTGGGGAAAAAGAAAGTGCCAAAACGGATTAAAACGGAAATTGTGAAAAAGTGATAAGACCAACAATAACATATAGTAGTGAGTCCTGGACAAGATCAGAAAAGGTAAAATCGCGGGTGAACGCCATGGATTTGAGATTCCTAAGACGAATAGAAAACCAGACCAAGAAAGACAAGATAAGAAACGAGAATTACTGGCAAAACATAGGAATAAAACCCATATGGAGAATAGTGGAGGAGAGCCAGCTGAGATGGTTCGGCCATGTGTGTCGTATAAGTGATGATAGACTGACAAAGAGAGTGTATGAGACACGAGTGATAGGAAAAAACAAAAAAGGAAGGCCAAGAAGAAGATGGAATGACGATATCAGGGGAGTAGCGGCAGAGAGGGGAATTGAGTGGAAGGGAATAAAGGATCAGACCGGAGACAGAAAACGGTGGAGAGAATTATATGGAAAATAGGAAGCTTGACCCCATCCAAGCCTTACACCGAAAGGTAGATAGGAATATGATTAAAAAGAACAAGAAGAAGATTTCTACCCAAGTCGGGCTACATATATGCAAATGACGACTAATATGTATCTGTGATAATTAATAATAGATAAATATCTACAGAAAAGACTCGATAAATCAATACAAATTCAGGTCAAAACTGCATTTGTCGGCTCCCATTTGCAGTTATTCGCGGGCACGTTATACGCAAAAGTGGACCGCGGTTAATGCTATTTGACGGAATTAATTTAAATTTAAAAATGTAGGTAGTTTTTCTCAAAAAATAGTATATATATAATATAATAAATATATCAACCTCTTACACCTAAGGGAGCCATATAGTTAGCATAGCAGGTTAAGCAACTTGGCAACGTTACACGAAATCACAGTTGAAATTTACAGAGGATTTCAAATGAAAGATGTAGTAATAAAATAAAGTATAGAGGACTCTCTATAAACGACCTAATAAATTAGGTTCGTTAATGGGCAGTTAACAAGTAACCGTGCAAAAGCTTACAAAGTAAGCACAATTTGCATATGCCAATAATCCTGTAGGAAATTTTGACTATCAAAAACTATGCAAAACGCAATTGTAGACTAATTACTATCGTCCTTATTAGGACTCGTCAGTACAGTATATGGTTCTGCCAGTGACAGTAAAAATTTCCAGGTGATACGTCGATATCTCGTCGAGATGAATATGATCATAATAATGACCTCAACTCCCGAGCAGGAGAAATATTGACATACCGGTTACATCGCATTCAACGACGAAAGAAAATAGAGAACTATTTTCGAAAGCCAAAATTTTTATAAAATAGAATGTAGAGGGCGCTCTATAAACGACCTAATAAATTAGGCTGGTTAATTGGCAGTTAACAAGTAACTGTGCAAAAGCTTACAAAGTAAGCATAATTTCCATATGCCAATAATCCTGTAAGAAATTTTTACTATGTCAATCGCAAAATAGTTCCCTATTTTCTTTCTTTCAAGTTTATATCTTCCATAAATTGATGAAAAGATTCGTACCAATCGCGTGGACTTTCCCTCAACCCATACCGAGATTTTCGTAGTAAAGATACCTTTCTCGGTCCTATTTTATAACCGTCTGGGGGATAAATATACGTTTCTGTTTGAACATCCATTTGTTCGATTTTCCAACCTTTGACACATGCAACTGATAACAAAACTTTCAGAGTATTCATTTTCACTACAGGGGAATATATTTCTTCGTTTTCTTGATATAACTGTTGAAATCCTTTGGCGACAAAACGCACTCTATATTTTCCATTGAACTTAATTCGATATAGCCATTTGACTTCAATCGTATTCTTGTTTATGGGTTAGTCAACTTCCAACAATGTTTTGTTCTTTTTAAGCTGTCCAATTCTTCTTTCATTGCATCTTTCCATTCGACTGCATCTATAGAGTTGACAGCTTCTTCATAACTGTCTGGTATTAACGCATTTGAGAAATTTACATAAATAAAGTGTTCGCCAATTTTTTTGAGTAATCTTATTTCTCATCTGGGAAGCTCTAAAGTTGTCACCTCCTCGGTGTGTGTTGTCCATTTCGTTGTCTACTTTTAATTTATCTTCCGATTTTTCTTCAACTTTGTCATTTTTAATGTCTTCCTTCATATCTTCTCCTCCTTCAATGTTTATTTCATGGTCTTCTAGAGTAATATATTTTTCGTATTTTTCAATAAATTGTACGTTACGACTTGTAATAATTTTGTCATTAATCAATACTTTATAGCCAGTGTCTGTGTATCCAATTAGAATATCTTTTTCACCCTTTGAGTTTAGTTTTTAAGTTCTGCATTCATCAGAAACTTTTACAAATGCTGTACTTCCATATAAATGTAAGTTTGAAACCTTAGGCCGTTTCTTAAAGAAAATGTCGTATGGAGACTTTTGGTATTGGCTAACAATTGGTTTTCTAGGTATACGGCTGTATATACGCATTCTGGCCAATATTTTTTATCAATTTTTGCTTCGGATAATAATCAACGCGCTCGATTCATAATTGTTCGATTGTATCTTTCCGCAACACCATTTAACTGATATCCATATATACGGTGGACAACTTCGTATATATATATGTATATATATATTCCCTATCAGGCACGTATAGGGGTCCTCCATCAGTTGGTTAGCAGCAGAGGACATAACATTTACATTGAATGAGTTATTTTCAGTTTTGCCTTCTCGTAGTGATGTTCCTGCAATTCTTTCCGATTCATTCTTGTGAAAATATCTAGAAGACTTGCCTTGTCGATTGTTTGTTCGACAGTCACGTTGGATGTGACCCCATTTATTGCACTTACAGCATTTCATTGAAAATTTCTGTTCTGGTATTTTGACCTCTGTTGATTATACTGGGAATTGAATTTTTTTGGTGAATTTGAATGTGTTTAAAATGCTTCAGAACCACTTTTAGTATTACTACAGTTGCTTTCTCTCTTTTGACAATCTAACATTAATTTCGATTTCACATATTCTACAGATTTATCTCTTTCAGGTAGAGCATCAACAATATCAACAATGTGTAATGAACTTTCTGGTAATGCCAATAGGAGATAGTTTAATCTATCATCATTACTTACAGTTTCTCCAGCGCTTTTTAGTTCATTGATAAGTTTTTCAAACTGATTGAAAAATTTACTTGGATCTTCATTCTCTTTCATTTTTAAATCTAGTAGCTTTCTCTTTCGCAATAGTTTTATTGCACCACTTTTGACTAAATATATTTCGTCTAATTTGTCGACCATCCGTTTTGCAGATGTTTCATTGATTATCAACTGTAACTGTGTATTTGTGATGCTGTTAACAAAATAACTTTTTGCCCTAATTTCTTGTTGCTTCCATGCTCCTTTTTTTGCAGTTTCAGGTCTATTTTCATACATTGTAGCTTCCTTGCATTCCTTCATTTCTAGATATAAATTGAATCTACACCCTCTGTCCCAGAAGTAACCGCAATAGTTCGAAATAAAGCACGCTATGTATGTTATGTCCACAAAAATCATTGTATTTATTCGAAATATTCTCCATGTGCTACAATACATCGATTTGCACGGTCAACGAGTGCTTCAAACGACTTTTTCATGTCGATCTCTGGGATGGCCTTTAGGATGCCGGTCGTCGATCTTTGAATGGCGTCTACGGATGCATAACGAACTCCTTTCTGCTTCAAATGAAGACGAGGGAACAGTAAATAATCGCATGGGGACAGATCAGGCGAATACGGTGGGTGCTGTATCGAATATATTTCATTTTTCGCCAAAAAGTCGGTGACAATCGTTGCTCGATGACACGGTGCATTATCGTACAGTAATCTCCAGCTGCCTGGCTCGCAATATTCGGGCCGAACACGACGAATGCGACCCAGCAAACGCCTCATAACATCGAGGTAATATGCACCATTAACCGTTGAGCCGTATGGGACGAACTCCTTATGGATAATTCCCTTCGAATCGTAGAATGGAATCAGCATTGACTTGATTTTCGACTTCTCCATTCGTGATTTTTTCGGATTTCCTTCTTCTGGTGACCTCCACTCTGCGCTTTGACGTTTGCTTTCTGGTTCGTATTGAAAGCACCACGTCTCGTCACCAGTCACAATCGTTTTCAAGAAGTTTTCATCTGCACGGGCTCGTGCAATAATGTCTTTGGAGTGTTCGATTCGAAGCGTTTTTTGGTCGTCGGTCAATTTGTGCGGAACAAACTTCGAATTGACTTTCTTCAAACCAAGGGTTTCAGTCAAAATGCGCTGAATAGTTGTTTTAGGGATGCCAAGCTCCATTTCCATAAATCTCACTGACGATTTCTTCGAAATTTTCACAAATTCGCGCACTTTTTCCACATTTGCCTCGGCCAAAGTTGTCGAAGGACGACCGGCTCTTTCGTCATCGTTAACATCTTCTCTGCCTTTACGAAATCGTCGATGCCACTCGAACACTTGCCTCTTCGACAAACAATCGTCGCCATAAACAATTTGCAGCATTTCATACGTCTCGGTTACAGTTTTTCCAAGTTTAAAACAAAACTTAATATTGACTCGTTGTTCGTGACTCATTTTCTGACCGTTTACGAAAAACACTCTCACAGGATGCGTGATGTATCAGGTGACTATGCACCAAATGTCATGAAAATTTGTCAGGTTGGTAAGGAAGAGTCCCACTACAATAATCAATCAATTATCAAGAGATGACGCCACTGGTTTCTGATTTATAGACGCATTGCGGTTACTTTTGGGACAGAGGGTGTATACCTCCATTTTTCATAATCTGTTCCGTCAAATATAGGTAATAGAAAATCCTGTTTTTCTCATTCGCCATTTTACTTTTTGCATATGCTGCGTTGTGTCTTCTTGTATAAGCTTCTAGTGTACTTCTTATATTCAATTCTTTTTACAACTACGGACCTCTGCTACCAACTTAAATATTATGTTTTGGTATGAGAAAAAGACGCCACTTTACTTACTAAGTATACATATATTTTAATATATCGTTTCATCACGCTGTGCTGACATTATCTATTATACTTCTTCTATATACTAGTTCCACCAACCTCTTACAACTAAAGGAACCATATTGGTGATTTGAATAAAGAAAACACTGGTTGATTTGAATGGACTGTAATTTTTGTGTATAGAACGCGGGGGTACGCACGTGGTCCCGTCTTCACTTTTCGATTACAGGTTACAATACCTATCCTTTCCCTCTCCCTCTACCTGGTACTGCCAACCCCTTCGTGCCAGAGGTAAAATTTCCCCAACAACTATATTACAATGATTAACACCCCGCCCGCCTTGAAAGGTACATTTCAACAAGTTACATAGGTAATTATATAATGCAGAAGATAAGCCATCAAATCTTATAACTAACAGACAAAAACATAAACATCTAGTATATACAGATCTACACATTCATAAGGAAACAAGATATAACCATCACTCCACAGGCAACACACACACGCGCGTAACACTGCGACGAAAAACTCCACTGGTCGTTTTTATGGTTACCACGCGCACAATTCCGTCTTCGCCTGGATGCGTGTCCACGACCCTGCCCAACTTCCACTGAGAAGCAGGAAGGCCATCTTGCTTCAGTAGCACCAAGGCATCCTTTTGAATCGGGTGTGGGTGGTTTGACTTCCATTTCGTCCGCTGCTGAAGGGTGTGCAGATATTCAGCAGACCATCGCTTCCAGAAATGCTGAACGATGGTTTGCATTCTCTCGTACAACTTCAATCTCTGGACTGGACCGCCTTCCACATCCCTGGCTGGTAGTGACATCATGTTGTCGCCAATAAGGAAGTGACCCGGAGTTAAAGCGGAAAGGTCATTGGGATCAGTGGAAAGGGGAGTCAACGGGCGAGAATTTAAGACACACTCTATTTGACATAGTACGCAGTGGAGCTGTTCATAAGTTAAATGTGTATGACCTACAACCTTGGATAAATGCGTTTTCATCGATTTGATTTTAGCCTCCCAAATACCACCAAAATGGGGGACCTAGGAGGTATAAATGACCATTCTATGGTCCGAGATAGTAGAAATTCGCGCACGTCAGACTCGTTAATGGATTCCCGGACCCAATTGTAAAAACGTTTTAGCTCGTTACTGGCTCCCACAAAATTAGTCGCGTTGTCGCTGTAAATTTTATTACAGAGACCTCTTCTAGCTACGAACCGTCTTAACGAATTTATAAACGATTCTGTGGTCAGTCCTACTACTAATTCAAGATGAACAGCCTTCGTAACGAGACAGATAAAAATGCATATATAAGCCTTAATCAATTTGTTCGTCCTGATCATACCCGCCCTTATTTCTATAGGCCCAGCAAAATCTACGCCTACCGAGAGAAATGGCCTAGCCGGAGTGACGCGAGCCTTAGGCAGGTTACCCATTTTTGACAAGTGGTTGTTTGGGTTTACCTTGAAACACTTGATACATTTTCTCAATACCTTCTTCACTGTGTTTTTTCCATTTATGGGCCAAAACTTGCGACGCACAGCCGCTAATACTGTTTGCGTTCCGGCATGCATATTACGGATGTGCTCATAATGTATTATTTGATGTGTAAACCTGTGAGAAGAAGGTAAGAGTAACGGGTGTCTGCTATCATAAGGTTCCTGTGAGTGTTCCAATCTCCCACCAACCCTCAACAGGCCCTCTTTGTCGACAAATGGATCTAACGATAATATTTTACTTGATTTTGGGAGTACCTTGTGTAGCATTAAAGAAGTTATTTCCGATGCAAAGAACCCGCCTTGTACCATCTTTACTAAGACCGCAGTTGCCCGTTCCAATTCTGCGCGTGTCAACTCACCGTTTAGCCTTGCTGTGTTTTTAAGCCTTGCGTTGTAAATGAATCTAAGCATCAATGCTACTACGCGGATCAGTGTAGATAGGCAACTAAATCGTTCAAATAAATTATTTAACTCATTCACACTGGTAAAGACCATTGGAACCGGCTTCTTCCGTTCTGTTTCAGAAGTCGGGGCATTTGAGATCGGTTTTGGTTGGGGCCAAAACCCCTCGCCTAAACTTAAGAATTCTGGCCCTCGCCACCACAGCGTTGTTCGGGCTAAGTCTTCGGGAGTACAACCCCTAGACACAATATCCGCTGGATTTAATTCGGAGGGTACATGTCGCCACTCGCTTATTAAGGAAGATTCGTGTACTTCAGCAACTCGATTCGCAACAAATGTTTTCCAGTTGGTGGATTCTGCGCTGATCCATGCTAGCGCTATCGTGCTGTCACACCAGAATGTTCGTTTTCTGAATGTAATAGTGATATTTTGCTCTACCTTTTTCACCAATTGAGTTAGCAATACAGCTCCGCATAACTCTAATCTCGGCAAACTAACCTTTTTAAAGGAGCAACCCGCGATTTTGCGCACAACAGGTTAGAGTGATATTTACCGTTGGAGTCGGTACATCTAACGTACACACAGGCTCCGTACGCGCGTTCGGACGCGTCGCAAAAGCCATGCATTTGTACGTCTTCAAAACCTTGTATGGTAACTTGCCTGGGTATTTTTATATTATTTAATGTAGATAATTGCGTGTGAAATTGAGTCCACGATTTAAGGATGGGATCAGGCAGCTCTTCGTCCCAGTCGAGTTGAGCTTGCCAAAGATATTGTATGAATAGTTTGGCTCTTACTGTGACTGGACTGATCAGACCTAATGGGTCAAAGATCTTTGAAATGGTGGATAATATAATGCGTTTGCTATTTGCTTGTCCGATGTTCAAACGTACGGAGTAATGAAGCGTGTCTACTTCCGAGTTCCAGAACAATCCCAAAGTTTTGTTGCTTTGTTTATCAGACAAGATGTATTTGTCTCCGTCATCTACATTACAGTGACCTAAAATGCTCTTTTTATTCGATCTCCACTTTCTTAAAGGTAGACATGCCGCTTGAAGCGCGTTCGAGATATGATCCTTTAAGTATAACGCATCCTCTAACGTGTCCGTGCCGGTTATCAAATCGTCCATATAAAAATCGGACCTTATTATATTGACCACGCGAGAATCGGTTGCGTTGTCGATGGCCGCCTGATGAAGAGCGCGTACTGCCAGGAAGGAAGCTGGAGCCGTTCCGTACGTTACCGTGTTTAACCGATAATATTTTAGCTCGTCTTCCGGTTGCTCACGCCATACAATTCTTTGATACTCTCGATCGCCATCGACTACCTCTACTTGGCGATACATTTTCTCTATGTCTGCCGTGAGCACTATGTTATGTTTTCGGAAACTCAAAACGATACCGAACAGATCGCGCTGTATTACCGGACCTATCTTTAACACATCGTTTAGTGATATGCCCGTACTTGTTTTACATGACGCATCGAATACCACCCTCAATTTTGTTGTCGAGCTATCTTCCTTGATTACGCAGTGATGCGGTAAATAGTAGAGCTGGTTTGATTCGTTGGCTATATTTGTTTCGGTCATGTGACCCAAGGTTTCGTATTCGCGAATAAACTTGATATATTCCGCCTTCAATGCGGGAGTTTTTTGCAATCGATGCTCTAAGTTCTTAAAACGTTTTATTGCCGTATCAGCTGAATTTCCGAGCTCAACGTAATTATCTTTGAACGGCAAACTCACTGCATAACGACCATTTGCATTACGCGTACAAGTTTTTACAAAATGTTGTTCACATTCGGATTCCTGATTTGTGAGACTTCGATGCGTGTTTGTTTCCTCTATTTGCCAAAACTGTTGGAGTTGGTCGCGTAATGTTTCATTGCTAATCGTAAGATGGCACACGTCATTTACAACCGCATCCAGCTGAATTTGACCGGAAACTACCCACCCCAGTTTGGTGTTTTGCAACACTGGATTGTTTCTGCCTAAATTTATTGTTCCGCTGGTCAATATTTCAAAAATACTTGCGCGCCTAACAATACATCTACCGGTCTAGATTGACTAAATGCTGCATCCGCCAGCTGAATATTGTGCGGAATGTTTATTAATTTTGGATCGAAAGGTAGCTGTGGCATATCTTTTGTTATTTGATTAATAATTAAAAACTTCCCATTATAACTATAGCTCCCATCTTGCGACGTGAGTGTAGTTTCTGTGACGATAGTAACGGTAGTTTTCGTGTTATTTAGCCCCGCAATCGGCACATCGATATTTGTGGCATCTAATTTTAATTTAATCGCTAGCGATTTGGTTATAAGATTGACTGTAGATCCACTATCCAATAACGCTCTACAAGCTATTGGTTTTCCCGCACGATTTTTTAAATAAACAACCGCGGTAGCTAGAAGTACTTGGGTAGGTTGTTCCGTCATAGCTGTGACCGTTATTGCTTCGGACCTAACAGTGGCGAGTTGATTATTTGCATGGCTAGATGATTGGTCGGCATTTTGTATTTCGTTTTCTGTCGTATGAATGAGTGAGTTATGCTTGCGACCGCACTGCCTGCAGCTTCCAGATTTACAATTTTTTGTATGTGACCTGGTCGTAAGCAATTCATACAAAGTCTACGTCGCTTAATTTCGCTAATTCGTTCCTTAATTGGCATTTTCAGGAATGCTTCGCACTTGAAATTAAAATGTGGCTTAGAACAAAATGAGCATGTAATGTTTGGCGCTGCTAAATGCGTGAAATGCTTATCTATTGAACTAGTTTTTGTTTTATTTTTGTTTTCTATTGTTTCTAATAATTGACATCTGTCCGCTATAAAGTCTGTAAGATTGATAATTTTCGGATCGTCTATTTTACCCACCGATTCCTCATATTCCCGTTTTGTTACTAAATCTAATTTTGAAGACAATATGTATATTAACAATGTATCCCAAGTCTCTGTAGGTTGACCTAGTGCGTTTAGTGCCCGCAAATTTTTATTAAAGTTATCCAGCAATTTTCTGAGATGTGGATGGGATTCGTTTTTTAGTGAGTTTAGTTCAAAAATTGCTTTTACGTGTGTATGTACAATTAGCTTCTTATTCTCATAACGTTCTTTTAACATTTGAAATGCAATTTTATAATTTATGCTGGAAACTTCTATTGATTGAATCACATGGGCAGCTTCTCCCTTTATACAAGCTTTCAGATAATAGAATTTTTCAATGTCGCTTAAATACGTATTTTTGTCTATAAGTGAGTGGAAAGTATCGTAAAATGCCAACCACTGATCGTACTGACCTTGAAATTCAGGTAAATTTAGTTGAGGCAGTTTCACTCGACTTCGGATATCCGTGTCATTCACGGCGCTTGTACCAATGCTCTCTCTGTCTGATACATTGTTGCTGTTACTAATAGATAAGATTTTGCTTTTACTCGCGATAATGCGTTTTGCTTCGGCTATTACCTTAAAATAAGAATTTTCGAATACGTCTCGCTCTTCATCTTGAATTAGCTTTTGTTCTAGACTTTCTATTGTGTTTTGTATGTCGTTAAATCGTTCTAAAATACTGCCTTCCATGGAACTAAGTCGCGTTTCTAACTCTATAATATCGCTATCTGCACTAAAACTAGCTAAAAACGTTTTAAATCGGGTTATTTGAGCCTTTAATTGGCCGCGTTTAAGTTTCAATGAGCCTAACTCGATTTCGGCGTAATTCTCCATCATTTTTGAATTATGTCAAATAGAGATGCGAACTTAATTAGTATGATACGATATATTGGTTTATGTTGAACGTAAAATAGAACGTTATATGCGTATATTAGGAATATATGGAACATAAAGGAAGCGACTTACTTGTTTGGTTTGTGTGCTTGCGTTTTCGTAATGTCGGGTGTTTCGCCCCGTGGTACCTGCTTGCCGCTTTTCTTGCCGTGTGATGTAACTCTTTCACAAAACACGTGAGTCTTTACTGCTTAATCCGGTACGTATGGACCAAATGGTGATTTGAATAAAGAAAACACTGGTTGATTTGAATGGACTGTAATTTTTGTGTATAGAACGCGGGGGTACGCACGTGGTCCCGTCTTCACTTTTCGATTACAGGTTACAATACCTATCCTTTCCCTCTCCCTCTACCTGGTACTGCCAACCCCTTCGTGCCAGAGGTAAAATTTCCCCAACAACTATATTACAATGATTAACACATATAGTTAGCATAACAGGTTAAGCAATTTAGCAACGTTACACGAAATCACATATTTAACAACTTTAGACAAAGTGGTAAAATTATAATCCAATAAATACACTCTAAATTACAATTACGAACTACTACGGCCAATAAAACGTGAAAACCAAATCAAAAAACAATTAAAGAAAAACATTTAATATTTGGTTCAAAAGTCATTGCTAGAGATCGTATTTGACCATCCCCGCGAAAATCATCCCATCAATTTACAATGTTGCCCCACAAATTTTCGATTGCATTCAGATCTGGGGACTTTGCCGGCCAGCCCAAAAGAGTGAATTGCGGATGGACTTCGAACCAATCTCAGTAAAGTAAACAGTACGCGATGAATGTACCGCACTGTTGTCCTGAACGAACACTAAAAGCTCATTACCATATCGCGCTCGCACACTTGCCACCATAGTGGTTTCCAAAATATCGACATATTTAGTAGTATTCACCCTAGATACAGTTCTTATTAACTCACCTGGGCTTACTGCCGATATCCAACCTCAGATACCTAAACAAATTCGGTGATTTCGATCGCTGAAAATGACAGTTTGCCAATTACGGCCAAAATGCGCTTGAGCAAGAGCAAGCCTGGCAGCCACATGTTCCACCGTAAATTGTATTTTCTGGGCTGGACGTCTGCACTTGTAATTGTTTTGTTTTATCGTTTTGTACTCTTTGACGCGTGCAATTTAAATTAAGTGTTTCCCCTATCGCACGCGAGGAAGAAAACGGCTGCTTTCCAATAACATTTAAAATGTTGCCGATGTCGTATTCACTCATACAAAGTTTTCTTTCGCATGTCCTTTTGCGTCAACAAGCAAACGTATTTTCGTCTTCGGAAATTTTCTTCTTCCAGCGATATATCTGAGATATCTGTTAACATCAAGGGAAAAAGAATGAAAACATTAGATATGTTATAAGTATATGAAAATCAATAATATTATACATATATATATATATAATAATAATATACATATAATAATAATATATATATATTTTGCCGCACATGTAATTGCACATTTCGACTTTGGTGTTCCAAAAGTTCACATGTTTGTAACTTCGGGTGACGTAGCAGCAAAGTGGTTTCCCATCTTGTGATAATCGGGCACTCCGTTAAAGCTATCGAGCAGCTCGTCGATATTAGGGATGAAAGCAGCAGTCCCCAGTGCCTGTTGTGGTAACAGTCCTAGAAATTGAAAATTTAAAGAATTATAGATAGTAGTATTATTCGTAGGTAGTCATTCTGACAATTTTATTGATCGCAATGTAAAAAATAGGAGTATAGAAGAAAATATATGTAACACTGAAAGTACTGCTAATAATAATAAGTGAGGGCTTACATCTGTGGATCCAAAGTCTTCCTTCCTTCTTGAACAGGTTTAGGTACTGCATTCAATTATATTCATCAATATATTTATTTTCATCTATTGTTGTTTTGTAAACTTTATAATTTACAATTTCGATTATCTATAAATTTTAGTAAAGATACATAATTTTAGAACTATTTTTTCATTTAAGGTTATGTATGCAAATCAATACGTATCTCTCAAAATTCCTCAAAATACTTTGCTACTGCACATCTTTGCAACTTCCATATAGCTCTTCCCATACAAAACACATTTGTAGCCCATTTCGACGATGAAAGACGGTGGAAGACGGTGAAAAACGGTAGAAAATAACGAATTAAAAAATTTTAAAAAAACATTCACCGACGCTGATCGCTGATCCAGCGCCAACATATTAATAGCAGTAAGTACGATTGTCTATGATTGTGGTCGATTCTTAACGAATCCCGGCAATTATTACGCCACTTACCAAACCTTGGATTCCTACTGACAAAGAAGGAGCATATGATTTTTAATTAGGTAAACAAAGATAACTATAGCGGACAACTTTCCCTATTTACTTGGAGATCTGTAGTAATCTGTGGATACGGGTAACCCTTATTTTTCCCAATTTAGTGAGGCGTCGCACCTATGTATTGTTTTATTTGTTGAACGATTATGTTACTATTTTTAAATATTTACTTCTATAATTAAGAGCACATTTAGAAAAGTTATGGAAGTATGGTGAAATACAAGACAGGCTGACAAGTTGACGTCTTTGAAGAATCAATTAAATTGTATTGCATGATAGGAAACGTGCTCACTTGTATTAAAGTTAATCAATAGTTATTATAATTTTATCATCTTGCCTAATATAATTTTTACTTTTGTAATTTCATGAGGAGTGTATGTACCTATATTTCTAACGTGACATCAAAAAAATGCCGTTAAAATTGCGTGATTTATAAACATTTTATTGTAAGATTGTATAGTATATTACCTGTAATGTAATTACTAACTTCTTTGTTTGTTTATTTATGTATTACTTTTATACTACAGTAAATTTTCTACTTTTGTAAGTAAAAACATTAATCGTTGTGTTGTTTTAAATATGTAAGGTAAAACTAGTGTACAAAAAAATCCTCATGTATTTTTAATGTTACGCCATTATCTCACGACAGCTGTTACATGTATTTCATTCTATTTTATTATATTTTGCAACAATGTTTACATAAAAAACTAAATAGTAAACTAAAATTGATATATTATCACTTGATATTGTCTATATATCATTACCTACGCATATAGCTAGCTGGCACTTAAAACAGTAGCAGTATTGATATAGAAACATACAGCTGTATTTACTAATTTTTTAGAACTTTTTTGTTGAGAAAAACAATGACCTAGATTTTTAAATTCAAATTAATTCCGCCAAATAGGTCTAAAAGTATTAACCGCGATCCACTTTTGCGTATGACGTGTCCGGGAACAATTGCAAATGGGAGCCGAGCAATGCAGTTTCACCTGAGTTTGTATTCATTTATCGAGTCTTTTTCTGTAGATATTTATCTATTATTAATTATCACAGATACATATTAGGCGTCATTTGCATATATGTAGTCCGACTTGGGTAGAAATATTATTTTCAAAATAAAACAGGAAATAGAACATTTTATTTCCAAGTAGTATTTTTCTCAGGTCTGTAGCACAAATGATACATTTTGTAGTAATGTAAACTAGCGTTTCTGCGCCTTGATATTATATAAAACCAAAACATCTTTTGCGTATATGCATGTAGGCTTCGCATCCAAAAGTTCTAATATGGTCTAGTTGGGGTTTCTTTGCGATCCAACCTTCATATGGGACTTTCCCATTAATTTGAGTCTTTGCGGTTCGGTTAAGAATATAAGCACCCACAACACAAAGATGTTAAGATTTACGGTTCCAAACGAATACCTATATAACGAATACGAATAAGAAAACCTCTATATCATGGTTGCACAGACTTATGAAGACTAGGGGCCACTCGGGCAAATCATGAACTGATGGCGGGCCGGCCGCCAGAAGTGTAGGTAATTAAAGACAATAAAGAATTGATAATAATTTATTAAAATTCAAAAAGAATTTATTAATTTGAAGCGTGGCACTGCATAGTGCTTACAATCTTTTTATATTTGGCTCAAATTTACTTGTAGCAACACGTAAAACTGCTTCCAAACTTTCATTTGCAAGGCGGTTTCGATTTTTTGTTTTATTATTATTTAGTATTGAAAAAGTTTGTTCACATATATAGGTAGAACCAAATAAGCTGGCACATTTCAGAGCGTTTATGCGCAACTTTTCGTACATATGTTTATCAATGCAACGGTAAAAGTTCAGCAAGTCTCCTTCGTTGAATTTGTTGCGTAAATCTTGATCGTTTTGAATGTCGATAATTTCTAACTGCATTGACTCTGGCGCATTTTCAACTGAAATCGTGAAAGGATTGCTGAATATGTCCAACAGAGGTTTCACTTTTAAACTTCGAAAATCTGTCTTGAAAAGATTGAATCAAAATATCTAGCTTTTCTACATAACTGAAATTAATCGCAGTTTTGTTGAATTTTTCAGCCATTTTCTTATAATTCGGAAAATGATTGTAATTTCCAGAATTCAATTGTGATCTGAAAAGTGTCAGCTTGCATTGAAAAGATGATACATGAGCGTAGAGCTGGGATATCAGTTGATTTTTGCCTTGAAGCCGTGTGTTCAAGACATTCAAATGATTTGTAATGTCAACTAAAAAAGCCAAATCACACAACCAATCAGGATTTTTAAGTTCCGGGACATCCCTTTGCTTTTCCGCCAGAAATATTCCAATTTCTTCTATTAAATTTAGAAATCGTTCCAGTGTCAATCCACGGCTTAGCCACCTTACTTCTGTATAATACAGTAAATCTCCGTATTCGCTTTCGATGTCATCAAGGAATTGTTTGAATTGTCTGTGAGTGAGTCCTCGTGATTTTATGAAATTTACAGTCGAAACTACCACTTTCATGACATTTTGAAATTCAATTTTTTAGAACAGAGGGTTTCTTGGTGTATAATGCAGTGAAACTGCATGAGATCTTCAGCGTTTATGTTTTTCCTTGCAGATGCTTTTTCAGTAAAGTAACTAGCCCGGAATTGACACCAATCATCGAAGGAGCACCGTCAGTCGCAACTCCCGATAATTTTGATAAGTCCAAATCAGTTTTTGAACACTCATCCAAAAGTACATTGAGTATATCAACTCCTTTGGTTTGACCTTTCAATGAACACATTCCGAATAACTCTTCTAAGACTTCAAAATCTTGAGTAACACCTCGTATGAATATGAGAAGTTGAGCTGTGGAACTAATATCAGTGGATTCGTCGAGTGCTAATGAAAAAAATTCAATGATCTTAGTTTTTTCAATTAATTGTTCCGCAATATTACCTGACAAAGACATAATTCGTCTTTGGATAGTCATACGATTCAGTTGAATTTTCTCAAACTTTTTTGCTGCTTCTGGACACATTTTCTTAGCGGCAATTTCTATGCATTCTTTTACAAAATCGCCATCATTGAAGGGGCGACTTCGCTTTGCTATCATTCGAGAAATTTCATAACTAACTTCTGTAGCTGTTTCTGAATCTTGAATAGGTTTTGTAAACATAGCTTGCTGACCAATAGGCTCCCGTTTTAAGGACAACATTTTTTGCTTTCTTAATTCGCCTGTAAACTTGGTAAAGAAGTGCTGCGTTTCATAGTGCCTTTTTACATTATATTCCTTTGCAATCGCAACAGAATTCTTGCAAATTAAACAAACGACTTTGTTATGCGACCATACAAAAAGTATTTCTCAGTTCAAATTTCTTGAAACTGCCGATTTTCACCTTTAACCTTACGTTTTTACTAGGTCCTGGCTTCTCCATGTTGCGTTCTAATCCTGGCTAGGATTAACACAGCACCTAAAAACAATTACAGTACCTACTTAAATTACCCATTCTTTTTTAATTATCAAAAATAATTGATTAAATTCCTCAGAAATTTTAAGATTTTTATACAGATTTTATATCTGAAATAATGACGTAATTATTACAGTTAGAGAAATTCTGATAAAAATAGTAATTTCTTTGTTTTGTTTTAATATTTGGCCAACATTAAAGCTAAATTTGATTAAAATTGATTAAATAGGTAGGGAAACACTTATTAATAACTGAGTTTTACTTACGATTTCACAACACAATTATACACGGCACTTGACGGGTTAACAGGAAATCTACGTTGAATGTGGATCAAAATATATGACACCGGCTAGTCGAGTTAAAATCTACACTAGAACTATTGCCTCCCCAAAACACTATTAAACTGCACTTATTCTCAATCACTTATTACTTCGCTTTGTATTTTCGCGCTTATTTCTTCCTGTTGACATTTCACTCAAATTAAAACCGAACTGTCGGTCGCTAGGAACTTCATGTCAATACTAGGGCCGGTGGGGGATTCCTTACGCCCTTTTATCTTCAGGTGTAGGCTGCTTCGATCACGCAGCCTGGGGAGAGATGAGGTTGGTTAGCGAAGAGCTAACTGGGGAAGATGACTTTTCACCTGTAACACATACGAGGGTTTCAGACTGAAAAATAGCCGTTTATCAGTCTTTTTAGAGGACGATGATGGTCGTCGAGGGACCTGTGGGAATTGACTTAGTCCAGATCCATGACATCTGCAAGGCGACGGACCTTCTTTTTGGGAGGGGGTCGATCTTGGGGATCGACTGTCGGTCGCTGCGGTTAGCGTGGCTTTTATACCGCGCATACGACTCTGGAAGCTTCGTTTATCTACTCGTACCTACGCGAGCAATCGGGAATTCGGGACTATTGCTATCTCGCTTGCTCACACCGCGCTAGAAAATTCTTGATTTCGATGCGATGTTACTTGACTTAGCATTTTTGGGCGCTAGATTCAAATAGCGCGCGCGCGAGATTCAAATTACTTTTCGAACATATTTTTTTGGTTTTATTCTGGAATAGAATTAAATATTCTTCGAATGTACGAGAGTATTATTTTGCTGTCGGCGGGCCACCAGTATTCGACAGGCGGGCCGCGGTCTGTGCATCCATGCTCTATATGCACTCTTTTTCTCAAGCGATTGTCAATTTATGTCACACACACTGTTATAATAGCCAGAATTGATTATTTTCTCAAATGTTGACGCAATCCTTTCTTGTAACTAGGTTAAAAGCTTTAATTACATATATTTTATCATACAATAAGTAAAAAAAAACAACACTGCTTAATAAAATAATAACCGGAAAATGTTACAGTCTCCTCTTTTGGAGAAAGCACCATGCAGTTACCCGCTTGCGTGTGGATATAGAAATTAAAACAGGCTTTCCTGTTTTGTGCCGGTTTATTTGATAGATACGATTAGTAATACATTTATAATAAAAGAACATTTCATCAGACAGCTATGATTGACACACTATATAACATTTCAACACACAGATATGATTGACACTCACAATAAAAGAAACGATCATAAATCATCATTTCAAGGTCAATTTTTTTAGATAAAAAGAATGTATCGCAACATATGCTTATAATGTGTATCACGTCTAGCGTGTACTGTGTTTTAGTCCATTTGACTTAAGGCTCTGTCAAACAGAAAGCGGACTGTCCGCGCGAACTCTGTGTTACGTGTTATTATATCACCATTGTTAAACAAAATGCGGCAACCGCAGCGGACTAATCAAGTCCGCGGCGGACAGATCAAGTCCGCGGCGGACAGATGAGTCATTGTCAATGTACACAGAGTCCGCGACGGACTAGATGTAGATGATCCGTTTTGATATTCTGGGTTCTAGGAGAGTATGTAAATTCTCGAATTGTTCTCGAGATATTCGAAAATATGTAAAAAACCGATCTTGGAATAAACTTAATTCATTTATCTCGTGTACCCATTTTCGCTTTGCTCGATTCAGAGCTAACAGAAGAAGAAGTTCTTCATCGGAGGAGCTGCTCGACGCACTTGGTCGCAACTGTTTTCATACTGTTCCGCCCAAGTTGTCCGGATTCTGTTTGACAACCGTAGTCCGCGACGGACTGCGGACATTTTGTCCGCTTTCTGTTTGACCGAGCCTTTAACGTTTGCATCTTGCATTTAAGTCGGGCAGTGAACGACGGTCTGTTACTTGAATCCGAAGAATCGAATGGTTCTCGCTTCGGAGAAAAAATTAAAATGTATTTGTGGCTAAACGTTTTAGAATACGTTTTGTCCAAAACAGTTAAAATATTTTGTTTTTGCGTTTGTCCTAAACGTTCTAAACACGCCAGCCACAAACGTTTTACGCCTTAGTGCGGTAAAAACGGCGAAGCCGTAATATACATATCTCTTAGGACGGAGACGTTAACGTACGTTTGTCTTAAACGTTCAAATTCATTGACGACCGAAAGGTCTATACAAAAATTTTATGCTGCGGGGCGGTCGCCGTGGTCTCTGGGACGCTAAATGAAAGAACGTAAATTCGTATGGTTTCAAAGTACGTTTGCCCCTAAACGTGTATCAGTCTTAAGACGGATGGCGGTCGCCTGTACGTATGCGGTAGTTTACCGTACGAAGTAAGACGGGCGGATCTCCTTCGGTCTCGCTAGGAGACTTGAGCTAGGCGTCCACCTATCCGCATCGTACGTATCGGACGCATCGCATCAAACGGATCGTAGTATTCTTTACATAGGAAGCCATAGAAGTGCGTCCACCTATCCGCATCGTACGGATCGCACGGATCTATCCGTTGGCAATGCCGACGCCGTTGCTCCGAGAGGCAACTTTTTGCGATGCGTGCCGATGACGATACGAAAGTCCGATAGTTGCATCGGCAAATCCAATAGCTGTCGATACTGTGAACGCATTGGAAAGAAATAATCCGTTTGAGTAGGCGTCCACCTATCCGCATCGTACGTATCGGACGCATCGTATCAAACGGATTATTTTTTCCAATTCATTCACAGTATCGGCAGCGATTGGATTTGCCGACGCAACTATCGGACTTTCGTATTGAGTCATCGGCACGCATCGCAAAAGTTGCCTGTCGGAGCAACGGCGTCGGCATCGCCGACGGGCAGATTCGTGCGATCCGTACGATGCGGATAGGTGGACGCGCTTGTATAGGTTCCTATATAAAAAATATTACGATCCGTTTGATGCGATGCGTCCGATACGTACGATGCGGATAGGTGGACGCCACCTTACTGTGAACGCATTGGAAAAAATAATCCGTTTGATGCGATGCGTCCGATACGTACGATGCGGATAGGTGGACGCCTATCTTTGTACGTATAAGTTGGTTTACGTACTTAAGCACTATTAGATGCAGACCGAGAACGTCCGTGGAAGGCGGGTCAATTCAACCGACGTTCGAGTGATACTCAGCTCGCAGTCCCTGTTCTCTTATGCCTGCATTCATATCTGTGTGCTTGCCTTCCTATAATACGGACGAAGCCACAGAATGTTTATTTGGATGATTGGACGATTCCTTCGAACAGAGGCCTAACGCAATGGGTTACGATGATTCATTCGTCGCTCGATCTTTTCAGACGGGGACTGCAGACGATTGACTTGTTTTCACCGACGCGACGGTAACATTCGATACTTTCGCTCTTCGCACGGTTAACCGACCGAGTGTGCTCGTACGTCTGAACGTACGTTAAAATATACGCACGCATTGTCGCTAGCGTTTGATACACAATATAAGCATTTAGAACAGTCAAAACAGGAGATAATTTTAAATGTGGTACATATACGATACATATAACATATATAACACGAAAATGGAATATAATTTTTAAAACCTACTAGTAAAACATAAAAGGAACAGTTATTGAATACAAAAAATTAGAAATCTTGATATATGTATGGCAAAGTTTCATACTATATTACATATATATATAAACAAAAATATATCTTAAATCTAAAACTAATGTCTTTAAGTCTTTAACAGAAAACAATTTTAAAAAATTAAAGATTACGCATCACTATGTATAGTTACGGATTTGTTAGACTGACTTCCCACCTCCAACGCCGCCTCGATTCGCATCAGCAATTTATAAAATTCGATAGCTGTATTTCACGCACGATATCTATTCAAGTTTGACTTTCTTTTTATTACCTCAAACAGACATTCCTTCTGTACTTATGGATCTATTCCGTCAAATAATTCTCAATATACAATGTGTTATGATGCAAAAAATTAATTTATCATGAAACTCAGTGTCAGAAAAAAATATATTCGTGTTTTGTGTACTGATATAAACAATATTATTTGACCAACTACAGTTGGTCAAATAATTATAATAATTATTGTAATACATTACAGATTGTGGACGGGATCAAAAAATCTACGAATTAGCCGGACTAACATTTTCATTGACCTGCAGTGGAAATGGTAACTATCAAGCAATTCAAATGGATGGTTCGCAGTACTATTGCGTGGATAACGACGGTTTTATCAAGAGCGAAAACATGAATACTGAACCAGATTGTAACGCTTATATGTAAATATAAAAATTCAATACGTTAGTTACCTTTTACTATGTAATTTATATAATTATTGATATTTAGCAATTATACATATTTAGTTTTTTTTCCTGTATTATTTATCAAGTTATGCCTTTTCTGTTTTGTTTATACTCATACTGTATACTCTGTCTCGAAATTAGGAGTGACAGCGTCAGTCCGATTTACACTATAAAAATAAGTAAAAATTTGGCGGGTATATCTATAACGTCTAATCCGTTTAGTGGCTGAGTGGTAAAGAATGCGCTTCACAATTATAAGGTCCGGGGATCGGAGCCCGATCGCGGCGGAGCGCAACAGTTTATAACTCTAAAAAAGCTTTGCATATGTTACGAAAAGTAAATAAATACCACTGGACGGGCTAGGAGTGGCACGTTGTATTTATGTATACGCTCGGTGACTCCGAGTAAGCCCTGAGCCTATAATATGTTGTGCTGTTATTGAACAATAATGCGTTTTACACTTATCAATTTTTGATGCAATTTCAAGTACTTGCTAACCTACCTAACCTACTTGCTAGGACATTACTAATTTACAAACAAATAATTTTAGATATTTTAATTTTCATACTTTATAGATTTTGAATAATTTCTATTTTATCGAACACTTAATAAAACGTGCTTCTTTACAATTCAAAATAAACTATCAAAATAATTTTATTAGTTATATTTACTACTATGTTACTTAATGCAGATACTTTGAAATAAATTTTATCTTTAGTTTCCTTAGTGAATTCATAAATACAGTTTCAAGTTCTATTGTTTATTTTATACAAAGTTTAATGACCACTATTTAACATTAAACAACAAATCTCATAACATCATCTTAACAGAAAATTACTTTAGAAACTACATACTATATTTGGCTAATAATTAGATGTATAGAACATACAGAAACTGAAATACGCAAGGATGGAAAAGTTACTACTACCTACATCGCTACTTTCAGAACACACTTCACTATCACTGTGTCCAATATTAATAATAAATGATTCTATCACTTCATTCATTATATCATCAAAATCCTAGAACTTTAATTCTTCCCTGGTGACATGTCAATACACTTTCTTTTGTGTATCTAAAATAATGTAATATATGCAATTATAGGTATTTGGACATACTTGTTAGTATAAGCAATAAAAGGCAATGATACCTTTATTACCGACACACACACACATGTGTATATATAGCAAGTAAGTGACGAGTTCAAAGCAGTCTCGATCAGACCGGGGAATCTGAGAACTATTAAAATGGTATTTTAGCCCTCTACGGCAGCCGTCTGTAATTACTGACGAGCGCGCGACATTTGAAATAGTGGTATGTAGGCATGGAAATTGCTTTTCTGTTTAATGGTTTTCTAACATGTAATTTAGATAAAATTTCAGCAACATTAATTGCTGAAATTTTATATAAACTAACTGCTAGAAAACCAATAAACATGATACATTTAATCATAACAAAATGACGAAATATATTTAACACAAATAAAAACCGGAAATATTGAAAATAAAGGTATTTATTACACAATAATAGCATATCTCATAACAATAGTTGAAGATAATTAAAGCAAAAAGAATTTGTATCGCTTGGTGTAATATTGAAATTGAACTTTAGACACATGAAATACAAGAACTAAATATCTATGAATAAAAGTAGTAAATCCCACAAATTGAAAAATAAAAATATCAGTTATAGTAAACGTGCGGTATTATATCATGGATTTAGCTTGGCACAGCTTATCGATGTGCAGACCCACTAAAGAATTGTAGGTAGTCTGTCCAAGAACTACGCTCTAGGCACTCATTGTTACAGCAGAAAAGTTAAAGACAAGGACTCATTTTTACAAATTGAGTGCGCAGTGTGCCAAATGTTCCGCATTAACTTCATGAACTCAGATGTACATATACATACATATACAAAAATAGAAATAAACAATATATAAATATAGAAGAAAAAACAACAAGATATAAAAAATACAGTTACAAATACAAATAAAAATAAAGAATATAAAAAATAAATATGTACAAGTTATTGAACAGAAGAGATTTCTTCGGAAATCATTGTTTGAATGTTATGGATTTCTTGCCAGCAATTATTTTATTACAAAGCAAATATAATTTTAATGAGCAAATTTGTGAATTTGTTCATTAAAAAGTTTGGATTTCTGGCAAGTGTTTGCAGTCTACAAAATCAGCAAAAAGATATAAATTTAGCCAATACATCAAATTATCCTCTAAAAATCCTTTATGACAATGTTTCGATAAATACTGTAGAATGTACGTATGCAATTTACTCAACTACACCCAAATTCTCTCATTTGACTGAAGACTGTCGCTTGTCGTGGTGTAGTTGGCAACTCCGCATCAAACGCAAGATATAGGTCTTTAAATAAAATAGTAACTTGATTCAGTTATTATTAAGCTAATAGTTAGAAGCAAATTACCAGCTAAATATAATGTGGACACTTCCTCTTGAGCTCTCGTCAATATGGAAGTTCTTAAGTTTCTCCTTGTCCACTTCGAGCAAGTTTGGATTCCCACATGCTTTTACACATAATGCTGCCCTTCTTAGGAAAATTGATGCACTATACTGCATTCAAATGTGCAATTCATTACAGGATATTTCATTACGTGCACACTTCCCCATCTTCGTTCCTACAAATAAATTTATTTGAAGGAATGTGGTACATAACATAAAATAAATTATATTAACTTACCTTGTGTAATTATTGAATATTATATTCACTGTTATACCATGTATTTCCAAATTATTATTATTATTAAATGTGTTTAATGGTTTAATAGACGTGAACAAAATTGAACAACTAGCATTGCAAACAACGCAAATAAAAGTAACAACAAAAATGGCCAATATCCGATAATGGTCAATATTTATAAGTAGATATCTACCAACCTTAATTATAGCGACATCTACGACAGCCGTCTGTTTAAATTCAACGTTCAAACCATTAGATTAACATTCCTTCCCCTGGTCTCGATCAGAGATAATAAAGAGAGGACATGGAAACTCAATGTTAAGGTTGCGTTTGGAAACGTGTTGACAGCACACGCTAAGGTGGGCTACTCATTTCCAATTGATTTCCAAAGGGAGTAAGTTTTTGCTGATGAATTATACATGTACCTAAAGAGGAAACATGTATCTGTTTCCCCTCCTAGTTTATATTGATGAATAATTACTTAGGTTCTCATAAATAATTCCCAAAGATGACCTATATTTTGGACATAGAAAAGTGGCAAATAATCAAAAATGTAAATGTATTTCTAGCTACTAATGGGCATTTGCACTCGGTAATAGAAATATAAAACGATTTTTAACAAGAAAGTAATTATTTAAAGTAGCGTTTTCGTAAACAATTGGAAATACGAAACTCCCATATGCTTAACGTAACTACTACAGTTACCTAATTTTTATGCGGTGCTAGCAGTTCACCTATTATTGAGAAGGGGGCGCTATTGTTAATATTAATTTTTGAACATATTCAACATAAGATTTTGGGATGTAATTCGAATTAAATTTACTAAAATAATATTTTTTCTTAAAAAGCAAATAAAAATATATATATAAAAACTATTTTTCGTTTGGTACTTATGCAGTAGTATTTATAGTAGTGGCTCCAGTCTTGGAGAATAATCGTTCATACGGAATTGACGTGGCAACAATGCCCTAATATTTCAGAGTTTCTCTGTACAGTGTGGAATACTGCTTTTATACGTTGATGAGCTGGGTTTTCACTTCTTGTAGTTGGTTGAAGGAAACACATTCGTAGTTCGTTACGTTTTTTATTTACAACTAATTATTACATACAAAAAAGAAAGAAACCGAACACGTACGAGACTTTGATGACTTTGAACGCTTTGAAAACTTAAACTTTACATTACAATTTAAAATAACAAGTAAAATAACGCGCACGAATACGTTGAATCCCTTTTAACGCTATGGCATGGTAAAACTGCACTCCCTCTCAATTTAAATGTACAAGCTTTTATATTCTTAATGTTTCTAACAGTCTCATTCATAATGCTTGTGAATCCGAGTTTATCGGATGGTAACAACTCGAAAGATAAGAGAAAAAATTATAACATTGAAAATAAATTAAAATTCTAAGTACAGCTCTCGCAGTATAAGTTGGCGAATGGTGGGAGCGAGTTCGCGCAGATAGAGGAGGGACAGATTTCCTATCATTCGTCCTGCAATTCCTATGCACTATCTGAATCAGACAGGTGGGAGGTACCTAAATACGCTTACAGCGCATCGCCACCGCTCGCCAACTTATATTGCGAGAGCTGTACTTAGGATGTGACGAATAATAGATAATTGTTCGGAGAAGTCCTAACAGCTTTTATGCTTTTAACTCATTATATGTTATAAGACGGGCTTGAAGTAAAATATGCACTGATGCTTATATTATAGCTGTAGAATAACCATGTTACCTTGTGAGGAAACAAAACATTAATACCATCTAATATAAAATAATTAATATGATTTTTGAGGAAGTTTAAAGTAACCTCGCCCGATATATTTTCAAATATATCGATATTTTTTGATATATCCTAACAAATGTATCGATATTTATGATTATGATATATAAACATCGATATCTTTGAATGAATCTGTCGATGCCAGTAAACATATTTTAAATTTCGCGGACAGTTTAAGTTGGCAGTTCCGCCAATAGTGGACATACTCACCAATTTCTAAGCACAAACTATCGGAACTGCCAACTTAAACTATCCGCAAAGTTTAAATAATGTTTACGGGGATTCATCGTTACCTTTCCATCGGATGATGACATACACTCCCAGTCACGGAAGTTGGAACAGTTAATATTTTTTCAATATAAGTATTTAACTTGCACAAAAATAAAAATAAAACACAAAATCAGTTATATATAACAAAATATTGGTTTATTATGACAAAATGATAGCAAATAATAATATTTATCAAATACAATCATTAAACTTTCTTCTCGTCGAAGAATCCTCCTTTTACATTCAATACGGCTCGAACAACTCTGGGCATTTTTTCGATAAGTTTTGTAAGTGTGTTGGGTGGTAAACTGTTCCTTTGTTCTTGTAAAACTTCCCAAAGGTATTGTTTCGAAGTTGGAGCCACTTTTCGTACCTGTCTATCCAGCTCATTCCACAAGAGTTCGATCGGGTTAAGATCGGGACTCTGTGGAGGCCATGACATTATTTGCAAGATATTTTGTGTTTGTTGTGTATTCAAATAATCCCTACATACTAACGCCGTATGTTTAAGATCATTATCTTGCATGAGGGTGAAATTCTCCCCTATCAATCGCTGGACAGAAGGTACAGCATTATGCTCTAGAATATTTCTGTACTGTTCTTTTCTCATAATACCTTCTATCCGAACGAGATCTCCTACTCCTGCGTACGAAAAGCAACCCCACACCATAACTGAGCTACCACCATGTTTTACAGTGGGTGCTAGACATTCGCGAAGCATTTTTCTGTCTTTGATCTCCGAACATAAACTCTTCTATTTTGTCCAAACACTTCAAACTTGGATTCGTCGGTCCAAAGCACAGTTTGCCACTCCTCTACCGTCCAATCCCGATGTCGTTGGGCCCACTGTAATCGTTTTAAACGATTGGTTCGCCTTAGTAGCGGTTTCCGTACAGCAATTCGTCCGAATAGGTTTGCCTCTCGCAAGCGACGTTGAATAGTGCTCACTGACACCGCGTTTTGACGATCGCGATTGATTTCTGCTGCTATTTGTGGTGCTGTCAGTCTTCTATTTCGTTTACTAATTAAAACGATTCGCTGATTATCAACGTTGGTCGTAATACGAGACGGACCCGGTCGATCACGGTCATTTAAACTTTCCGTTGTACGGTACAGTTTTATAATATTGGCTACACTAGATTTTGCCAGATGCACTTTTTCGCCAATTTGTCGAACACAATACCCTTCTTTATCGAGTGTGATCACGGACGATCGCTTTTCAACACTGATCGGTTTTCCACGCGGCATTTTCACTGTTAATACTTTCAAAATTCGCCCACTTGCACTTCGCGCGTACACGGAGACGTTTAGAAGTAAATTGAATGGTCCGAGGTACTAGAGGGATAGGATAATACCTTGATGACCATAAAATCGTTCTTGGAAATACCCTTGTAAATGTTTATGACACATAAAGCATTGCAATACTACTTGAATATTTCTTTCGGTAATACTGTGAAATCATTATATTGCGATTATTAGGGATTATTGTAATTAAGATTAAGTTCTATTGTAAAGTCCATTAGTGCAGCATTCCTAATAATGCTGTATGATCCACTACCCGTAATAATTACTACGCAGTAGAATTCTCAGTATTGTGTAAGATTTTGAATTTTTATTGCATAATATAGCTATATGATTTGTTTAATATTTTAATTACAAAAATTCGACAAACGAATGCATGAGATAAGTTATCATTAAGTAGTGTAAACTAATCTGACGCTGTCACTCCTCCGAATTATAAGCGGTGTGAAGTTAGCGGACTCTTAAAATTCGGAGGAGTGACAGCGTCAGTCCGGTTTACACTACATTATCATGCACTTGTTTGTTGAACCTTAGTAGTAACTAGAGTTGCTAAATTTGTGCCAACAGTACTACAACTATTTTTTTCACTTTCAATGTATAGTATGAAGCCATTTGTATTTGTATAGCGCAACTTTATTTTACTTTATTATTGGCGTAAACTGAACAACTCTAATAGTGACTAACTGGAAAATCCATTACATACTTTTTATGGCGCCATGTACACCTTTCTTAGAGTAGATAACGAAATTCTATTATGATTTTAGCCTTACTTTTCGTTATAGTTTTGCTCACTTCGCTACATACAAAAAGATGCAAACTAATAATATCTAGAGTTTGTTAAAAAGGTGGATGACAGATTACGTAACGATGCTATTTTACGAATTTTATTATTAAAATAATATATAAATTTAAATAAAACAAGTTGTCAATGTAAAATGAAGTGGCTCATCAGTTACACGTCATCCACTTTGTTAATAAACTCTAATAATAGCAAATAAAAATTAAAAGAAACCGATCACAAATAATTTAAAGTTAAAAAACGTTCAAAATTTATTGTTCTGTAAAAATTTTCAAATTCGGTAGAAAGTAATGACATTTCGGTAGATCGGTAGATATACAGAGAAATCGGTAGATCTACCGAAAAATCGGTAGACGTGGCAACACTGGTAAGCACCGTAAAAATCGAAAAACCTATCATGTTAACGAATTAATTCTATTTTTAGATATTAATGTAAACTGCATACTAGCGCTACCTATAATTGCAAAGCATAGGCATAGAATATTAGTTCAGCTCAGCTTCCGAAGTTATGGAAATGGCGCTTTCCAAACGCGCCCTTAATGTAAACTGCATACTAGCGCTACCTATAATTGCAAAGCATAGGCATAGAATATTAGTTCAGCTGAGTTTCCGAAGTTATGGAAATGGCGCTTTCCAAACGCACCCTTAAAACGTTGGTATACAGGTTTTGCGCGCCATCTCCGCAAATTTCCCTTGAATTAAATCCGCCATCTTAAATGTGCGGACAATTTAAAAAGCTACTGTAATTTTTGAAATATATTCACATAATCAAAGATAAATTATTTTGGCGATTCAGTCAAATATAAATCTAAACGAATCGCCCAAATAATGTATCTTTGATTATCTAAATTTTTTACGCCCGATTAACTATGTTTTGTTATAATATTCAGTTTCATGGTTTTATATAAGTTTATGAAATTACTTACAAATATATACTACTGAAATACATTTATTAATCAAATTACAACAATTATAATTCTACCGAATGTAAATCAATTTCACAAAATTATTCAACAAATCCACGGAAATTTGACTTGGAAATGAGACATAGAAGACAAGAAAAAAAACGTTAAATAGTTTCATACTTTTATGTTAAAGATTCAACCTGACAAATATAAATTAAAGTATTGTGCGATTAACACTAACATTCTCTACAAACACAATCCGTAATGAATGTTTAAAACTAAAAAAAGAAATAACAGTCTACTTGTAGTTAATTAAATCTAACACTTAAATTTTGTAAACACAATAATTACGTTAAAACGAGTAGCTAATATGCACCTGCAAATACCAAATGTTAGACTTATGCCTATAGTATTTAGTACATTCACTTATTATCACCTTCAAAATTGTTTTTAAATAGCACAATAGATGTATACTTTAATCAAAAAATAGAACACAATAAAACAAAAAACTAAGTTCCAAACACAAGCTCACGTGGATAAACAGAACCGGCATACACAACTTGTACCAACCAATCGCATATTATCAGTAACGGGTCAGATGATGTATGACGTATCGGATTCGATAGTGGCTCTAACTCTTGATATTCCCCGGAAAAACAAAATCATGCGGGTTGCATAATTAAAATTTGGTCACATTGTACAATGCAACGTCCCACCCCATGGTCTCGATATAGTCTCTAAGAAGTGATGATGTAGTTTGTTATCGTTTATCACTTTAAATACAACTGTTCTTTATTAATCACATTGCGCATTATACTCCGAAACCATTAAATATATCAACAGGTTATGGGCCTAGAACACGGTGAAGTAAATAAAGAACAGGAAAGAAAGGTGTGTGTAGAATAAAGGAACGCGTATTTTTGAGGTTAGAACTTAAAAAAGGCGCAAGTCGGAAATCGTTCAGTTTGTTAACGAGTTGAAGGAAAAGGAAAGATGGAATCACAATTTATCAAATTAAACGGACAAAATTGGCATACATGGAAATTTCAAATAACTGTTATTTTAAAATCAAGAAAGCTCATGGATGTAGTAACAGGAAAGCAGATGTAGCCAGAGGAGCCAATTGAAAGAGTAGAAGAATGGGAAGAAAAGGATTCCAAAGCTCAGGAAATAATCGTGACAAGAGTAGAAGAAAGCATTTTAAAGCACTTATTATCATGCAACTACAGTGCAGAAATGTGGGAAAAATTGCTAACGCTATTTGAACCAAAGTCGAAGGTCAGTGACCATTTCATCCGCCAGAAGTTTTTAACTTAATATTATATTATTAGTTAATAATTGAGGATATCCGATTTTATTGCTAAAATTGAAGAACTAACCAATCTAACCAACTGAAGAGTATGGATGAGGAACTGTCTGAAAATATGGTAATAACTAAAATATTAATGTCTCTGCCAGGAAGGTATAAACATTTTATTTCTGCGTGGGAGTCTGTACCAATAAAGGAACAAAACTTGAAGGAATTAACTTCAAGGCTACTTGTCGAAGAAGAAGCAAGAATGTAGACAAAGGTGATCTGGCAGCTGCACTCCTTATAGGAAATCAAGGAGACATGAGAAGAAAGAGTAATAGCTTTCAAAGTAGTGGTGTTAATGCAACTAAAAGCTCAAATATAAAGTGTTTCACGTATGACAATGAAGGACATTTCAAGAAGGAGTGTAAAAGAGAAAAAGTGATGTATGTCATTTCTGTAAGAAACGTGGACAGTTTATTAAAGACTAGATTTAGAGCACAGAAAGAAAAATCGAATGTTAATACTCAAAGTAAACCCAATGCTTTCTTAGTAAATTGCTTAGAAAATAAAAATGTATGGGTAATGGATACAGGTGCAAGTCAGCATATGTGTAAAGATAAAGGGTTATTTATAGAGTATAGCGAATTAACTGTAGAAAAATATGTAACTATATGGAATGATCAAAACTGAAAAGTACAAGGTAAAGGGAAAATAGAGTTGCTAGCATATAGTGGGACAAAATTAATACCCTCTACATTGAATAATGTTCTTTATGTACCAGAACTTAAGGTAAATTTATTTTCTGTTATTTCTGCAATAGATAGAGGTTATACTATGATATCAACAAGTGATGTATGTAAATTTGTAAACGAAGATGTGGTTAAAACTATTGCAAACAGGTATGACAAATTGTACATAATGAATTTTAAACTTAATAGGGATATAGCTCCTACTAGTTTAACTGTATGGCATGAAAGGGTTGCTCATCAAAATTATCAGTATGTCAAGAATATATTAGATAGAAATAATATTAAATTTGATGGGTAAAAAGAACAATGTATAGCATGTTTAAAAGGTAAGCAGCATAGATTGCCTTTCAGTCAAAGTTAACCTATAGAACAAGAGTCTCTAGGAAGCTCAAGCTACCTTTTGTTAATTAAGGATGACTATAGTAGTTTCAGATTTATATACTTTTAAAGGAATAAGTGATCCGACGCTGGAAGGCATAAGGATTGACGAGAAGAAGAGGAAGAAGGAATAAGTGAGAGACTAAGGAAAAATTAGAACATATTATATTAGCTTTTGAAAATGAAACAGGGTATAACGTTAAAACAATTAGGTCTGATAATGGTAAGGAGATTGTTAATAAAGGAGTAGAAAATTTGTGCAACAGAAAGGGAATCACTCGACAAACAACAGTACGTTATACTCCAGAACAAAATGGTAGAGCAGAGAGAGAAATGAAGACGATAGTTGAGTCGGCAAGAACCATGCTGCAAGACAAAGAATTGGGAAATTAATTATGGGCAGAAGCAATGAATACAGCGGTGTATACTATAAACAGAACAGGCACAAGTAAAATTAAAGGTAAAACTCCTTTCGAATTATTGTACAAGAAAGTTTTTGATATAAGTACATTAAAAACGTTTGGTACTGAAGTGTACGTACATGTTCCAAAAGAGAGAAGATTAAAATGGGACGCCAAAGGTAAACCGGGAGTATTTGTAGGATATGGAGTAAGCTGCAAAGGATGTAGAATATGGTTTCCAAATACAAAGACTATTGGCACATACAGAGATGTGGTTTTTATATATAACAAAAACTGTTAGAACCAAGAACTAGCTGCGAATGAACACATTATTATTCATGATGAACAAGAAGAGACTTCGTACAATGAAAATAATCAAGTATTACAATAAGAAGGACAGGAAGTAATGACAAAAGGAGGAAATAAAGAAAAATGAAGACATATGTGTAACGCCGCAAGAAACTGAAAAAGAAGTTGACACAATTGAGGAATGTGAAAATATAGAAGCAGAAGAAATAGACAGAGTTAACGAAATAGAAAGAGTCGGATGAAAAAGAAGAAATCGGGAGATAAGGAAACCAAAATGGGTTGACAATTATGAAACAGGACTAGTAACCTGGAATGAACAATTAACATTTGAAGATACAATGAAGAACGAAAATGCTGAAAATTGGCGGAAGGCTATAGAAGTTGAGTTAAATGCATTAAAAGAACGACACTTGGACAGAAACATTTACCAAATGGTAAGAAACCAATTGACGCTAAGTGGGTGTTTCGGATGAAGACAGGAGAAAATGAAGAGGCGCAATTTAAATCCAGATTAGTAGCAAAAGGGTTTCAACAAAAGGACTACTTTGATCATTCAGACATTTACCCTCCTGTAGCGAAGTTGCCAACTTTAAGGATTCTGCTAGCGATCGCGACCAAGTACTTACAAGTTATCGCTAAACCAAATGGATGTCAAAAGTGCCAAAAGTGTCGGATTAGAAAATAACGGAGTATTAAAATTAAACAAATCATTATACGGTTTAACGAAATCGTCAAAGAAGTGGAATGGCAAATTTAATAACTTTATGACGAAGGAGAAATTTATTAGAAGTAAATCTGATAATTAGAAGAAATTAAATCAGAATTTCAAAATGAAGGAAAGTATCAAAGTATTTGGGAATAAATATAAAACAGAACAGAAACATAATAACCTTATATGATAGATCTCTACCACTAATAGGTCAATAAAACAAGGCTGGTTTGAACGATAGTTATATTTTCATTAAAGAACGTTTACAAACGTTTTCGGAATACCTTCTTCAGTGAAAATATAACTAGATAAATATATAAACAAACATTTGTTTTTATTTGGGAACTATCAACAAAATAACTAATGACTAGGATTTCTTGATATAGAGGATGTGTAACCAACTTTTATATATATATAAATTATAAAAACTAAATTAATGTGTAAACATACATGCAAATTAAGTAAAACCTTATATCAAAAAATCTTTGTCGAAACCTTAACAATTCTGTTCAAGGACTAGGGAAAACCCAAATTTAAAAACCTAGCCAAAGGCTTCCTTCTTAAGAAATGCAAATGTCATTTTAACAAATTGCTATATACATTACTTAAATTTTGAATATCGGTTCTGAAATTAATAGTTTTAGTGTCTTTCTGTATATTTATCATTTCATATATTAGTCTTTTTTTTTTTATAATTATTCTGTTTTTAATATAATTGTGTTTTCAAAATCAAAGTAATGCCCAAGATCTTTGTAATGCTTTGTTACAGCGGTCATTGCACCAAAATCATTATTTAAAGAATACTTATGGCTATACAACCTTTTCTTTAAATATTGTTTCGTCTGACCGATGTAACAACCATCACAGTCTTTACAGTTTATTTTATAAACTACATTACTTTGATTTTGTTTAATTATTTTACATTTAGTATTAGTAAAAGAGATCTGTTACTATAATGTAATGTAGTTTATAAAATAAACTGTAAAGACTGTGATGGTTGTTACATCGGTCAGACGAAACAATATTTAAAGAAACGGTTGTATAGCCATAAGTATTCTTTAAATAATGATTTTGGTGCAATGACCGCTGTAACAAAGCATTACAAAGATCTTGGGCATTACTTTGATTTTGAAAACACAATTATATTAAAAACAGAGAATAATTATAAAAAGACTAATACATGAAATGATAAATATACAGAAAGACACTAAAACTATTAATTTCAGAACCGATATTCAAAATTTAAGTAATGTATATAGCAATTTGTTAAAATGACATTTGCATTTCTTAAGAAGGAAACCTTTGGCTAGGTTTTTAAATTCGGGTTTTCCCTAGTCCTTGAACAGAATTGTTAAGGTTTCGACAAAGATTTTTTGATATAAAGTTTTACTTAATTTGCATGTATGTTTACACATTAATTTAGTTTTTATAATTTATATATATATAAAAGTTGGTTACACATCCTCTATATTAAGAAATCCTAGTCATTAGTTATTTTGTTGATAGTTCCCAAATAAAAAACAAATGTTTGTTTATATATTTATCTAGTTATATTTTCACTGAAGAAGGTATTCCGAAAACGTTTGTAAACGTTCTTTAATGAAAATATAACTATCGTTCAAACCAGCCTTGTTTTATTGACCTATTAGTGGTAGAGATCTATCATATAAGATAAGTATAAAAGGTCACGAAATATATATATATATATATATATACATGAAACATAATAACGTTAGATCAAACAGATTACTTAGAAGAAGTACTGAGAAGATAAAATATGGAAAATTGTAAACCAACTGCAACGACCCCTTCGAAGAAGAATAAAAGAATTATATAAATATGCATCTATTTAAGTTGGTACTGGTTGCTACCAGTCAAATGTCATTTACAAAGTCATACATTTAACATCTCAGAAAATGTGAAAATGTTGGTAAATTACTGAAAATTATATTAATATTTGAACGTATATTTGTAGATAAAGGATAAAAGTTATTATAAATGGTATTTATGCAATGAAATAGATAACAAAACTCCGTTTGAACGTAACGTAAACACTTCAAGGTAAGATCTTTTTTTTAAATTATGACTCTGGGAGGCATTTCTCACAAAAGTTTTATTAAGATAATTTATCACTTTCTAAGTCACCTTTACGGTGCTATTGCGAAATCGACGGGGACTCGTCTACATATTATTCCAGAGGCTAAATATAAGGGCAAACCACATTCGATTATCGCAAAAAAATTATAGCACCGTAAAGATGACCTAAAGGGTGATAAATTATATAAATAAAAGTTTTGTGAGAGATTCTTCCCACAGTCACAATTTAAGAAAAACGGTTTTACCTCGAAGTGTTTACGTTACATTCAGATGGAGTTTTATTATGTATTTAATCACATAAATACAATTTGTAATACATTTATAATAACTTTCATCCTTTTTCTACAAATATACCTTCACATATTAATATAATTTTCAGTAATTTACCAACATATTCACTTTTTCTGAGATGTTAAAATGTATGACTTTCTAAATGACATTTGACTGGTAGCAATCAGTACCAACTTAAATAGATGTATATTTATATAATTCTTCTTATTCTTCTTCGAAGCGGTCTATTATTCAAGTTAAACGTTGGCTAAACAAATAATTGCCATATACGGAAAAATTGATTGATGCACGAACTTGCGTATGCTTACGATTTTTTCTGTTCATATTTGTCTTTTTTGGGAGGTTGTTTTGGATGCGTATATCATACATAAAGAAAAATTAGGAAGTTCAAATAAAATCGTAGATCGTAGAATCGTAGCAAGCAATACCGCGGTAGATTGGGCGTCTTTTTTGCCGCGAGGTGTTAAAGTGTTAAATTCCCACAGCGGTAATTTAAAAAGACATCTAAAACTAATGCATCCAGATGCATATAAAAGGTATATTTACCAAAAGAAATTAAAGAATAACACATATACAATTGAAAGGAAATGGTGTAACAAATTCTATTAATAAAAAAATAGAGCTTGCCATTGCAGAATTGTTTACTAAAAACGGGCGCCCACACCATATGGCTAAACTAAACTGCTTGACATAGGCACATACAAATGTCGCAAGAAAAACCACTACAGAACGCTAAAATATAATGTAGTACACAACCACTACAATTGTACTGTTTTAGGACGAAAAAGAGAACGCTACGTAATGTTTGCTACTTGCGTTATAAAATCGTTATGTACTGTATTCGGGTTGTGTAAAAATAAACAAACACTAAAAAAATAGATATCGTTTCTGGGTTTGTGTACAGTACACTAAATAATGTTCAGTAAATTTTCGAACACTGAATTTTTACTTTTCAAAACTCCAGTGTGTACTTCACTTACTCGGTGTGCCCGATTTCGCCTAATACTTGCCTATATATTCAGGTTGTACGTATACCAGCGTTTCTCAACCTTTTTTGCGATCCAATTTTCATTGACAATTCTACCTTAATTACAAACCTTAAAAACTACCACAAATAAGTAAATGTAATGATCGTTTTAAAAACCAATTTCTTTTAATTACTGATGTTCGATTTTATGATGGTATGTTTGTAGGGGTGATAAAGTTAATACCTTTTGTAAAAAGTTGCAATTGTGACGTAGAAATGTAATGGATAAAAACACCTACAAACTTGGAGTTTCTATTTTTAACCTTCCTATACTCACGTCAAAATGAAAGACGTATACTGTACTATATAAATTGGTCTCACAGACCGTATGCGTGAGTATAGGAAGGTTAATATTATAACCTTCTTCTGAACAGATTTCCTCTCCAAGCCAGGTCTAGGGGAGTCACTAATAAATTTCGTGTCGGGTATTTTGTATTTTGTATTTACTATTGAATTACATTGAATATATTGTGCAGTACTGAAACAATCCTATTTATAAGTGTATTATATCTGTGTAAACGTGTATTATATCTTTTATGATGTCAGAATGTATCTCATTACTTTTCTTTCAGTAAATTATATAATTTCTATTTTATCTATATTATTTTCTTCCGACATCTCGCATCCCCTCATTACATTTTTTCTCATAGAAAATTATGGTATAAATTTATATTGTCTTTTATCCGAGATGATAATGTACAAGGCAGAAAACGAATGTAGTAGTTCTTGTACATCAGAATTTCAGACAACAGATAATATAAATTATACCATAATGGGCGGAGGGTAATACATTGTTTCAAACCTTTGTTAGCCGTGTTGCGATCCCATTAGTACGTTGCATAGTTCTCAGACGGCGCTGAAAGTCGGTACCTCTTTGAGACGGAGAGTTACCCTCTTTATCTAATACTGTCTGTGGTGCCATCTAACGACGACAGGATAACGCCATCTAGTGGTATTTAGTACATTCTAGAATAAGGGTTCGAGTCATATAAAAGCGCGCCTTAACGACGCGAATTCCCGAATTCCTCCAGATCTCACGCCCGAGTTCGCAAACAGTATGCGATATGTAATATTCGTCCAACATTCAAGTCATCGTTGTTTATATAGTTTTTTTATCACATTATTTTTGGTCCTGCGGACTCTTTATTAAAATAAAATAAGTGTTGAATGGATATTTATTAGTTAAAAAAGAATACCTATAAATTTATCTGTTATAGGCATAAGCCAAATACAATCAACCATGAAATTCGATCCAGACCTTTTCTTTCAATAGTAATTTAATATTTCTTATCTGTTACAAGTATTATAACAGATAAGGGGCAAGGAACAGCCGAAAGCGTACCGCTGCACATCGGGCCGGTTCGCCCTCTTCGGCTGGTTTCCCCACTATGACAAATATTTCGCCAGGCAAGTGAGGGGAAGCTGGCAAGTCGTTTCTAATATTCGACCTCTGCGCGACGCCCCAAGAGAGTGCAGAGAGTCAAAGAGAGTTCTTATTTGGTGATACATGCGAAGTGACTCGGTGGTCATGTGAGTTCTTGGTTTGCGATATCTGCGAACACTCGGAGTGATTATAAACGTTATTTAGGCATTAATTAATTCCATCCCAATACCCAGTACATAGCAATATTACAAAAATGCCTAAACGCAAGTCTACCTTTACTACTGCTTTGCAAATGAAGTATCATTTATAAAACAAAGGAGTGGTATAGCAGACGTTACCTTTGAAAAGAGTCGTACTGATGTTATTGTTGGACATGGCACAGAATAGACAAGCGACAAAGGTAGAAAATCTTGTGGTAAATTCTGTATGCGTATGGTCGGGAACCATGTTTTAAGTACGACGACAGTGTTATATTTGGCTAGCTTCATTAATGTTATTATTCTGGGATGGTGTGTGCATATTAAAATTAAAATATGCGATTATTGTTGTGTATCACTGATTTAACTTTTTAGGAAATACTATTCCTTTAACATATCTAAAATTCTAATATTTTTCAATTTATACGAACAAATGTGCACTTGTCATATTTTCGAAATGGCGTTAGCTAACTTCTGAACTATTTCGAATACATTCAAATAGACCACATGAATATCAAAGCTACCGACACGCCTTGTCGGTTCTCTCTATTCTGTGGACATGGTGATGCCAGTGATATTGAGAAACATTTGAAAGCGGGGAAACACAGGCTCACCGAGCAAGCTGCTGCTTCAAACTCGCCTATGTTTGCTTTTTTAAAGAACCGATTTGGATATAGCAGCAACTGAGCGCGCGGAGGTGTATCAGATGGCAAGAAAATCACAGCTTTCGCTGAAGTGTGCTTTTAAAATTCAAGCATGTTTTGAGCAAAAATTTAGATGTGCGCGTCGGTGACGACTGATGATATTATATTAAGGTCGGTGGTCTGTACGAACCACAACCAGTTTAAAGTAATAATAATAATAACCCGATAATAAAAATAGATATAATATTTATAACCAAAAACAAAAAATATCAGTAACAAAATTTACAATAATATGGAAAATTTCAAAGTCAATTGAACTTACCCTATTTCATTTTCTTAAACTGGACTTCAATATGGCGGTATTTTTGGAGGCGATCTAACATATTGAATTTCTAAGAAAAGTTTTTATGTGCTTCAAGGTGGAGGAATTACGTTCGACTTCAGCAGTGGTCATGGAAGTAGTCGTCAGAATTTCCAACAACTTTTTACTTTCTGCCATTGTTTCTTCCAAATTGTTAGAAATTATAAATTTTAACAAAAGCACTGCACCTTTCAATGTCTTGCACTGAAAATTTGAATACAAAACTGACAGCTCTTACCGCAGACGTTGTTTTTCGAAAAATTATAAGCTGCACATGTGAAGTCCAGATTATATTCAGGAAATGAATGGTCATAATTTTCAAAATTGTCTCAATTCAAGAGCGATGCGGCAACCAAGTGGTTTGTAAAAACAAAACGTTCTTTTGCATTGTTTATAATAACTTCACAAACTTCTATATATACAATACATCTTTACTATTATTTAAACGTTTTCTTTTTGCATCACAGGGGACTGTACTAAAATTTGAAGCTTTCTGTATGATAGAATCTATTTTATTTCGAATGTTATTAATGCTTTTCTCAAAATTATTTATCACGTTTTGTGCATTTATTGGATTCATGTCTTTTTTCGTCAGTCGGCTAAAAAGTAACATTTGGATCTTCCAGGATACGTCTTTGCATGTCACTGCATTTGAATCTTCTTCCAAATGTTTCATACATTCTATAATAGAATCTCTATGTTCATAAATCACATTAACCGTACGAATATTAACCGCGAGTGACTAAAAAATTCAGGTATCTCATGTAAATCTCCAAAAAAAAAGACACGTACCTGAGAATTAATGGAACATCACCAAATTTAATTTAATTGATGAGTATAGCAGTGTACGAAATGTGCATTTTCGTATTTTTCTTTTATTAGATAGATTATTGCCTGAATTCCGCCATGTATTCCATTCATTACAGCTGCCCCGTCATAGCTATGAGCAATGAGCTTTTTATCATTTTTTAAAATAGGGTCAATAACATTAAAAATATTGTTAGCCAATGACATAGCATTATGATTTTCGGAAAGCAAAAAGTCCAGAAACTTTCTACCGGGTTTCCCTCCTTGCTAACGTAACGAAAAACAATCACCATTTGAAATTTAGAAACAACGTCTGTAGTTTCATCAGCCATCACTGCTAAAAACGAGGCTTTATTTATTTCGCAAAGAATTTCCTCATGATACACTTCCAGCATACAATCTAAATTTTGTATCATTTTTGAGGTGCCTTTGAAAACCGTTGCATTTTAAGATGTTCAGTTTTGTCAAGTTCTGACGTAAAATTCACCAAACCCCGAAAAATACCGGTATTTTCGGATGATTCACTTTCATCATGTCCTCTTAAGGCTAGCTCAAAAGCCCCACAAAATTTTATGCAGTCAATAAATTTTGTTAACACATACCTGTTGTTCGTTACTTCTTCGTTGTGCGTTTGTATATTTATCCAATAAACAGAATCAAGTCGAGCTTGAATATTCACTTTCCCAATTTTTCGTGACCTTTTATACTTATCTTATATGATAGTTCTCTACCACAATTAGGTCAATTAAACAAGACTGGTTTGAATAATGTATCTAGTCATATTTTCACTGAAGAAGGTGTTCCGAAAACTTTTGCAAACGTTCTGGAAATATAACTGTTATTCAAACTGTTGTGGATTGAGTGGACTGTATTTTAGTTGTTTTTGTTCTTTATTAATTACGAAATATTACATATATTGATTACTATAAAATGGTCTACGTTGTCACTCGTTTTTACATTATGTTCATCCTCCTTTCATAATCGTAAGCTATTCTAGCTTCTACCATAGATAAAGAACAGGGTTCTACCTCGACGACGCTTGCGCATCCTCGTGTGTTCGACTCTCTCGTTTCTTCGGTGCTCTTCGGTTCCTCTCGGTCGGCGCCAATTTCGAACATTCCCCGGCCTTGGAAGGGTTGCACTTACATTTTCTGTTTGCGCTGGTAGTGGACAGATTTTCGAGAATGACCGCTTGATGATGCCACTCACCATGTAGATGCTAGCCACTCTGCTTACGGAGTCCTTTCCTGAATGTAGTTCGATAATTCGTCCTAGCTTCCAATGCATTGGAGCGAGACCATCTTCCTTAATTAGGACCAAGGAATCCAGCTTCAATGTGTCTTGGGATTGCTTCCATTTACTTCGCACTTGAAGTTTTGAGACAACTTCTTTATACCACCGTGCCCAGGAGTGCTGATGGATCTTTTGCAGAAGTTGAAATCGGGTTAATCGATTGTCAGCCACGTGTATCACATTGACGCTAGCTAGTGATGTCAATGGTCTTCCAACCAAAAAATGCGCTGGCGTTAAAGGAGTAAAATCGGTAGGTTCTGAGGATAGTGGGGAAAGTGGACGGGAGTTTAACGTAGCTTCGATTTGACTGAATAATGTAAGCAATTCTTCGAATGTAAATGCGTTATTACCGATTACCCGCCTGAAGTGATGTTTTGCAGATCGAATTCCCGCTTCCCATAATCCCCCATATGCGGCGAATACGCGGGAATAAAGTGCCACGAAATTCCTTTAGTTGATAAGAAATCTTGTATGCGTGTTTCAGATTGTGCCAGAAGTTCCACGACCCGTCGTATCTCGCGATCGGTACCAATAAACGTAGTGCCGTTGTCAGAATGAATGTGTGCTGGTTTCCCACGGCGTGCTATCAAACGTTTCAAGCAAAGAATAAACGCATCCACTGTCATATCTGATACAACTTCAATATGCACACACTTTGTTGCGAAGCATATGAAGATGCACATTCAACACTTTGTCGTTTTTGCACCTCTACCGCGTCTATCCCTTATAGAAAAAGGACCAGCATAATCTATGCCTGTCGCATAAAACGGATACCGTGCCACCGTTCGTAAATTCGGCAATTCTCCCATAATCGGGCTAACGGGCTTGGGTTTGCATCGGTAACATTTTACGCAATTATGAACTATTATTTTCGCTAGGCTTCTGCCACCGATTGGCCAGAAGTCATCCCTTATGTGTGCTAATAAATAGATAATAATAAATATTTAGAAAGGAAATAGGAACTTACGGTTAAAGGAAACGCCAATTTTCCAACGCAGTCTCGAATAATAGGGGTGAAGGTGTGAACCACGTGTTTCCCCGCTTTTTATCACTTTCGTTTTTTTCGTAACCACAAGGCTTTCTTCGCTAGTGTCTTCTATTCGCCTCGATGGACCATGTTGTGGATTGAGTGGATTGTATTTTAGTTGTTTTTGTTCTTTATTAACTACGAAATATTATATATATTGATTACTATAAAATGGTCTACGCTGTCACTCGTTTTTAGGTTATGTTCATCCTTCTTTCACAATCGTAAGCTATTCTAGGTTCTACCTCGACGACGCTTGCGCATCCTGGTGTGGTCGACTCTCTCGTTTCTTCGGTGCTCTTCGGTTCCTCTCGGTCGGCGCCAATTTCGAACACAAACCAGTCTTGTTTAATTGACCTAATTGTGGTAGAAAACTATCATATAAGATTTCCCAAATAATGCAAATTTCATTTGATTGCTGATATGCGCACGGTTTGTTTCATGTTTTTCACTTTTTCGCTTAAATGTACTAAATCATGTACACGTTTTTTTCGCCAAACAAAAAAAAAGCGTTTATTTTGGCACAGCCACAAATCCAATTATTACGAAGATGTGTTTATTAAATTGTCTTTTATAAGTTTTTCCATAACTTACCGGTCACTTCAATATTGAGTACCGGAAGAGGACATCCACGCTCTTTTACTACCAGTTGTTGAAAGTTAAGGTTTTAAAACTTAGAGTCGTCCGAGTTTAAAAACAATATCCATTTTTACATCACATTGACACGTAATTGTAATTTTAAACGTCCGCAATGCGTACATTAACATCGACCGATTCCCACTGACCACTGCGGGCCGAAAATGCAACTCATCTTAACGTTCTCGCGCCCGTGTGCCAGATACCGTCGGCTATCTTCGATTTACTTCGTGTATGCTTGCGATTGTATAACTGTGGCATTTTTCGTAGGAGCAAATAATTATTAAAATGTCAGTTCCGCGCGCTGAAATTATGGAAATTTAATATTTTGAAAGAAATACTCGGTAAATGCTAAATGTTAATATTTAGTGCTTAATGCATAAATTGAGGATTTATTCTGGTGGTTCTGCAGCTCAGCAGCACTAATGGAGGAGTTGCTTCTGGTGCTCGTAAAAATCTTTATTAACGGATACTTCAAACCATGACTCGATAAAATTATTCCGTTTTGATCCGCTATTTTTGCCATATGAAGGCGTCAAAGTCAAGATTTTAGAGTTTTGAGAGCAGCCAGGCGAAACACACAGATATAATTATAGATTATTTGAAGGAAGTACCAATGATTTCAATAAGAAAATTGTAGCATTTTGCGGCGACAATACGAACTGCAATTTTGGAGGAAAGAATAGAACAGAAAGTAATAATGTTTACGCAAAATTGGATCTATCATTCGGAAGATATCTCACTGGGATTAGATGTCGAGCCCACATAGTTCACAACGCGATCAAAACAGCCGCGGATTGTCTCCCTGTTGACTTCGAATGCATCATTTTGAAAATTTATTCATTTCTATTCTAAATCTACAGCGTGCAAGTAGAAGCTCTGAAAGGGTTTTGAATCCACTGACACAGAGTATCAAAAACTGCTGAGTTACAGTAAAACAAGGTGGTTTGCGTTGGTGTCGGCGCTTCAGAGAGTTTTCAAAATGTTTCAGCTTTTGAAAAACTATTTTCTGAGCATCGATAAATGCCCAAATATTTTAAAATTATTCTTCAAGCCGTGTTAAAAATCGAGGAATAAAACGTGTCTGCGATGGAAATTAATCGTCTACGATATAACCTGACAGTTAAAGAGAATTCGCTTTTCCTTCCTTACACCGTCCGTAATCTACTGGTAAAATTACATGAAACTGACGTTGATGTTGAGCAGAATGTAAAAACTGCGGTGGCTGAATCTTATAAAACAAGTAAGGAATACTTGGAGCAGTGGTGCCAGTTTAATGTACAACTAGAAGTATTTAAATGGGCAAATTTGACAAAAGTACCTACGCGTGGAAAGAAAATGTGACGGATTTGGTGATCACGTAAGTATTTATTAGCAGCAATTAAGATACGAAAGTGTTCGATAAGGTTTCGCTTATTTCCAACTGTCACAGATGAAAAAATAACAACCTGGAATGCTGAGAATGTTGCTGCTGGAGATCATTGGGTGGATTAGTTCAAACATTGTCGTGCTAACCACCTCAACTATACGAACTTCCGTATTATTATTGAGTACGTTTCATGTCTGTCTGAATTATGAATAAAATATGGACAAGTAAAAAACACAGTTAAGTTTCGCAGTTTTGAAAGCAATTTTGATTACCAAGATCCTCAACAAATCATTTAATCAGCTGCATTCTTACTTGAAAACTAGACCTGATATTTTGAAACAGATTTGCTCCGCCGACAAATATAACAAGTGATTAGACGTAATTAATTCTACCTACCTACTTATTAGTTTAGTATAAGGTGTTATGATGTCCTCGTTTTTTTAATAAAAATAGTACAATACTAATAAGTATTTTTTAAAAATTCTTTAGGCGTCCCACTATGAAGACAAAAGTAAATGGTCAGGTTAGTTATACTCCAAAATTTCACGAAAGTAACAGGGTGGGTTAATCATGTAAATCAGTTAAACTACGATCATGTACGGAGTTTCAACGTGTTCAGTTTTAGCTTGGGAATACAAGCAAAGTTGTAACGTCAAGAATCAAGAGAATCAATGAAATGAATGAAGCATTATTATAATTTTTTGAGACAGTGAAAGCATCTCAGTGGATTTTCGACTGTCCAAACCCATGCGAAGCTATACATGGACTATGGGATGTCAATAATGTTTCCATATGTAGAAAATTCACTAAAGGTGTTCATTACCATTAAAACAACGATCAAACAACTTTACTATCCACATATAGAAGGTATAGAAATACAAAGGGTACAGGTAGATAGGTATAAAGATGTTAAACTTTATCATACCATAATTTTATACTGTCAACATATATTTTCAAATAGCAAATTGCATAATGCGAATTTGAGCAAAGTTATAACATGTTTATCAAAATCCGATAGGTACAAAAGATAGTTAACAAATAAGAAAAAGGTTTATTCATATTTATTGATACTTGTTCCATTATGAGGAAACTAGCCTTGGTTTATCTACAAATTCATGACCATACTTTAAAATTGTAGTTGATGTTGCGGCAATCATAGCACCCCAAAATAATAAAAATAATAGAGACTCTGTAGAATATTCAGGTGGTATGACTGCACATGTTACAAACATAGCTACAGCAATTAGTAATACAGAGGGAAATGTAATGTAACGCCATCCACGTTCAACACTTAAGGGTGATCGTAAATCTGCTAGTCCATGAAATAGATCTAACGCATCCTGCCTGAAACCATCTGTGAAATTATTTTTATAATATCTAGTGAGAGAATTAATTCCATCTTTGAGTAAACCTAATTGAGTTCTTTTTCCAGTTCTTGTGTAATCAGTTTTCAATGCCCCTGTACCTGAGTACTGTATGCTTATTAAATCTGCATTGTCAGCCCAAACACTTTTAAAGAGTTGCTCAAAGGTAATATGATTCTCTACATTTTCATTTGATCTCAGTATAGATAATTTTCTAAGAACAGCAGTTAGTGCTCGCCGAGCTAACATGCTTTGTACAACATTTGTTCTATCTAAACAGTCGACGCAATTAGTTCTGAAAACGCCTTCCTGAAGTGATATTAAAGATCCGTCCCTCATTAGGAGGAAAAAGCCCATTTCATCTTGATCGAAAGAGAGCCTATCTATTAAAATTGATAAGCGATCCCATCGCATATGTCGGCATTCTGAATGAAAGTCAAATGCTTCATATCTAATAGATGATAAACCAATATTGTGGACCATCTCTCCAAATGCGTGTTCTAGGCGTCCTTCTGCTCCTTTATGATCAATTAAGTTAATTAAAATTTGTCTACCATATAATAACGATATAGTTTCTAAATGACGGGAACAAGCTGCCTTATGTTCTTCAGCATCGGTTTCAGTTACTCTTGGTGGTGGCTTATATCTCAAATCGGGAAATTGAACCCAATATAAAGGAATTGACCCTCGTATTTGTACAAAGCTAGATCGATCTGCTTGATACTCAACAATTTGCTCTGTTTCAACGAAATTTGCTACATTCCCATCTCTATCTACACCACGTTTAAATAAACGTGTTCCTGCTCTATTTATACTTCTTCTTGATACCAATGACCATGTAAAATTATAATTATTTATCATACACTGATTTATAGATATAAATCCATGAATTAAAGGAAGAGCAAAGTTTTTAAATTCTGGTTTGCTAAAGCCTTTTAATAAATGCGAATTCCATACAAATCTAGGATCTGCTCGTGCTAACATAGATTGATTTTGAAATACAGGGCCTCCACTATGCAGTCTTTGCATGGATTGAGTTAAATCATAACTATAGCTAAAGTAAAAATATGGAGTAGATAATACCTGTTCGATCATATTTACATATATAGCATTATCTGCTAGTTGGGAATTATTAATGTGGATTGTGCTTTTGAAGTATGGTATTAGTTTCGAATGTGATAATTTCCAAATGGAATGACCAGCAATAAAACCCACAAGCTCTCTCTGGGTTGCAATGACTAAATATCGTCCTGCTAGTAAATTAATACTCCCTAATAATCCACAAAATTCTTCATATTTTATAGTCTTTGGAATTTGATTGCTTCTTACTTCTGTATGAACAATCTCTGATACTCGATCAATCACTAATACTTCACTCCCAAACTTTGGTTCAATATAAATTTTTTCTGAAGTTATGTGCCTACAAATTCAATTATTTAAGATGAAATAGAATAAAGAACTTCATATACTTACAAATTTAAGTCATCGTATACATCCATCTTAGTAAAATAATGTGCAAGAAACTATTCATACAGAGTTGGAATATTATTTCAAGGTTAGCTAAATGTCAAATTCATGTTAGAAAATTAAATTAAATGTAATGCAGTTATATTTTATTTACCACTTGCATCAATCCAAAATGCATTATCTGCAATACAAAACTGTAAACTACAAACTCAATTTTAAGATGACAATCTTTATAATCTATTACAAGTTGTGTATGGAACTTGATGGAACTTAAGTGTAATAATTATTATTAGATCGAAACCTGTTCTTTTAAAGTCGCAAGAATTGGAATTGGTAGAACTTATCTTCCGTGTAAACTAATTGCAGATTTATACACCGATAATTTTGAAGTCGACGATATAGCAGTATTTTCTTCTACTTATTTATTATCATTTATCTTGCCACATCAATACTTCTAGTTTTACTCTGTTTATTTATGTGTCACAATGTGATTTAGTATCTGTGATATTGATTGCAGGAACAATCATTGGCATAATATGTGTGATTGAAAATAATGTCTTCAAATCGCCTATTACAGTTCTTAGCTATTGAAATAAAGATCACAAAAAATATTATATTTTTGGAAATATTTATATAATTGAAATAATACAAATTCTTTTTGCGTCCCTATTCTCCTTAATTTCTTATGGTACAACAATTTTTGCTGCCTAATAAATAGAGTTTGATAAAAAGTGGATGACGTGTTATCATTAAGTAGTGTAAATCGGACTGACGCTGTCAGTCCTCCGAATTTTATTATATCTACCGTGATAAGTTGTCATTGATAAGTTATCATCTTTATATATATAATTCTAGTGTGTGTGTGTTTCTCACTGAACTCCTCCTAAACGGCTTGACCGATTTGAATGAATTTTTGCATGCGTTTGGGTGGCGGCCTGATGGTTTAGATTCACACATCAGCCCGGCAGATGGCGCTGCAGTCGGTATCGGTAATTTTGTGTATGCATTCATTCATTCATTCATTTATTTCATTCATTTTGTGTATGTATTCATTTAATGCATATAATTGTTTTAAAGCTTAATCAATAGTAAGAGAGAAAAGTTCCGTGATCAACCAATAAGGAATCGTGGCCCGTTTTTTGCGAGTTTTGAGTAATGACTAACTTCATTCGTTATTTTGACATTTTAATTTTTTGTACGGTGTCTTTTGATATTTCAGGTTCAGGAGATTGTTATCGCTAACATGATTGATGGTCCATGACGGCGTCGTGCACGGACAATGGAAAATGTACGAAAAGTTTTCCAAAAATTGTATAAATGATACAATCACTAATATCGATGGTTGGATCCATTGTATCGTCGTAGAAACACTGACCATGGTGGTCAATCACATCAATTATGCATGTCAAACGGTACAACAGTTAACATTGACAATCAGTGGGTGGTTCCATATTCACCATTGCTGTGTAAAATCTACAAGGCACACATAAACATAGAGCTCTGTAGTTCGGTGAAGTCCATAATATATATATGCAAATATGTCCATAAGGGCAGTGATATGGCTGTATTTGCTGTTCAAAATGTTAACGAAAATGATGAAATAACACAATATCAAATGGGCCGATATATCAGCAGCAATGAAGCAGTTTGGTGTATTTTGAGTTTTCCAATACACGAAAGAGACCCTGCTGGTATACATTTGCCCGTGCACCTTGAAAATGGACAGCGTGTTTATTTCACGGAAGAGACTGCTCTACAACGTGCATCAATTGCCCCAAAAACCACATCAACTGAATTTTTCGAACTATGCCACCGACCAGGTATTCCTGGTCAATTCGCAAAGACATTAATGTATACTGATGTGCCACGATATTTCACATGGAACAAACAGTCAAAAAGTGGAAATCACAAAAGTGAGGTGTATTGGTTGAAGGATACAATGGCATATTTATGGGAAATACATTAGGCCGATTATACACAGTCCATCCAAAGCAACGCGAATATTTCTTCTTGCGTTTATTGTTGGTTAATGTTCCTGGACCGACGTCCTTCCAATACTTGCGAACAGTCAATGGCATTTTGTACGACACATATCATGATGTGTGTCGCGAATTACATTTGCTGGAAGATGACAACCATTGGGATATTACACTTGCAGATGCAGCATTGAGTTCCTCTCCTCATCAAATTCGCCAATTCGTCATATTATTGACGACATGTTTTCCATCTCAAGCTTCTATCCTCTGGGACAAATATAAAGATTCAATGAGCGACGACATTCTGCATCGCATCCGGATCGTTGATCAAGATCCCAATATCGATTTTTCGCCGGAAATATATAACGAGGCGCTAATAAAGATTGAAGATATTTGCATTCTGATTTCGAATATGCCACTCATTCATTTTGGTATGCCCTCACCTAACCGCCCAGCAACAGACATTAACAGCGAGATTTAACGCGAACAACAGTTCGATACGGTCTCTTTAACTACTTTCGTTGAAAATAATGAGCAACTACTCACTGATGAACAAAAGAATGTATACGATCGAATTAATTTGTCAATTGCAGCAGAACAAGATGGATTCTTTTTTTTTTGGACACCAGATGGCACTGGAAAAACGTTTCTCATTTCACTAATACTTGCGCGCATTCGATCACAAAATCATATTGCGTTAGCAATTGCTTCATCAGGTATTGCAGCCACTTTGCTTGATGGCGGACGGACTGCACATTCAGCACTCAAGTTGCCGTTGAACGTTCACACAAATCCAGATGCAGTGTGCAACATAAAAAAGCATTCCAGCATGGCTAAAGTTTTGCAAAAATGCAACATTATTATCTGGGATGAATGCACTATGGCCCACAAGCATTCACTTGAAGCTCTCGATAGAATGATGAAAGATCTAAATAATAACACTAGGCTTTTCGGAGGTGCTTTACTGCTGCTGTCCGGTGATTTTAGACAGACATTGCCGGTCATTCCACGCGCTACATATGCAGATGAAATTAACGCATGTATAAAACAATCATATCTATGGCGAAATGTCACTACATTACGTCTTAACACAAATATACGTGTTCAACTGCAGAACGATCCATTGGCACTATCATTCTGCAAGCAATTGCTCAACATTGGAAATGGAACAATACCATTGCATGGAGACACACAATGCATCAAATTGCCAGACAATTTCTGCAACATGGTAAATACGAAAGATGCTTTGATTGAAAGCATATTTCCAGATTTACAAGCTAATTATATTAATCATGCGTGGCTTCGTAAACCAGCTATTTTGGCCGCAAAAGATATCGATGTTGACGCTATTAACTTCAAAATACAACAGTCATTGCCCGGCAATGAGATATTATTCAAATCGATCGACACTGTTACCGATCCTGACAAAGCAGTCAACTATCCTGTTGAATTTTTGAATTCGCTGGATTTACCAAGATTGCCACCACATAACTTGCGATTAAAAATTGGCTCACCTATCATTTTGCTTCGGAATTTAAATGCGCCTAAGCTTATGCAACGGTACAAGATTAGTCATAAAAAAATTATGGGCAATGTTCTTGAAGCTACAATCTTGAACGGCAAATTTGAAGGTGAAGTTGTTCTCCTGCCACGAATCCCAATGATCCCTTCAGACTCGCCCATTCCATTCAGACGTCTGCAATTTCCAATTCGCTTGGCATTTGCCATGACTATTAATAAGTGACAAGGTCAAACAATGTCGATTTGTGGGTTGGATCTAGAAAATTCGGTCTTTTCACATGGCCAATTATATGTGGCGTGTTCTCGCGTTGGAAAACCGTCAAGTTTATTCATTTATACTCCTCAGGAATTTAAAAATATTGTTCATCAACTCGCATTAAGATAAAATTAAATATACATTATTGATTATGACGAATTGTTTTTAGAAAAATTGATGTTATTTCAAAATAAAGAATAATGAAATTATTATATTATTTGTCTTTCATTTCATACTTCGTTTAATATCCTAATCGCTTGAAATATGATGCAGGACTGTTAGGAGGAACGAAGTTCGTCGGGACAGCTAGTTAAATTATAAAATGCAGAGGGGTGACAGCGTCAGTCCGATTTACACTACTTAATGATAATACGTCGTCCACCTATTAAAAACTCTACTAATAAAATAAACCCTCAGTAATACTGGTTGAAAAAAGTCTTTGGACATCGAGTTGGAACGCTCGTTTAAATATATTTCGATAGGTTGGAGAGTAAGCTGATCGATCTTAAGTTGCGGGGATAGTGGTGGTCTTTCCCGGGCTTGGAGATGTTGACGACAACAGCGTGCTTTCAAGCTTTCAAGGGAAAGAATTGGAGTCGGGGAACCGCGTTGATGATTTCGCGCAAGTACTTCGTTGCTTCTGGAGGCAATCTCTTCAGACCCAGATTGGTAATGCAATCCAACCCAGGGACTATCTTTCCGGCTACTGAATTTCGTCGGAGGTAGCTGGGTCGAGGAAGGTTCCGAGCCGGTTTGTCAGTTCGTTTACCAACTCTTTCACTTCGCTATGGAAATCCTCCTTCAAGGTGATCTGCGTGGATCTCGACCTTCTCCTCAGCGCAGAAACCCAAACTTTGAGCGTCATGAAGCGACCGGTTTGGAGGATTTCCGCCAGGATTTCTGAGAACCGTGCAAAACTCAGCGGTCCTGACAGAGACAACCTTGTCGTGCCAGACCTTGTGGTGGAACTCTCAAAGCTTCTCGAACCGGGCAAGTATGAAGATTTGTCCTTCGGGTTTCGTCGGAGTGGAGTCATGGTTTGCGCCAGCTGTCCGACTTGTCTTCACTTTGCAAATAACGCTGGCGTATCGGCGACGTTGAATGATGGATCAATTATGTCAGTGAAATAGTGCACGGCTTATTCAAGAGTAGCTGAATCTTGAATGTTTTCGGCGACTCTAAGGTATTCGGTAAACGCCGAACTGTTACTTCCAAAAACAGTATCTCACTTCGTTAGAAGTAACTAGGAAAGATCCGGGTTTCCCTTCTCACGGAAGAAAATGTGGCGGTCGGGAGGATGGAAAGCCGATCCTGGGGCTTCACTGATGGCGAGTAACCAGGTTTCTGGGTGGCCTGTAGACTGAGTAGATCTTTAGAAGACCAAAGTCCGTTCAGATCATGAAGGTCGTTGCATTATGGGAATCCAGCTGCGGCACAACGACCTCAGGTTGGCGGGTTTGATTTTTTAATCTTCCGCGGACCGTTAAACGATCTCGACGGTAAATCGAATAGTTCACGACCTTGAAATTGTCTTAAAGACGGAACCAGATCTCGCTCAAAAGTGGAACGTCGCTTTGATTTTATGAGAGATAGTCTCTCAGTTTGGACATCTAGTCTGATGCAGATGCAGGGGATCAATGTGGACGTGCCTTGTTGATTTGTTTTAAACAAGCTATTTACTGTTTATTCAACACAAATTTCACCGAGTGGTTCCCTGCAGCTGTTAAATGGCAACCGAAAACTGCCCAAACTGCCAACAAACTTATGCACGAGATATGAAACTAGCATAATGAGACTAGTAGCGTAGTGTTTGATCGGGCAACACTAGTGACACGGGACTTGGAGGGGAGGCAGGTGAAGATGTGATACGCCGTCAGTCCGAATTGTCACATTGTTTGTCCACAGCGATTGTTTTTGCGAAGCAGGTTTTGCTTGTGTGTTCTAACCATGATTGACACGAATTTTAAGCAACGGTGTGCAATCAGCCAACCAAACACTGAAGCATGGAATGGTGCACTCCAAGCTCTCCATAGCCAAAAAATGGGCAGAATCAACAAGTCAAAGATCAATGGTATGATGATCTGCTTTTTTGATAGACATGGAATCTTTCACAAAGAGTTTGTGCCTCCAGCCCAAGGGGCTAACCAATACCTTCACCGAAAGTTTCTTGAAAAACTTCGAAAAGGGGCCAGACATGTTAGACCAAGTATCTAAAAGAACTGGATGTTGCATCACGACAATGCGCCTGGTTACACAGCAATTTATGTGAACCGCTTTTTGGCTAATAAGAACATTACTGTGGCTCCTCAGCTTGCTTATTCGCTAGACTTGAATTCCTGTGACTTTTTACTAGTCCCAAGATTGAAACAATAATAATAATAATAATAATAATACGTTTATTTCCCCCAAATTGTACATATGCATGAATCATAAAACAAATTTGCAATGGCACAAAGAGGATCGCATTCGATTAAGAATCGATGATTCCATGCGACCCGTACACAGACAAATTATAATGACAATTGTAATAATAATAATAATAATAATAATAATTTTAAGTTCTGTTGTACAAATAACTTTGCGAAGAACAAGTCAAGAAAAAAGGAAAATACAGAAAACATACAGAGAAAATACAAAGAAAGTACAAGGAAAATACAGAGAATAATTTCTGACATATATTTTCAGGAAGAGCTATGCGCTTTAAAATATTTGTCCGTAGAGTAAAATATATCTTTTTGCAAATATATTTTTAGTTCAATTTTAAACCTGGCAAATGGTGTGACTCGTATATATTCCGAAACATGGTTAAAGATTTTGATACCATTGTAATCAACCGTCTTGTCTGATAGTTAAAATCCGCAGATCATTTTATCGTCGGGTGTCGTATTCAGGCACTTGTCTGTTCGTCTTATATTTGGCTTTATGTGTATACATATATGTGGCAGGCGTATTCTAGTAAGTATAAGGACGGCAGAGTTAGTATTTGCAGAGACCGGAAGAGAGGTCCGTTTGCACGGCCCCCACCATCGTACGAACCAAATGCTTCGGAGTCAAAAAACACTCCTAGCAGCAGGTGAGGCACCCCAGAAAATAATTCCGTAACTCAGACGTGATTGAACTTCCGAATGGTAAACATTCACCAGTACTTTTCTGGCTGGGCTTCTTCTTAAGCTTCTGAATAAGTATGCCCTCGAATGAAGTTTACTGGATATTTCTGAACAGTGTTCCTTCTAATTTAGTGTTTCTTGAATTGTTACCCCGAGAATCTTCGTGCTTTCAACTGGGGTTATGTTAGAATTACCAACGTGTATTGAAAATTTATTTTCTGCTATCCTTTGATAAGGATGGAAAATCATGTAGTTGGTTTTTTTCTCATTTAAGCACAGTTTGTTGAAAGAAAACCATGAACTCAGTTCCCCCAGCATGACGTTAGCACGAAGAACCGACTCTTCCATATTGTACTGAGAATTTAGTTAATTTGTTTTTTAAAGTAAATCGCACCGGTCTAGCTCGTAGATAAAATATAAAAGCATAAATTATTACAATTTATATTTATAACTTTTTCGAAATATTGAACATAATATCAAAAAATTATCTATTTTAGTGTGTGAATGTATGTGTGTGAATTTTCCGTTGACGGTTCTTCCTGTATTTCCTTTCTTCACTTCTTTTCTCGACGCAGCTTATGGATTTCTCTCTTTTATCAATTCTTTCTTCTTTTGTATGGTAATACTTCTTTTTCTTACTAATACTTCTACTTAAAACCTTTTGTTTTGGAAATATATTTTAGACTTCTTTATTGACTTTTCGAAATTTTCAATTTATTCGTCGTTCATCAAACAAATTTTTTTCTCGAAACCAGGACGACACTCCTGTCTTTCTCCGTTGTCCCCCAAACGAAACTTTAATTCACCTTGACTTGACAGTTCATCCAAATATATTGCTGTTATAGGAACCTGTACCGTACGTCGATGTACCTTGATTATTTCCAGTAAATTTATGTGAATTCTTGTAATGTATATTTGTTGTCGAAATGTGTAAAAAATGTTAACCAAATTCTTTTTATACATTAAATCATGCTTTTATAAAATATTTAACTCTGGTAACATTTGTTATACTACAATATCCTTTGAAGAAATGACTATCGAGATGTCGTCAGCATACATGACAGCCAACTCTCCCCGCACACAATTGATTATGTCGTTAATATATAAGTTAAATAGTTTTGGACTTAGAATTGATCCTTGCGGAACACCTATGGGATACTTAAAGAGACGTCGTTTTGGTGCACTGGACAACATTCAAACGGCTATAACCGACCAGTTGAAGGCTATTTCAGTATCCGAGTTCCAGCACTACTATGAGAAGTAGAAAGAGTACTTTGAAGGGGACAATGTTGAATTATAATGTTATTGAAATAAAACAAGTGAAAAAATCGATCTCATTACTTTATTTACACACCTATGATCTGCTTCATATCTCTGTTAAAAACTGTAACATATTTGTCTGAAAGATTTTCAATGGTGAGAATTGGAAATTGTTTGTGGTTGCTAGTTGTGTCAAGGTGACCTCCTCGACTATTTTCGACAAATTGGAGAAAACGCTGATTAGCCTGTGGTTGTGGGAAAGAGGGAATCTTTCCTGGGGTTGGGAATGTTGACGACATCACCGTACTTCCAGCAAGGGGACAAATGCTAGAGTCGTAGTATCGCGTTGATGATTTTGCAATACTTCGTTGACTTTGGAGGTATTATCTTCAAAGACCGTGATTCCGGTCAGAGTCGGAGTACTTTCCGAGAACTTTGTTATGGAAATTGTACTCATTGTTATCTGCAGGGAAAACACCACGAAATATCTCTTTGAGGTGATCCTGCACCGGACGGTAACTGTTGCTGCCATGTGACTAAAACGACTTAGAACAGAACTTAAGAATAATCAACAGTTTAAATATTAGTATGCATTTTGTATCTTTTGTATGTATATCTACATATTGTATATATGAATGTATATAGCAATTTGTTAAAATGACATTTGCATTTCTTAAGAAGGAAACCTTTGGCTAGGTTTTTAAATTTTGGGTTTTCCCTAGTCCTTGAACAGAATTGTTAAGGTTTCGACAAAGATTTTTTGATAGAAGGTTTTACTTAATTTGCATGTATGTTTGCACATTAATTTAGTTTTTATAATTTATATATATATAAAGTCCTAGTCATTAGTTATTTTGTTGATAGTTCCCAAATAAAAACAAATGTTTGTTTATATATTTATCTAGTTATATTTTCACTGAAGAAGGTATTCCGAAAACGTTTGTAAACGTTCTGAAAATATAACTATCGTTCAAACCAGCCTTGTTTTATTGACCTATTAGTGGTAGAGATCCATCATATAAGAATTGTATATATGTATATTTCCTAATATCTTGACGGCAGTGGTGTGCACTTATGGTCAGTACCTAACACGCATACATTTGTTTGCTTGGTTAAAATTTACTTCGTTGTCTCTTGTCTCAAGTAAGTCTCTTACGCACTCCTTTCGTTTAGCAGATTACCCTAAGGCAGAGGTGAAGATTTGTCAAAAGTAAGTACTGGTGAGAACCTCCTTTTGGGCGACGATCCGACGTTAAATAACACAGGCCTGCAAGAGAATACTTTTTGAAAATTGTTTTAACTTTAGTCACTTATTTTTATGTGTTTTTCAGTTCTGAACTCAAAAACAAAACCTATTTTTTCTATCATGTAGGGTGTTTTCATAAAAAACGGATGTATTTTAAGAATAGTAATCTAAATAAAAAAATTATGGAATGTATAATTTCTTTTACATTTTATTAAAATCATAAGTAACCAAACATTTTTCATAAAAACAACTCAAAATTAGTAAAACTAAATGATTTTCATGTGTAAAAGTCTTTGTAGTATCGTCTTCGCTTCCCATCAAAACTTCGTCTTCTGCTTTTTCTGCTGTGGGATCGCTGGGGATCGTCTCTTTTGAGCATTCAGCAGTAGTCCGCTATCACCTTTCTTGATATCGCTTAATAATAATGATAATGCTTAATTGTCCATAGTTTTAAGTGTAATTTGTAATTAAACTGTGCGTGATGAATTTTTTTCATTATTTTTCCCGTAATCAGCGCAAAAGATATATAAAAATCAGTGATTATATTTTAAACAATTTTTCTATCACAGGCCTGTGTAATCTGATTCTTATCCCCGTCGGAGTAGAAACCCTTAACCCCTTAAATATCTGAATTACCGAATCAGTGGCGTCCATGTCATGTTTGAACAACCGTTAGTGTTAGTGCACACCTTCTGCGAAATTAACTTCCGACACCTTCAAAGTTCCAGCAGTCAACTAATCTTGGAAAGGAGATACACTAATAGTCACTAGCTTTCGGACTATCCTGTTCTGATTTAGTCTGATTTGAAAGTCTTCAGGACTTAATCTTTTGTAACTGGTTGAAGTCCCTTTGGAACATCCTGTGTGGGAAAGCACGTAGCGTCTTTTCTCATAGCCTGCATTATACCATAAACATTTCGTTGTTAGGTAAATCCGTCACCTACATTTTTCGTAGGAATGCAATAATATTAATAAAATTAGGTTTTTGGAAGAGCCGGTATTACGTATGGCCACGACTATAATTATTTAAAATAATGTGTGTCTGGTTATAATTTAAACTAGTCGTTCTCAACCTTTTTTCCTTTGGGACACACCAAAGTACGTTTCAAACTTTCGCGACACCCCTACATGTTACTTTTTACCTAGAACCCAAAAAGGCGAATACATAAAGTACCTACAATACTTCGTTTTTATAATGGAACGACTATGAGAAACAAATTTTAAAATTTATTGCGTAAGATTCTTGAATAGAAAAATATAAACATAAAAGAAAGTTATGACTCTTAAGCAGGAACATAAAAAAATAATCATCAACATCAGAAATATAAAGACATAAATCTTAAAACTAGTGAGATACTTGTCTCTGGCGATTTCTGCAAAGTATATCTACGCGCGGACGAATTCTTGACAAACACACTCTCATCTCGCCGTCCACATCAAGTAGGCGGAACCTGTAGTCACATTTTATATTCTTCAATATAGAGAATCCAGACTTGCACAAGTAGGACGTTGAGAAAGGTAGTCAAAGAGATATTGCTTTATTCGCGATATCCGGATATTCATTTCTGATTGAGATCCATAAAACATCGGGAGCATTTTCTCTAAATTTCGATCTCAGGACTGGATCCGATTATAGAAATATCATCGGATACAGTTGCTCTTTTTCGAAGCAGTTTAATTCTGCTTTAAATGCATTTTCTTCGTCAGGTGCAATCAGCCACTCCCAGCCAGTAGTCAAGATCGAGGGAGAGTATTTGGATATGCCTAGTTGCAAGTCAGATAGGTGCCCTATTATGCGTTCCTTTATCTGACTTTTTCTTCTGTGTTCAACTCACTTGATGCAGTAGCAGTAGATGGAAAAGCAGTTGGATCGTTCTCTCCTATGGCAAGCTTTTCCGAAAATGCACTGATTTTATCACTTGATGATATGATAGTTTCATGCCGTCCTTGCATACTTGAATTCAAAGCATTAAGTTTGTTGAAAATATCGGTAAGGTACGCCAGCTCAGCACATCAAACGGGGTTTTTAAGACATTCACAATATTCAAACTTACCATTACTTTCAAAAAATGTAAGTAGTTCGTCTTTAAGTTCTAGAACTCTGGTAAGCATTTTTCCTTTGAAGAAGCCAACGGATTTTGCTGTGGAATAACAACACTTTATGATCTGTGGCCATTTCTTTACAAAGTTTCTCAAACACTCGCGATTTTACAGGACGAGTTTTTACATAGTTGATCGCTGAAACAATCGTTTGAATGACATCACCCAAACGTTTTCCGTCCGTAGTCTTCACCACTAAGGCCTCTCTAAAAAGCAATGAGTAGTTACTGATGGGTTTTTATTCCGCACCAAAGCCAGAAACCCCTTTACACTTCCTGTCATTGCAACAGCGCCATCAGTACATATAGCAATGCAATCCGTCCACTTGAGTCCGTTATCTTGAAAGAAACTATCAACAGCAGCAAATATATCAGCTCAGTGGTTGTTGTTTCCAGTTCTCGACAAAATAGGTATTACTCAATAATTTCTGATCCGCAAACAAATCTCACAAAAGCTAATAATTGAGCTTTTGCTGAAATGTCGATCCTTTCATCTAACTGTAGACTAACTGTAACTGCGTGTTTGTTAAGTTTTCTATGACATTACTTTGAATATCAAATGACATGTCCTTAATGCGCCGACCTTTATTCGTTTTTCCATCATGACAAAAGAGGCTTGAATGGAAGTATACAGGCGTTGGAAATATTCTCACGGTTTTCGAGAGGCCCTGTGGTGGTTTCGTTCCAAATGCCTTTTCAGCTTACCATAGACTCATTTGACACCAAACATTTCGGGCTAGGTTTGTCCCCCGCGCCTGTCCACGTAAATCCAAAATTTATATATTCTTCTTTATAGTGGCGGTTATGTTGGATTTTGCTTGGTCCTGGTTTTACGTTTCTCTGATTACTAGATGATGAATACAGCGTAATTTTTTTCTCTTTGGAATATTCGTATATTCATCTCCACTCTCCTCTGATGCAGAAGAGCTGTCGATGTCTAAGGCTTCCTTTTCCCTTATTACAAATCTGCCCATGATGAAGAGAGCGCACTAGCAACTAGCAAAGACTGATTACTGATTACCAAAAAATAAAACGACTAAGAAATCGAAATCGGCCCTCTTATTGTATATAACGAACTGAAGATTCCTCCAGCTTTGAAGGAATGATGCGAGGTAGTGCTGAAAATAATAACGCACTGAATTACTTCACTTATTTATTATCACGACGATTATTCCGACAACTTCGCGGTGGTTCACAAAACTGCTTGACTGAACTGAGATACAACTGATTTTCAACTGCTTAACTGACGATGAGCTGAGCTATAACTGCCACTGTAACTCTAACTCCAACTGATAATGAGCTAAGCTACGACTGCTACTGTAACTCTAACTGCCTGTGTCGGCATATGTTGGTGATATATATATATATATATATATATATATATATATATATATATATGGTCGGATAGAAAGTGTAGTTTCAAATAATGATTAAAGCCATCGATTAAATGCTTCTACCGGTACCTTAATCTACGTCTGATGGATTCATGAGACCTAGAAATGCATTTTCGTAACCGTCATAAATTACATGTGAATGATTTCTTACAGCCAAAATTTACAATGACTTGAATGGAGCTTAAGTCAAAAGGTGATTATATACAATAGAATGAAAGCAGTTAAGTAGAATTTCCAGAAGGGACAATGATTAATAGTCAGATGACAAACTAAGTATAATTATATGTGACACATAATGTGCGCAAAATAATCGGATTTCGGGATACGCCGAAACAAACTGAATGAGGAATACTCCAGAATTTCCGGAAATCCACTTTGCGTATCCACCGACATATTTTACTGAGGCAGCCGACAATGCCGATAAAGTTCAAAGGACGCCGCCCGCCGACATGGAATTAGTGGTGCGAGACGTTTTGGAAAATAAAATATCGGTTCGAGTCTCTGCAGAATGGCATAATGTGCCAAGAAGTTCATCGCAGAGGAAAATTCCTAGTGTAGAAACTAAATAGCAGGTGGAGATGAAACCTCAGCTAGGTAGATTTAAACCTACTTTCGATAATCTGTATGAAAACGAGCTCGTAAAGCATATGAAAGAATTGGATGCGCGACTAATGTCAATATCAAGAGCGAATTTCTCAAGCTTGCCTATGATCTTGCAGAAAGTTTAAAATTACCACATAGATTTAATAGGGAGAAACAAATGACAGGAAAAGATTTTTCCACAGAATTCATAAAAAGACACCCAGAGCTAAGTTACAGAAAACCGCAATCAACAAGTTTAACGCGCTCAATAGGCTTTAACAAGCCTCAAGTTGAGAGATTCTTCAAACATCTTATGAAACTGCAAGACGAGCGCTGGTTCCGCCCGTCTAGAATCTTTAACGCTGACGAAACGGGAGTGACATGCGTCCACGAAAATGGGTTGATAATTTCAACAAAAGGAAAGCGCCAAGTTGGGAGAATGACTTCGGGGGACAGGGGTCACACGGTAACACTCCTGTGAGTGTGAGTAGACTCTTTATTCTACCGCTGTTTGTATTCCCTCAAAAAAAAAAATGATGATTGGTACACCATCTGAAACTATTAGTTTCCCAACTCCAAGTGGATGGATAAATGAACCAACTTTTCTGACGTGATTGAAACATTGTTTCATTTACGAAACCCACCACAGAAGACCCAGTTTATCATCGATGGACATGCCAGTCATAAGGAGCTGGACATTATCATGTATGCACGTGAAAACAACGTTCATATGCTGACTGTTCCCCCTCATACAACCCATAAATTGCAGCCTCTTGATAGATCATTCATGAAACCGTTTAAAGGTGCGTATCAACTTGCGTGCAGTTTGTGGATGAGGGCTAATCCTAGCCTCAGAATAAATGAGTATGAGATCGCAAAGCTAGTTGCTGATGCGTATAGGAAAGTCTGTCGTTTGGACATTGCCGAAAATGGTTTTAAATGCACAGGAATATATCCTCTGAATTCTCAGATATTCACTGATTTTGACTTTATGGGAAGTGAGTTAACCAACGTAACCAACAGCTTCTCAAAATCAAGAGTTGCTGTTCAACAGTCTAGTCACACTTGCACTGGGACATCGTCGATGCCTGACAACTCAGCTGTTGCAGTTCCTGTCCCAACGTCTACTGAACCTTCTCCTGGGACATCCCAAATGCCTGACAATTCAGCTCCTACAATTACTGTATTACCAATTCCTGGGCCTTCATTGAAAATACATTCAAATATATCAGTGTCGTCTCCAGTTGTTAGGCACTCAAACTTCGAAAACATTCTTCAAACATTGTCGCCTTTGCCATCATGCAGTGAAAGAAAATTGAGAAGTCGCAAGAAGAAGGCAGGACAAAGTGAGATTTTGACATCATCTCCCGTAAAAAATGCATTAAGCGAAAAGATAGAGAAGAAGCTAAGACATATAGAAGACAATTAAAGTTTGAAAAACAGCAGAGTGAAAAAAAAAAAGAATAAAATCAAAATCCAGTGGCCCTAAGACTAAAAAAGAAAATAAAGCATCTCATCATGATACTCCAGGATCCTCTATGTGTTAAAATGTAGACTGCCTTGTATGTGGTGAAAATTTTGATTTTGACATTTTGATGAAAACTGGACATACATGTGAAGGGTGGGCACATGAACTTTGTGCAGATATTATTGCGATTACTGCAAGTTCAACAGTATGCAATCTAAATAAAAGTTAAAATACGATACTGCTCTTTTACCCAGTGGATCTATTACGTTCTCTAGCCACGTCCGTTTGGGCCTTCTTCCTGATCCCTTTTTGTTCGTCCTGGCTTCAAATACCTGTTTAACTATTCTCTGTTCCGGCATCCTTTTCACATGTCCATACCATCTCAGCTGTGCTGTTTCGATATTTTCCTCCATTGGTCTCAGTTTCAGATTATCTCTGAGTGTTATATTTCTAATTCTGTCCCTGCTTGTTTTATTTACCATTTTTCTCACAAATCTCATCTCTGTAGCTGTTATTTTTTCTTTTCTGTTTCTCAGCCATGGTCCATGTTTCCCCACCCTATAAAAGTATTGGAATAGCTACTTTTTTAAATACTTGAACTCTAACCTGTTTCGGTATCTTTTCTTTCCCCAGAAATGTTTTTTATACAATTGAACAGTCTTCCTCTATCTTGCCGTCCTCTGATAATATTGAGCCCAGGTATTTAAATTTTTTTACTTGGTCTAATATTTCTTCTCCTACTTTTATTGTGTGCTTTTGCGGATTCTTTCCCACTATCATTGTCTTAGACTTCTCTATATTTATATTCATGTTTATTTCCTCCAATATTTCCTTGTAAGTCTGTATGTTTATATTAAGTGTTTCTTTATCCTTTGCAATTATAACCATATCATCCGCATAGCATATCTCCGATACTTTTATATTTTTCATTTTCCAGTAGCCTATTTCATATGCTCTTATTCCTTTTTTACTCTCTTCATTGCTCCATCTAACACCAGTGTAAAAAGCATCGGGCTCAGAATGCATCCTTGCTTGCGACCACTAGTTGTTTCAAACATATCTGATTTTCTCTGCTTTGTTCTTACATAATTTGTTGTTTCTTTATATAAGCTTTGTATTCCTATTATTATTAATTCTTAGTATCATCCATATGTCTTCTCTATTAACCTTGTCAAAGGCTTTCTGTAGGTCTATAAAGCATAAATGTTCCTCTTTATCTTCTTTTATTGCCTTTTCTCATATTTGTCTCGAGTAAGGTTTGTCCGGCCCGCTACTGAATTCTTTTGTTGCATATTAGCACGGCCCGTCTAAACTTAATTCATAATGAATCATAAGGATACTACAAAAATGTATATTTTTAAGATTACTCACAGCATAAAACTAAAAAAGGTTGCCCATGCCTGCTCTAAATTATGTTCCAGTTTATCTCTCATACGTTTTGCTAGTATTCTGATATATATACCTTTCACACTGTGCTAGTTAGAGTGTATGCCTCTGTAATTGCTACAGTTTTTGTGTCTCCGTTTTTGTAAATTGGTGTTATTATACCCGTTGTCCAATCCCTTGGTGCACTACCTAACATTATCCTATTCATCCTCATCGTAAGTTCTTGTATGGCTATCTCTGGTAGTGTTTCTATCATATCTGCTGTGATCCCATCATGTACAGGTGCCTTTCCCAATTTTAACTCTGCTATCGCTTCCCTTACTTCCTTCATACTTATCTCGTCTGTTTGTGTTACTTTTATTCCGTGCCCTAGTCCTACACTCAGATGTTGGTTTTCGGTGGTTATGTTCTCCCCTTCTAAAAGATCTTCATAATATTCTCTCCTTCTGTCCATAATTTTATCTTCTACTTCTATGATATTTCCTTGACTGTACTTTATATTTAATATCGTTCCTGCTCTTTTCTGTCTCATGTTCCTAATTACACCGAAGAAAAACTTCTGGTTCTCTTTATACGCGTTTTTCATTTGCTCTCCAAATTGTTACCATGATCATTTCTTTTCTTCCCTATCACTCTTTTGGCCTTTCCTTCATTGTTTGTATTTCTCATAGTCTGTTTGATCCTTTTTTGCAAATATTTTTACTTTAATATCCTTGACATTTCTCCAAATTTCCTTATGTATCAAGAAGTAGTCTATAATAGATATTCCCTTTCTTGATATCACTTGTCTAGTTATTTTATGAATTTTTTTTTCTTAAAGTGTGTGTTGCCAATTTTTAACTCATTTTCTAAACTTATTTTTATTATTCTTTCTCCATTATTATTTCTCACTCTATCTCCTTATTTTCCTAGACACCATTCTATTCCTTCATTCTCTCTTCCAACTCTTCCGTTTAAGTCTCCCATTATTATTACCTTATTATTTGTGTTATCTATCTCTTCTTGTAGATCACTAAAACATTTATATTTTTCTTCAATTGTCGCATTGTCATTCGGGTCGCAGCACACTATTAAGGTATATTCTTCGTTTACGCCATTTTCTTTAATTAATACCGACATTATTCTTTCATTTACAAATCATTTCAATCAAATCATTTTTAATATTTTTTATCTTTTCCTCTTTTATCAGTAGTGCTACTCCCGCTCCCGCGTTTTCTTCCTGTTTCACCCCGGACCAGTACATCAAATATCCATTAGGTAATCTTTTACACCCTTTCCCTTTTTCTTCGTTTCCGTAATTTCTGCGTAGTGGGAAGGAGGAGAAGGATAAACAAAGAACAGGTGGAACTATATGGAGAACCATCCATAACTGGTATGGCGAGAGCTCACAGAGTGAGATAGCTGGGGCATGTAGCGAGGATGGAGGAGGAGAGGGTAACAAAGTAGGGGAGTACCGGGGAGAAGAAGACAAGGAAGACGGCAAATTAGGTGGTTGCAGGTGGTGAAGAGGGAATTGAGGGAGATTAGGATAAATGACTGGCGAAGGACAGCAATGGATAAACAAAAATGGACAGGAATTTATAATCAAGTCATGGACCTACTTAGTTCGCAATGCTGAATATACATAATATACATTTCTTGCTCTAAACAGCAAACATTCGCCTTTATTTTTCTCTGTCTTTCACAATAAGTACCTCCCAAAATTTATATTGACTGTCCTTTGATGCAGTTGACCACAGCATTCTACTGCGAAAACTCGAATATTATGGAGTGAGTGGCCTCCCACTATAACTAATACAGTCTTACCTCTCAGACAGAGTACAAGTAGTAAAGTGGAAAGAAGAGAGATCCATAAGAAGAACAATTACTGTTGGAGTACCACAGGGCTCGATTTTGGGACCACTATTGTTGATTATTTACACTAACGACATGTGGTGATGTTCAGATGATCTTCTATGCAGATGATACTACCATCTTGGTCAGGGACGGATCCGAGAAAAGAATTATTGCCAAGTCGAATGCAGCTATAGAAAAGGCCAATCACTGGTTTGCTTCTAATAAATTAAAACTAAAGAAAAATAAAACACAACATCTGACTTTAGCAGCCAGATCTGAGGGAGAAGCTATGGTGAAATTCCTTGGAATATATATGGATGAGGGATTGAAATGGACCCATCACGCAGATCAACTAGCGAAAAAAGTGGCATCAGGAATTTACTGCATTAAAAGAATAAAAATGATAGCGACATACCAAGCAGTTATAAATATCTACAATTCCTTCATCCATTGTCACCTATCCTATAACATCCTTTTCTGGGGATCATCTTCGGCGGCAGAACGAACTTTCATCCTACAAAGAAGAGCAATACGGACTGTGAGTGGCCTTCAATATCGTGACTCATGCAGAGGCTACTTCAAGAAACACAGAATATTCACCTTGAAGTCCTTATACATACACAATGCCCTAAAGTACATTCATAAACACCTACAACAATATAGAAAGAATGGCGAAGGACATACTTACAGCACGCGTTATCGGAATGATTATTCCCAGACACCGGACTGTAACAACGCAAACAAACGCGCACTATTGGGGCAAATGGGGCATCAAATTATATAGCCACCTACCTCTGCATCTCAAACAGCTTGATATGAAGGCCTTTGCAAGAAAAACCAATAGGGCACTGATTGAGGGAGAATTCTACACCTTGGAGGAGTATTTTAGCGGTTTTTTTAGTCGTCCTTGTTTTAGATTCTATTCATTTTATTCTTTTTATACCCTTTTTTTATACATTTTGTTTGTGTCTTGTATATATGTATTTTGTTTATCTATATTATTATTATTATTATTATTATTATTTGTTTGTAGAAAGCTGTTGATTTCATCGCGTACTAGATAAACACTATAAACCACAATTTTTTCCATGGCAAACTTTGGGTCAAGTTTTTTCGAAAATTTTCCCATGTAAGGCCCATATTAATTTATATGGCTGTAAAGAGAATAAAAGGTACCATCTGAATATTACAAAAAAAAAAGTATACTGTGCTATTTGAAAAAAAAAGTTGAATATAGCTGTCATTACACTAACGCACTTTTTGTAAATTGGTTTTTCCTATCGTACAGAGAATTTCCTCCCATTTAAGAATATATATACTTTGTTTTATGTATTGTTAACAGTAGCGAAGTTACAAGCCTGGGGAGTGAATTCTGGGACCTGTATATACATATATGTATATATTTTTTCGGACACATATGTAAGTCATAGGATTTATTTTGTAGACACCAAACTTGACTCTGTTTTGTATTCGTTAATACGACAATAAAATCTATCTGTCCATCTATCTACCTCTATCTGCATAAAAATATTTTGTCCTACAATTTTTTTTATTTCTCATCAACTTTCTTTTGTTTTAATTTGATGCATAAAATGTGAAAAGGACATAAGTAAGTCAATGAATGTAAAAGAAAAAACGACGCTCCTATTCTATTTAAGGTTTCGTCAAACAGCGGATGGGGCGGGACGGCGACGCCACGCTGACAAGACGGCAACGCGGGGTGTATGTCACACTGCGGGCGTGATGATCCCGCTAGCGTCGCACCGGTCGACTCGCTGTCTCGGCGTGATTTCTTCAGCATTTTGAAACAAAATGTCGGGTGATTCAGACGTGGAAGCTGTGCCGCTTTTGTTAGCGTTAGCTAAGAAACGGCGTAAACGGATATGGGTGCATGAAGTAAATCAAAAGCGTCCCGAATATGGAGAATATCATAGACTCTGCCGGGAACTTGAATCCCATGAAGATAGGTTTTATACCTACTTCAAAATGTCGCAGGCTTGTTTTGAAGAATTAGATAGCGTAATACGTGAAAAAATGAGCAAACTCGACACGAACTGGAGAAGGGCCATTAGTTCAAGAGAAAGACTGACAATTTGTATGAGGTAGGCTAATTTGTTATCTTATTTTTATAATTATCTATAAACTTTAATACTGAACATTAGCAGTGTAATCAAACGACTTTTAAATCGAAATCAGTCTTCATAATCACAAACAGTAACTGACGGATGATTTTAAGTAGTTCGTTTCTTAAATCTTAATCTTAAGTTAATCAACATATCATAATAGGATTGATAAGACGACATATTTTGCGTAAAAGAAATACATAAAAAGCTCTTAAATTCTTCTTGACATAATTGACAAATTGAATCATAACTGAAGGACATCGTAGTCATCGAATTGCGATAAATCTTCCTGTATTGAATTACATTGCTCTTCAAATGATTGTCCAGAATTGTCTACTGCCACATTGTTATTGTTGTCACCGGAGAAATTTATTGGTTGAGGTTTTGGTGAATGAAATACACGATTTTCAACAGGACTCATAGTTAAGTCTGCAGGTGACATGTTCGAAGTATATTGAATATGCGATTGGTTAGAATTATCGTCGAGCAATTGTAATGTGATATTGGAAAAAAAAATTGGCTAATTCCAACTTGAAGATGGCTGGTTCTCGCGGAGGAAATTTTTTAAAAGTGTCAGCGTAACTGAGAAACAAATTGTCGATGACATCATATTCTCTTCTGTTTTTTGCATTTAGAAATTGTAACACTCTCCCAACATCATCGTCATCTCTTTTATTATCGGATGATCGTTTCTTGTTGCGATATGAAACTCTTGGTGTTGGTGCCGTTGATGTATTAGTTGCCAATTCTGGAGGCAGGACCTGAGATGATGGTGGATCCTGTGACGATGACAATGTTGATGGTAGTGGTGATGAATTAGATTTGGATGTCATATCTTGTGTATGTAGTTCTAGTGCAGGTGTTTCAGTACGTGACACGTTCGAAGAAGCGCTCGTGGCACATTAAAGTTGTTTAAGAATGCAAGTTGTGACGCCCATGTGTAACTAACATTTTTCCTGCCAGACCCTGTTGAACTTTTCCATTGTTTTTTATATTTCATGTAGTTATCTCTCACTGTCTTCCATTTATTCCTCGCGGCTTCACCTGTGCAAAAAGTTTATTATATTGAACAATTTCTCGCTGATAAATTTGTTTATCCCACTATATAAATCTTATTTTGAAATTAAAATTTTATTCTTTTTTCTTTCAGGTATGTAACCACCGGCGACTGTTATCAAACCATTGCTTTTTCTTTTCCGTACTCATCATTTGATAATGAACTGGCACCCTCCACGTTTTGCTATTCTCCTTCTTGCTCGATTTCTTCGGACCAAATCAACTCCTTGTCGCACAAAAACTTCCACTATTTTCTCGTGCATTTTATTTCCCGTTTCAATGTGTTCTTCGGTTATAATTTCGGAACTTTCTGATGTGATTAGATCTTGTTCGGCCAAAAGATGTAAACTATAATCCAGTGCTGTCTTCAATCGTTGCTTCAACGCTTCCATGTGAATGCTATCGTCTGGCTGCTGTTCTTTTTCCATCCACGTTCCATTCATTTCAAGAATTTCACTTTCGTCCGACATTTTCGATTTTTCCATAATATTTTCCTCAATTTTTTTTTCACAAAAATTTCGATATTTTCCAGAATATTCTCAGTATTCTCGAACAATTCAAGTTACTCGGGCAAGAGTTAGCAAACGAATGAGCTCTTGAGCTCTTGAGCTCCCTAGTGCACGGCCCACACAAATTAACTTTCTAATTATTAAATTCCAAGTATATACATTTATTTACAATACCCCAGAGATTGTAAAACCGTAATGGATTTTTCTAAATACCTTGTAATTACATGCAGATAACTACATTCCAAAGGCACTTCTTATGTAACCCTTATTGTTAGATAGCACATTCCATAGTACTAATCTTCAGTAATTTCAGTGATAGGTTATTTGAAAGTGTTTCAAAGTTTATTGTGTAACAATTATAATAATAAATATTGTAGAAGGTATGTACTATTTTTCTGTGTATGTTACATATTTATACGATCTTTCGTGGTTATTTAAAATTTGCTAGTAATGATGGTTTCATTTTGTCTAGAATAAAATTCATCTCGCATATTTCAATAGAGATTTTGTTATATTGTACCGAATAGTACCGGCCTAGTTTTTTAACATGTTTTAGTACTAACTTTCTGCTTTCTTGCTGTGTAAAATTTATTTTGCGTTTCTTTGCTTTAATCAGAATTTTTGTGATTTTTCAGAGACGCTTCGAAATTTCAAGATAGGAATTTTTTGATGAATGGATTAGATACAAGAAAAATAATCGGATTACTAGATGCGATTATTTATTGATATTGAAAATTATGAAACTAGTAATCCTGTTTGAACAAGTCTGGAAAGTTCGCCATTCCAAATTTTGCACGATTATACGCTTATTGAAAAATTAAGTCCTATATTTATGCGTATAAATAAATAAATCAAATAAATTATTTATCACTTCACTTAATTGTGACATGAATATTATAGAAATTGGGAAAGGGGTGGAAAACGTCTTCACGTGGGGATTTGAATCTGCGACCAACGTATTACGAGTCCAAGCTCTTACCACTACGCCAACCATTGCTTAGTAAACATATTAACGTAAATGGTTCTTATGCTGCAAAAGCCGCGTAAAAATTCTGTATCTTCTAAACGTTAGACCATCTGGAGTTCCCACTTCAGGTACTTTCATTTTTAGCTAAGCCCTGCCATATGCTCTAAATTTGAGCGAAATCAGTGATGACGAGTCGGCGTCTTCTCCTTGTTAGTATGGTTTGCACTGTAATTAGTTTATATTGCCCTGTATTGACTGATGCTGTTGGACAATAAAGAATATTATTATTATTATTATTATTATTAACAGGTGTGCGATCGTTTCGTAGTACCTTCGTACGGTGGAACAATTTGAGAATAGACCCCTAATTGATTGAAACATAATATCCATTTGACTTTGAATTTGACTAGCGTTTACATTTCTTAGTGTATGTTAAATAATAAACATAGGTAATTTCAGCGGTAATCGAACGGTTTCTTGGAAAACCTCAAAAACTAATTTCAGCTTTCCTGTAATAGGAAAATATTTTCCTACAAATTTTGTTTGTTTTATTTTGTATGAACTTCCTTCTATTTTAATTTGATGTATACGTTTTAATTTGATGCATAAGTATAATAATATCAGCTAGGTTAAAAAAATGGATTCTTTATATGTATTTTATTTAAATATCATGAGATTTTTACATGAAAAATGATACTGTCATTGTGTATTTTGAATTTTACTAGCTATATTGTCAAAGTCCAAAATGAATTACATTAAAGCTTTTTGGAGAGATACATACCTCTAAACAATTAATGCAATAACGTATATTGTATAAATGGTGTACAAATTTTCTTATATCAATAAATTGTAAACTGTCGGAAATATTATGTGATAATTAACTTAACCTATCAATTATTTATTATATTTTTTAAATATAAGTTCAAAGAACAATACTAGTTATTTCAATTATTAAAACAGAAAATTGGACTTATTGTTAGTAATTTTCTCACTTATTCTAAGTTCTTCAATGAAATTGCTAGAGAAGGTAGTCTTGTTTCTACCGTAGGTGTAGTTAGTGCACTTTGTTTGGAATGCATTGTATCCAAGCGAAGCCTTGACTGAGTTTCCCCTCTTCTTGCACGTATGTTAAATACACCGTATACGATAGGATTCATACAGGAATTTGTACAAGCAAAAAGGAAAAGCCCTTTCTGTATTCTAGGATCCAGTTTAGCTGCCTTCTCTCGATCGTACCAATACCTTTAATTAAGATTAATAGAAGTAATAAAGAAGTAAGTTTTAAAGAACAATAATAATTTCAAAAGGAATTCTTTGTTTATCTCTGTATTGCGTTCAAATATATATATATATATATATATATATATATATATATTATAACGAATGGAACCGTAATTAACGATTATGTAATAGTTAATTATATATATTATATTATATATATATTATTATATAATAATTCATTAATGTAATGTTAAGAAATAAAGGAGAATAATAAATATAATAATAGAATAAAAACTATATATATATATATATATATATATATATATATATATATATATATATATATATATATATATATATATATATAACAAGAATGTTGATCATAAACCTAACAAGGTCAAAACTGAATTCAAATGTTATAATTGTGGCTTAGTCGGACACTTAGCAAGCAATTGTGATAAACCCAAAATCAACCATTATTAGTGTAGAGAAGAGAGAAAATTAGTCCAGTGATTGAGGTAGAAAATATTCAGATGGTTTCAGAAGTTCGTGCCGTAGAAAAGGATATGATACAAGTTGGAGAAGAAATCACAGGAAAAGAAGCAAACAAAATGGTGGCACTACTTAACGAATACCGAGACACAGTGGCATTAACTATGGCGGAATTGGGATGCACAGAAGTGATCAAAATGAAGATAGAAGACGAAGGCGACCCAATCCGAATGAAGTCGTATAGTTCGTGAAACAACATCCAAAATCGTTGAGGAACGGACGAAATATGAAGTCGTTCGTGAATCCACATCGGAGTATGCCAGCCCCGTGATTTTAGGGCCAAAGAAGGATGGACAAGCCCGTTTATTCTGCGAATATCGAAGACTGAATGACCAAACCAAGAAACATACCAAATCTCGACGACCTTTTAGAAAACATTTCCTAATACAAAGTGTTTAGTACTTTAGATTTAGCATACGGTTATTTGCAGGTGCCGCTAGACGAGTCAAGTAGGCCGAAAACAGCTTTTATCACACCAGACAGTACAACTCACAAGAATGATGTTCGGTTTAATAAATGCGCTATTTGAATTTGTGAGGCTATTGTCCATAGTATTGGGTGTGTAAATGCTTTTGGATGATGTGCTAGTAGTAGCAACGGACTGGCAAGATACATTGAAGAAAATTCAGAAGATCCTAGAAGTGCTTCGAGCAGCTGGATTAACCATAAACTTAAGAAAATGCATATTTGGTCAGAAGAACGTGGAGTATCTGGGTTACGAGATTAGCGCGGAAGGAATCCAACCGGGCAAGAAGAAGACGACCAGTATTATGAATTTTCCAAGACCAACCACATTAAGAGATTCCTAGGACTCACTAGATTTTTTAGAAAATTCATAAAGAATACGCACTAATAGCAAAACCCATTAGCGACTTGACAAAGAAGAATGTGACATTCCGTTGGGAAAAGGATCAACAAGAATCGTTCAAAACACTCAAGAATGCACTCATCGCAGATACAACGCTAAGACCGTATGATGAGAAGGCAGCAGGCACCTAATTACTCACTGATGCAAGTCAGTATGGCTTAGCAGGAGTGCTTATGCAAGGCAATAATCTCAAAGATTTAAAATCTGTGTACTGTGTTTTACGCAAAATCGACGACATTGAAGCCAGACATCACCCAAGCAAGTTGGAATTGATGGCAATCGTTTGGTGCGTAGATAGATTAAGACAATTCCTTGTAAACTTAAAATTTACAGTGGTCACTGATTATCAGGCCCTGATATACTTAAATGCTAACAAGACCCTAAACCTTCAGATAGCACGGTGGGCTATTTTGTTAGAGAAGTATGAATATTGTATTAGGCAGATACTGGAAAGAGTTGAACGACACGTGAACAATACTTATAATAAAACGGCGGACAAAACACCATTTAAGCTGTTGCATGGCTATATCCCAGTATTCGAGGATGGAAATATACACAAAATTACGCAAGTATATACCGAATGAATGGACCCAGCTTCGATGAGAGATGAAGCCAGAACTAGAATAATTCAAGAGCAGACTAACAAGGGGAACACCAGACGACTCCGCTTTCGATTTTGACGGGTCTTAGATATGGTATAGGAGAACCTCCCTGAGTATCTGATTAACGGCTTAAATCGCACTTCGCCCTGGTTCGGCTAGTTCTCGAGAAGATATACCTGTGACTTCCCTGCATTCTTCATATACTAGTAACGTTAGTTATAACTCAAGCGTAGCACCGTAGGAGTATATTTGTAAACATCGTGTGAAATAAAATTGAAAAACAAAGTGCACGAGAGTTCTGGCCCAGTAGCCGTGTACTTGATCCGTTGCGCTACGCTGCTATGTTTGGGCTAATAATAACGTTATCGGTATATAAACAACGCAGAGAAGTCACAAGTACATCTTCTCGAGAACCAGCCGAACCAGAGCGAAGTGTGATTTAAGCCGTTAACCAGATACTCAGGGAGGTTCTCCTATAACATATCTAAGACGAAAAATCGAAAAGCGAAGTCGTCTGGTGTTGCCCTTGTAAGACCAAATATAGATGCGATCAGAAGCATGGACAAACCGAGAGGTTACAAATTGGACAAATAGTGGTAATGCGGAGAAGCAAAAAGGCAACCGGAGAAAGTACAAAGACTCAATTACCATATACAGGACCCCTAACCGTGATACTGTCTAATGACACCTATGTAGTAATACAATTGGAAGAGAGAGATAAAGATAAGTTTTACATAACTACGGTGCACATATCACAACTAAAGCAGGACAATAACGCCTTAGAAGACGAGAACGAAGACATTCCAGCCGAAGAAGCCGAAACTGATGAAGACCAAGAGATTGTAGACGCAAACGAACACCAAGAGGATAGAGAGAAGCAACCCGATGAACGACAAGAGGAAAAAGGAGAAGATTACGATAACATACAAACCCGAAAGAGAAGAATGCCCACACGTTTCGAAGATAACGAGAAGGAAGCTACTGTTCGAGGACGAACTGAGGTTCAGGAAGGGCCGAATGTTGGCAACCCTGAAAAATAGGATCCACGGGAAAGGAAGAAACAGCAAGATGGCAGTAGGAAAGAGAGTGATAGGGGAGTGTAATTAATGTGTAGTTGTATTCTTTGTAAAGGAAATTAATATATACTATATCTCACACTAAGTGTGCGTTGAGAGTTTATTATTATCGTTAATAATAAAAACATACTACGGAAACACCAAGTAGAAACGGTATTCACGACTAATAAGAAAATAGGTGAAATTCTAGGCAGTGCAAAACGCAAAATGCCACTTGAAAGACAAGGCCTATACGAAATACCTTGTGCGGACTGCGGTACGTACAATACTATATATACTACATAGGTCACACCAACCAAGGGTTAACGTGCGTAGGAATAAACATCAAAATGACGTATGGAAAAAACAGGTAACGTCTTCCTTGCCCAACATATACTAACTAGAGGGCACAAAATAAATTTCCGAAACACAAAAACTACAAAAGGTAGCGAACATCTACCTCTAAGAATAATACGGCAAGCTAATGAAATTGAAAAGCGTCCGAAGTAGCACTCTTTAATCTCCGTCTAAAACAGCCTAGAAAAAGACAGCCGGGGACAGAATAACAGCACACGCACCCACACCACTCTGCCTGAGCCCACTACGATTATCTCATTTGACGCCGAAAACGTTGTCACTCGCCGGCACCCGATTCATTTTCCAATCTTTAGTAGAACTAGAGCCAGAAGATGCTCATCAAAACATCAGTAGTTAAAGGAATATCCTTATCAGGACCGACAGAGTACACTGTGTTAGACCCAAAAACCAACATGATGTCAAGACAATTGAGGAAAGAAACGCTAAACTACTATTTCGATCAATAATACGGCAGAATGTTATTAAGAAAAGTTATTTGAAATATGAAATTATCAATCTATGCAAAATTTCACAAATATTGGACTACTTTGACTAAATCAATATTTGTTTCATATTCTTGTGTTGTAACTGCAGAGAAAGAAGTATCTGTATAAGTTGTCAAAAAGAAAAAAATTAAAGTAAGTTTCAAATAAAGAATTTTATTCAAAAATAAAAATGAAAATACATCACAATTGCTCACGAATTTTTCCACGAGCAGCACGATCGATTGGAAACCATTTTTTAAAGATTTGATTTTCATTTCCGACAATGACAATATTTGATGTTTTCTTTTATTGATTTTTCAATTATTATTCAATTATTTACGTATTATGCGAGTTTTCGTTAGTTCAATTAAAATATTAAAAATAAACCGATCATGGAGGAATTCAAATGGAGTAATTTTTGTGTATTTTTGATAAAATACTTTATTATAAACTAACATAATTTTTGTTTTGCAAGCTCATACAGAATACTTGTTTCTCTGCGGTTATAATGCAAGAATACAAAACAAATATTAATTTTGCCAAAGTGGTCCGATATTTGTGAAATTTTGCATAGGATCATAATTTCATGTTCTGAACAACTTTTCTCAATAACATTGGGCCGTGTTATTTACCGAAATGGTATTTTACATCAACAGAAAATGCAAGTGAGCAATACAACACTTTAATTTTTTTATTATACATGGATAATTATAAGATATAACAACACAAAATAGCATAAAACGAGTATAAACAATTCATTTCGTTAAGATCGATTAAGGTTATTTACACACCAAAATATATTTACATTATCTAAATTCACTCATCCGATAACCCTGACTTCTTTATCTACACACTGCTCAATGTTTTTTCAAAATGTCGTGAAAACTTCACTTATCTCCTCTAAAGAAATGGATTTTATTGCATCTCTAATGCAATCTTTGATACTTGTACATCATTTGGAAGCATATGTGAATACTCTGTTTGTTTTATTTGACCCTAAAAGCAAACATCTATGATTTTTGGATCTGAAACTGGGATTCATATTGGCTTGAAAATTCTGCCATTCACATGTTCACAAAGTCGACTGGGCAGCACAACCGTCGTGTTCTTCTGCTTCTTTTTCAAAATGTGTACATTAAGTAATATCGATATTTTGAACAAAGTCAATTGTTCGTATTTTTGTATTTTGTTGTATGTTTTATTCCTAGCTTTTGCTTTGCGTTGTCATTTTTGTAATCATATTTCTTATAATTACTTAAATGTCTAGTAACCGAATAACAGTAAGCTGATCTTATCGAAACTTTGCCCGCTTGCATAATTCATTATTACAAAGAACTTCTATTCCCGAAATATCTTTTTTATTAAAAAAATTAAATAAAGAAAATATCAAAGTGGGCTTAGTGCTTTGAAATTTGTACTCTTATTTAACTTTCCTTTATAAACAAATTTTCTTAATAAAATTTTGTGGTATCTATTTTAGAAAATGTACTATATTACAGCTTATAACTTAGTTTTTAATATCTAAGATAGACTAGGTTTTTCGTAATATAAAACCTGACAGATATTAGTTTCTAAGTAAGCAGCACTCAATCTAACAATATTTTTACTCAAAAATTCCAGGCATTTGTAATATATTTATGCGTCCATTCGGGGACAAACTGTATATATGCATATATATATATATATATATATATATATACAGTCGAGGATCGAGTGCTGTTGTGTGGTTTTTAATCAAAAACAGAGACATTCATATGAATCTTTTGTTAGGAAAATTATTCTCTTCGAACCTATGTAAGTTTTGTTGCCACTATATACACATTGTCTGTAAATGCTTGCACGTCAACTTATTTGGTCTTATTTCTTCGTATTTATATCTTAAAAATTAAACAGTTTCTTTCAGAGCTCATTAATTATCGTTTGTAAATAGCTTGTAAGAAATAATTTAATATAAAATGAAACTTCCGTTTCAATAATCACTATTTTATTTTTTAAGTTTTGACTAGAAAATCAAAACCTTTTATACCTAAAAAAGATGCATATATTCTCATATTCTCATACCCCACTTTCGAAGTGCAACTGAAAATTAGAATAGAATTTAGCCGTATAGTTTGGAGTCTTGTTTTGATCAATTTGCGTAGGCATTTCCTAATGAAAATGTCAGCTATAAGGTTCTCAACCATCAGAAACGGGAGATTATAAAGCGTTTTGAGAAAAAGGAACTGTATTTGTAAGGGCAAATTAACTGGGAGACCTACAATATTAACCCAACCTATTGTAAATTATCTTCAAGAATGAATGTATCGAAGCCCCCATAAGTAACTACGAAAGCTATCAGCACAGTCGGGTACGCGGGCTACAGTAAATTAGCACAAACCCATAATTCTTCGGTCTTTCTAGACATTAGTAGGACTAGTTGCGCAATTTACAGATTCATCTATATCAAGTTTTGGTTGTGCAGCATTTGTATCCTCATGATTATCAACAACGAATAGTGTGCTTCATAATAATGATTGTTTGGGCCGAAGAAGCATGGTTCCCTTTATCTGTACTATGTATGTAAATAATCATAATTACTGAACGTGGGCTGCTGAAAACCCTTACACTTTTATAGAAAAAAAAAAAATTACATCCATTCAAAGTTGCCATTTGGGTTGCAATATCAAAATTGAAGAATAATAGACCCAATATTCTTTAACAAGATAATTAAATGACATGTCAAACTGTCATTTGAAGGAATTTATTAATCAGCTGCATCATGATGAAACAACAAGGGGCTATTTCCAAGAAGATGGAGCCATTGCTCATACTGCACGTACCAACATAAATTATTGGCAACAATTTGATGGAAATCGTATTGTACGCCAAGGGCTGCAGTCGCCGAGAAGTCCAGACCTAACACCACCAGATTATTTTCTTTTGGGATATATATGATTTTGATAATCTATCAATTCTACGTTACATTGATCAAATTATGTATGTTACTACAGGAGAAACATAAAAGGGCTGTGTAAGTATCATGGAAAAAGTATACCTATATGATTCAGTATACTCGATCTAATCAGGGTCCTTTTGGTAATCGCCATATTTACCAAGTAGTGTTGGCACTAAATTGAATTGACAGAGTTAGCGCGACATACCATTTCAATAGACCTTTCAGGGATGCGAAGTTCGAAGCGGGGCCACTCAAGGATATCGAAAGCGCGTGGTTCACACGAAGACGGAAACTGAAACTGAAATGGTTTTGTATAGGGACAGAATGGGAGAAAGCGTTGGGACGAATCTGGGCACCTATGCTTTTCAGGCCAAGAGTACCGCCATAATTACATGTCTGCAAATCATAATACAGAAAGCGACCAGAATTGAAGAGTCCATATCATGACGGAAAACTAAACTATTTAGAAAGATAAAATAGAATCAAAGACTGTCCAGTAATCCAGACGATGATGGCGGAATACAATAGAGTGAATTCATGGTGAGCATCAAGACACGGGGTCATACTAGGAAACCAAAATGCTTGCAAACTTTCTAACAAGAGCGGGCGTAAAGAGGAATTCACCGGGCCTAAGGTAGTATCGCATGTTCATTGCAGGATCTTCAGAGGACAAAACACACACACAATTGCGTATTTTTAAAAAACGCGTCCTATCGACACATGCAGTGCACCTTGCTTGATATATGGCCCAGATTTATAGTTCTTTCTCTAAATTGCAAAACATACCGCTTTTATTTTTCAATCATCTTTTTGACTTTGCTCAAGATATGACCCAAATTTAACTAGCGTTTACATTTCTACGTCTAAATAATAAAAATTAAACTTGCGAAACTCAATTTCTGTGATAGTAGGAAATTATTTGCCCTTACAAAGTTTGTTTTATTTTGTTTGAACTTCCTTCTGTTTGAGTTTGATGCCTAAGTTATGAAAAACATTACATTATTATTTAAACATTACAACTATTGCACAAATTATTATGATTGTTGCCAACGGTAGGTAGAAAAAAAGAAATAAACAGTTTGTCAACCATATCTTCACTTACATATGTTACAGTATGTCCTCGAATTGATTTCATTATAGGTATAATTAACCCAAATTTTTAGAATTTGAAACACATTCTTACTTTTTTTTAGTTAAGGCCGTCACGCCAATTTGGAAAAAACATTTTCTGTTGACATAAAGTGCCATTTCGGTCAATAATACGGCAAAATGTTATTGAGAAAAATTGTTCAAAATATGAAACTATGACTTTATGCGAAATTTGAAAAATATTGGATCACTTTGATTAAATCAGTATTTGTTTCGTAGTATTCACAGTATTCCATTGTAACTATAGAAACGTGTATAAGTTGTCAAAAAAATTAATGTAAATTATTTTCTTTTTTTTTTTGGATTAAATACTTTTTTAGAAACTTACATTAATTTGGTTTCTTTTTTTGACAACTTACCCAGAACGCTGATTTTGAAAAAACAAAATTAATGTAAGTTTCCAATAAAATATTTTATTAAAAAAAAGAAAGTAAGTTTCATTCATTCTTTCTTTATCAAATTACGGATGTTTTTCTGTAGTTCCAACGCAAGAATACAAAAGACATACTGATAGTCAAAGTAATGCGATATTTATCAAATTTTGTTCAAAGTCATAATTTCATATTCTGAACAACTTTTCTCAATAACATTTGGCTGTAATATGGCATGAATTTGCACTTTGCTTCAACACAACATGTTTTTGTCAATTGTCATGGCGGCCTTGATTTTTTAAAAGTAAAAATATGCTTGAAACAAAATTCAAACATTTTTGATCAATTATACCTATAGTGAAGTCAATTCGGGAACATACTATATACGCTATACACGTTCGAAGAGGACATAGAATATTAATAACACGAGAATAATAGGGTTGTGTAATTTTACAGAACGCTAATGTGTTATACTTACAGAACTAGCATTGTATTATAAGGAGTCCAACAAATGAAGAAAACCAGAACAATGATTATAGTCATTTTTAATGTTCGAATTTTGGCTTTTCCTAAAAATCCTAAACTTGATCTTCTTATCTTGTCTGGAAAAAAGAAATATAAATTTAGGTAAATTGAATTATATTTACATAAACATATATGAGTTACATATGCAAAAATATAAGTTTATTAATTATTATAAATTAGGTATCAACATATGCCGTAAGTTATAGAGAGCGGATACCGAAGAAGGTTTCTAAGGGTGAGATTAAAACCTAAAATTGAAATTACAGAAAAGTTATAAGCTATACACATAATTCGAAGGAAGGGGGAGGAGGTGTCACACATACATACCTACTACTGAAACTTGGTAGATATGGAAGAAAGGAATTCTAAAATTTTGAGAAAAAAGAACAGAGTAGTAGTAAAGACAAAAGATGACAAGACATAAAGCACTATAATTACAGATTTTTCTTCTATTGTTCATTGGTATAGGAAAGATAACAGAAGCGATCCGCGAAGATGATAAATTGCGATTACTCTGTATTCCTCTGGTATTTATGTACAATAAGGTAATAGTTAAATGCGAATCGAGACGGCGTTGAAGATATGCAGCCCATCTAACAAACCGTATACGTATTGTGCGTAATATTTCATTTTTGTTAAATTGTTTTTCAATAATTATTTCATGAAGCAGTGCCATTAGTTTTCTTTTTTTACTTACAATGAAATATATGTAATTAAAGCGTTGAACCTAGTTACAAGAAAGGCTTGCGTAAACATTTGAGAAAATAATAAATTCCGGCCATAATAACAGTGTGTCTGACAGAAACAGACAATCGCTTGAGAAAAGGATGAATAGATATATAGATTCCATGTCTTTAAGTGCGACACATTCAACACTACTTATAACATCTTTTCTCTGTGGGCGACTCGTGTGGAACCGTAAATCTTAACATGTTGCGTTATCGATAGGATTATATAACGGCTAAAATGCTACAAAAGTACTACTTGGAAATGAAATATTTTATTTGCTATTTTATGTTGAAAATAGTATTTCTACTCAGTTCTGACTATACATATGGAAATGACGAGTAATATGTATCTATAATAATTGATAATAGATAAATACCTACAGAAAAAAGACTGGATAAATGAATAGAACTTCAGGTCAAAACTGCATTTAAAAATTTAGCTTTATACCCAAAAGACGTTTTAATTTTATTTAATATCAAGGCGCAAAAATATAAATTTAAAATTACATTACTACAAAATGTATCATTTGTGTTGCTGACCTGGGAAAAATACTTCTTGGAAATAAAATATTTTATTTCCTATTTTATTTTGAAATTAGTTTTTTTATCCAGGTTGGACTACATACCTATTATGCAAATGATGACTAATACGTATCTGTCCATAATTAATAATAGATAAATATCTACAGAAAAAGACTCGATAAATGAATATAAATTCAAAACTGCATTTGTCGGCCGAGTCGACTCCCATTTGCAGTTATTCACGGGCACGTTATAGGTACGCAAAAGTGGGCCGCGGTTAATACTTTTAGACCTATTTGGTGGAATTAATTTCATTTAAAAAATTTAAGTCATGGTTTTTCTTTTATAATTAGTAAATACAGCTGTATGTCTTTATATCAATCTTTATATCTCGGCAGAAACTGGGTCTCGTAAACCACTGTGAACACTACAAAATACGAGGTATGAATACAAAAATGCCCTAAAAAGAAGGCGAAATTTAAAAAATAGTTTAGGTATGTTTGGTTGGATATCGGCAGCCAACCCAGGTGAGTTAATCAGAACTGGGTTTAGGATGAATGCCGCCGGATATGTCTATATTGTGGAAACCACTATTGTGCCAAGTGTACGAGCGCTGTACGGTGATCTAGAGTGCGTTAAAAATGTGGATGGCGTGTTATCATTAAATAGTGTTAATCGGATTGACACTGCTACTTCTCCGAAATTTATTATTGAATAATGACTTATCTTAAGTTTGATATACATATGTCTGCTCCGTCACATATATTAGCGAAAAATAAAAAACTACTTCGCACTATTCTTGCAAATTTTAACAATTTATTTCTTTTCAATAAATCCGGTTTTTTACCATATTTATTAAAAAAATTTCACTACCTTTTAGGCAATGCAATGTATCTGTCAGGTGTCCTTTACGTGCTGATTTGTTAATATCTTTTCAGTTACGTTTAGATTATTTACTATGATCAGGACTGTGACATACATAAGTAAAGTTGGCATAATTGTAATGTAGGATGTAACAGTTGGCAACGGAGAGTATTAAATAAACGTTTTAAGTACGTGGTAGTCTTCTCTTCTCTTGTTATAAATAAGAATATAACTAAAACATATCCTGATCCTGAGTATAAAACATTACATGGTGATAGTAGTGAAGGAAACCTAATAATAAGGCAGAATGTCGTTAGCTGCGCCTAAACCATTTGTGCCACGAAATAATCCTGCAGAAGCAAGGGAAAAGTATCGCCAAATAATGGAAATATATTGGACTGGTGTTTTAGTACAAAACAAGAAGAAAACCAATCATTTGATGATTTTTTAATAGAAATAAGAACAAAAGTAAAGGATTGTGGCTTTGGTGAATTGACAGATTCCTTAATAAAAGATAAAATAGTAGAATAGTATAAGAAATAATGAGTTACGAAGGAAGCTATTAGGTATAAGAAATTTAACGTTGATTAAATGTATCAATATATGTAAGGCGGAACAAGAGGCTGCAAAACAGTATAACAAATTGGTAGATAAAGAGGTAAATAAAGTTAATGTTTATAATAGAAAAGGAGAGAAAAAGTGCAACCAAAAGTTAAGAAAGATTTAAACTTATATGATAGAGATCTACCACTAATAGGTCAATAAAACAAAGCTGGTTTGAGCGATAGTTATATTTTCAGAACGTTTACAAACGTTTTCGGAACACCTTCGTCAGTGAAAATATAACTAGATAAATATATTATTGACCTATTAGTGGTAGATCTCTATCATATAAGATAAGTTGTTTTATTGACCTATTAGTGGTAGATCTCTATCATAAAAGATAAGTATAAAAAGGTCACGAAATATATATATATATAGAAAGATTTAAAGAAATGAAATGGATAGATATGTTCGAAATGCGAATATGGCAAATGCCCAGCATATGTAAAAAGGTATTCTAAATGTCACTATTTAAATCACTTTGCACGAATTTGCAAGAATAGAAAGGTACATGAAACAAAGGAAACAGATAATTTAAATGAAGAAGAATAAAAAGATATCTTAGAAAGACTAGCAAATACAGAAAAATCATAAGAATAAAAATCATAAGTTCGTGCATCAATCAATTTTTGCGCATACGGCAACAATTCACTTAATCAACGTTTAACTTGAATAATAGACCGCTTCGAAGAGGAATAAGAAGAATTATATAAATACATACATCTATTTAAGTTGGTACTGGTTGCTACCAGTCAAATGTCATTTAGAAAGTCATACATTTTAACGTATCAGAAAATGTGAAAATGTTGGTAAATTACTGAAAATTATATTAATATTTGAACGTATATTTGTAGAAAAAGGATAAAAGTTATTATAAATTGTATTTAGCGAGTAAATACATAACAAAACTCCGTTTGAACGTAACGTAAACACTTCAAGGTAAGATAGTTTTTCTTAAATTGTGACTCTGGGAGGCATTTCTCACAAAACTTCTATTTAGATAATTTATCACCCTTTAGATTACCTTTACGGTGCTATAATTTTTTTGCGAAAATCGAATGTGTCGCGTCCTCATATTATTCCAGAAAGCCTAGCAGATTTTGTTTAAGAAGGGACATGTGACATATACATACGTACAGTTGGCCTAATTGCAATATATGTAAGATGTAACAGTTGGCAACGGAGAGTATTAAATAAACGTTTTAAGTACGTAGTAGTGTCTTCTCTTAGATATTGGTATAAGTAAGAACATAACTAAAACACATCCTGATCCTGAGTATAAAACATTACAAGAACTATACTCAGTGTAATCACTTTTGTGATACAGTGACTGCCGTTATTTTTATTATCACCTTTCGAAATACTTACTATTAGGGACAAGCGGTTTTAGGCACGAAAACTGTAAATAGACTTTACAGTCACCTTACGAACACATCGAAAGGGAGGGATGATACTATTTGCATGATAAAGTGCACACTTGCATCAAAGCGAGAAATTATTGGTGGGAGTCGTCAGCCTAAAACCGCGTGTCTACTTATTACATATTTTTGAGATTTATGGTTAGTGTATTATTGTTTACCACTATGTTTAACATATTCATATTGTATTTGATCAATATTCTTTTTATACCTACCTCCTACAGCTACTCGTGTCCTACGAAATATTTCAAGAAGTATAGACACGTAAGAATATATGATAACAATTAGTGGAAAAGTATACATCATCATCATTCCAAACGCAGAGTATAAAATTTGAAGTTCATGTGAAGGTAGCGTATTGTAAGTAATACATTGTTCGTACCATGTGACGTTTGGATGGGGTCTCAGTTGGAATACAACTGCCTGTAAAAAATAAGCTCGCATAGTATCGAGTCAAAATAAAATAACTTATAGCAACATTTTCTTTGAAAAACACTGTGCATATGTGAAAGTACATAGAGATAGTACAATTTTTTTATTCGCTATCAATGTTATCTACATCAGTATTGAATTATATGGTATACGCTATATTAGTAATCACTAAGGTTTGACAAATGAGTGCATGATAAGTTGTGTAAATTGAACTGACGCTGAACCGCCTACGAATTTTGTCACGCCTTGCACGTAAGTGGTGCAAGCGGTGGAAGGACAGCGACAGTCCGGTTTACACTACTTAATAATAACGTATCACTTATCATGCACTCGTTTGTCAAACCTGAGTAATGACGTTAAAGTTCATTGGGTTGCGTTTCTGTATCCAAACAAACACCATATCAAATTTATTCTCGTCCTTGGTATATGCGGAATAAATTCAATATGGCGTTTGTTTATGTGATTGTTCCCCTATCATACGTTAACTTCAACACACTTATTCTAATGGTCCTCCAATAATTTTATACCATTTCTGTAACGATTTTCCGGAAGCTCTGCAAAATACTGTTCCACGGCTTCAATAGCTTCTTCATTCGACGAAAAACGCTTTCCACGAAGAAATTGTTTCAAATTTCTGAAGTGGTAATAGTCGGAGGAGGCGAAAATCTGGTAAATACGGTGGGTGTTTAAGCAACTCATACTTTAATTCATTCAATTTAGCCATCGTCAAACCACTTGTGTGAACACATGCATTGTCTTGATGAAAAATGATTGTTTTCTTCCGTAAGCCGGGTCTTTTTCACAACTGATCCAAAGGGTTGCAATAATATTCAGAATTAATTGTTTTGCCTTTTTAAAGATAATCAATCAACAAAATCCCTTTTGCATCCCAGAAAACTGATGGCATAACCTTTTTTGCCGATCGTTCTGACTTGACTTATTTTGGAGCTGAACAACCAGCTTCAGTCCACTGTAAATGTTCTTGTCTCAGTTTAGAATCATGATGGTAGATTCAACTCTCATCCATAGTTATAACACCACGCACAAATTCGGTTTTATTCTGCTTAAAACCCTCCAAATACGCTGAAAAATTTGTTTCCGATTCAGTTTTTGTTGAATTGTTAACGAATGCGGCACTAACTTTCCGAATAGCTTTTTCATATGTAATTCTTCGTGTAAAATATGGAGTACTCATTCATCCAAGATGCCTATGGTGTCAGCAATTTCACGCTTAGTTAAACTTGCATCTTTACAAACAATATCATAAACTTGCTCAATGATTTTTGGTGTTGTTGCACTTTTTGGACGTCCACTACGTGGTTAATCTTGAACGCTTGTACTACCACGTTTAAACTCTAAAACCCATCGATGCACAGTTGGAAATGAAGGAGCAGATTCCTTTAACACTTTCACCATTTTTGTGTGAATTTTGTTGCTGATAAACCTTCCAAGACAAAGAATTTTATCACCGCACGATGTTAGGTTTTTTCTATTCTAGCGGAATACACTGATACGTCAACTTCAAATGGCTTGTAAACAAAGAATGAATTGACAAATAGAAATGAATTTTGTGCGTGTTCAAATAGAAGATGAATATATATATATATATATATATGGAATGCCACACTACTTGGTCTGAAAAGAAGTTCAACCACATTTTGACTTTTTAGAAATCAAGGTCGTAATGACAATTGAGAAAAGAACATTTTCTGTCGAAGTAAAGTGCCATTTTTGCCAATAATACAGCAAGAGATTATTGAGCAAAGTTGTTCAAAATATAATATTATGATTCAATGCAAAATTTCAGAAATATGGGATCACTTTGACTAAATCAGTATTTGTTTTGAAAAAAAGGAAAAGTTGTAATTTCTAATAAAGTACTTTATTCAAAAAAGGAAAATACATAATAATTATACAATTTGAATTGTTTTTCTGTAGTTATAATGCAAAAATACGAAACAAATACTGATTTAATAAAAGTGATCCTATATTTGCGAAATTTTGCATAGAATCATAATTTTATATTGTGAACTACTTTTTCATATTATTAACCGAAATGGCATTTTACTTTAACAAAAGAAGTTTTTTCTAAATTGTTATAACAGCCTTGATTTTTTAAAAGTAGAAATGTGCTGTGACTTTATTTCAGACCAAGCAGGGTGGCATCCTAAAACATTAAAACAAAATTAATTTTTCTTTGATGAATTATACTTATAGTGAAGTCAGTCCGGGAACACACGATGTAGACGATGTAACTGTAAAAATGGTAAATTTATTAATATGGTGAAGCTGGTATGGTATAGTTAACGTAATCAGCAAAAACAATTGCAAATCACTCGCAAATCAACGGTTTTGATCAATTTTAATAGAATTTTGGCCCCCTACATTTTTACATTACGGTACTTTGTTTCTCGTAGACGTTTATTTGATTTTTAAAAGTCAAAATGAATAATCAGGCATTCAGTCGGTATTCGAGTATTCTGCAATGTAAGCAGATACTTTCATTGAAATAGCGCCGCCAGTAAATAGCATATTATCGACAGGTGAAAAATGGTTCTCTGTCACTATTACAGAAAAATAAACACGTCGCTGCATGAAGTTGGCCTATATTTGAAAAGTTCGACGATTTATTATTGGTAATGAAAAAATATTTTCTTTCAAATATATTTACTTCTTGGTAAACAATGTAAAATCAAGAAAACAAAAAAGTTTCACAAGAAATGCCTAACATTAGGCCTGTTTGATAATAATATGTTTATGTGATTGCTGTGTAAAAGTGTTTAAAGTACAATGATTAATAAATCGTAGATAATATGTACGTACTGTGCAAGCAGTGTGAAAAATTCGCAAATATGAAGTAGACCGCTTATTCATACATTATTTATGCTTACTCTATCAATGATCCGATCGTTAGTTGTATTGGAAACTCGCTATAATTGTATAATATGGCCGGACTCAAAACTGTAATTATAAATATCTTGCGAACGGTACGTTTAGGGCCCTATGTTTATTATTATTTCAATTATCTACCTTTGGACAAATTTTTTACCATTTCCACAGTTACACCTTGTATATGTAAGTCTACGACAAGGAAATGTGTTGTACTTGCAGTCTGTTATTCCGAAGAGACTAATTAGTAGTAATTGATATTTAAAGCTATTATTACTGCTATGACTATTACTATTATGTACTGTTCGTTTTTTAACTTTTATAACTACCTAATATATATTTTGAAATTATTGATTTTCTTTTTTATAGAGGAAAATTTTATTCAAATTTCTAATTTAACTTGCTTGATTTTAGTTAGTTAGGAAACTAGTACTTACCTGAGGCATACTACATACGGTAGCTCCTATCCAAGCAGCAGTTATCATCACCTTTCCTCTGCGATCGATTCCATGATGCAGCGGCCTTAGTACAGCAAAATATCTATCAACAAATAAGTTTGTATACATATCACGAACAACACTTTACATACAAATACAAATATTGATGTGTAGCCTAAATGCAAATAAAGAAGTTGAGAAAACTTGTACGAAAATTGTATTTTAGAAAATTCTGTACTTCATGTAACATGAATACGATCAATTGGTAATACGACCAATTGGTTTTTTCTAAGTTACTGTCTGGCAAAATATTAAAATAAGTCATGCCTTTTTTGCACTGAAAAGTATTCCATATCATAGATAACTACACCTGCGTAATGGTCGATGGTAATATATAAATCCAAATGGGATGCCCATTTAGTGACAAAAAGTTCCGTATTTGAACATGATAATTCGCAGTTATGAGGCAAAAGCAATTTGTAGTGATAGCGTGCATTAAATCAAGTTCATTCATCCATGAGTTACTTATTTTTTTATAGAAACTTGGGCAAAGCTATTTTCTTAGAACAATTACTGAAAAAATACTAAAAATGTACACATTGTTGGCTAACACCATTATATTTGATATTTTAATCTATTCTGTTAGTCAGTATGCTATTAACCTTTCGGGTTGCTTCTACCACTTTCTCAGTCAAATAAATCACAAAATTTCAATTTAGCAGATTACATTTCATAACGCTATTTTAAATCGTTTTCGTAAAAACTTCGTCAATGATATATAAGATTACGTAAACAAAATATTCGTTTATATTTTGACAGCTAGCAACAATTGATAGATAGGATCTACATTACATTTATAAAATCGTGATAACTGATCTCTAGATCATAAAATCTTTGTTGAGACCTTAACAATTTTGTTTAAGGATACTAAGGAGAAACTGCCGAAATGAACTTAGCAAAGATTTTCTTCTTATGAAATATAAACAGCATTTTAACTAATTGCTACATGCACTAATTAAATTTTCATCGGTTCTGCATTACTTTCTTCTTGTACATATATTATTTTGTAATGTCTTTCTTTGTAATACTTATTTATTTTTATTTGTGTGAGACTACTGCACAGTAAATGCAAGCCCAGGCTACCCAGTAAACCACCAATTCTTTCTTCGTTTTTGTGCATCTGAAATCGCCTGCTGAGCATACTTCGGATTGCACAACGAATCATTTCTAGTGCCAGCTACAGATGCAACCCTTCATCTGCCTTTCAATTCTCTTTCTGTCCGACAGTACTCTGATGATAAATCGATGTATATGGCGCCATTGGGCCTGGTATTCCATCATTAGTGTGGTCACGTGCCTACTATCCATTCTCTGCCCCAGTTCTCTCACTAATCTCTCCCTATCCACAGTCCATCTACTACAGTCAAACGCTGCGTGCTCCGGTGAATCTGTATCCCCACAATACACACACATATCGTCTTGCCTCAGCCCAAACGCCAAGATCGGTGATCAGAGTTCTTGTCCATGTCGCTGTTGGGTTTGGACTATTCCATACTTTCTGCCATTTACTCAAGGTGATATTTCTCTCTTTGACTCTGTCTGTTACTTTCTGTCCACATCTGCTTATGAACATCCTGGTCTGCTGCTCAATCAATAGGATGATTGGAGATATGCCTGTTATCACTTGTATCGCTGCGGTTGACACAGTTCTGTAGCCACTCGCCACTCTTAAAAGAGTTCTTTTTTGTATTCTTACTAGGACGTCTCTATAGGTTCTTTCCAACACAGCACTTCTTTTAAATAAAGTGAAAGTTAACAAAACCTATTTTATATAAAACTTGTACGTTAAAAAAGAAATATAAAACAAACTATGTATATATTCCTTCAAATTGTTTTCCTACAAATTTAAAAAAAAAATCATTAATTTGTGTTTGTTTATAGTGAGAGATGTTTTTTTTTAAACAGCATTTTCTATTTCATTGATATTTTTAAGGTTTCCTCTTCTACTTCCGTACAAGAAGAAAATGCTCTGATTGTTTTCAAGGCCTCCAAAACGTCGTTTTTTTTTGGCGTAATTATTTCTGATGAATCTTCTTACTCTTCATCTTCCACTTCTGATGGTGCATTGTAATCGGTGATTAGTGTCTCCAGGCTTAAAACTTCATTGGTCACTAGCCCATTGTCGAAGTCGTCAAAACTTTCCAATTCAGTCACTCTTTCTTCCATTTGTAAAAGGTCTCGCCAGCCTTCATCAATTTTTACCTCTTCGGTTTCACCTTCCCTTGTACAGTTACTGACACCTGCTTTTTAAAACAATTAACAATGGTCTCTTTCGTAATCTCCATCGATGCAGCGCATAAAAAGTGGATAGCATCAAAAATAGAAATTGTTGGAGAAGTCGAATTTGAGCTGTCCATAATCGATAGATATCGTTGGACCATCCTTTTCCTATAACCTTGCTTCAGAACCTTTATGATGCCTTGATTAAGTGGTTGAAGTTCATATGTGGTGTTAGATGGTAGGAAAGTTGATGTAGCAATTGTCGATAAGAAAAGTATTTCTCGGTCTTTCAATTCGATGTCCCACTCATTAAGCCATTGCACAAATCTGTCTCTAGTCATCAATGCACGAGATTGAGAAGAATAAATGCAGGGAAGGGTTTTCATATTTTTAAAGCAACGTGGCTTAGCGTATTTTCCAATTACGAGCGGTTTTTTCCTGTCTGTGCCTGTGCAATTCGTGCATACGAGGACCGTTAGGCGTTCTTTGCTTAATTTACATCCGTGGCATTGTTCCTTTTTCGCAAAACTAAAGATTTATCAGGCATTACTTTAAAAGACAACCTGAATTCATCCGTATTATAAATTTCTGAGGGATTGTAGCCAGAGGTGAGGGTCGACATTTAATTTTTCCAGTCGAATGTTACATCAGGATTTACTGAATTTGACTCATCACAAATTTGTTTGTACACGATAGAATGTCTGTTTTTAAATCCATCGAGCCGTCCAGTTGAAACGGTAAAGTCTGTTATTCCAAGACCGTCGGCCACTTGGAGGAGCTTTTCTTGTAAAATTGGGCCATTTACCGGGATGTTGGAGCTCCTGGCCTGGACGAACCAACTTTTCAAAATCGTTTCTAGCTCTTCATATTTCGGGGATCGTATTTTTCACGACTGGTTCCCTCATGCACCAAAACAAATTCACTCCGCTCCTTTAAAATTGTACGTAAAGTTGAAGCATTAATGTTTTTTGACGCCGCAAAATCTTTTTGAATTAAATTGGATTTTTCAGTCTTTCATAAGATCACTTTTTTCTTTTAACGAAAACGATTTTTGCGGCATGTTGCCAGCAGCGTAAAAGTAAAAGACTGAAAGGAAACCTTGATTACGCAACCGCCAAATGAATAAGTCAGATTCTCGGAAAATTGTCTAGCCAAGATTCGTGGAACATCTTGGTGGGATTTGTTGATACTAATATTTGATAGAAATCGTAATGATGTTCTCTTCCCAGAAATATTACACTATTTCCGTCTGCTTTTTAAGCATTTATTTTAGTTTAATCATATTCCTTTCTAGTGTTTGCAAAATAAAGTTAAAAAATTAATAATTGAGGTATGTATGTACATTAAAAAATATCCTTCAGCGGGAAATGGAAGCGTTATAACAAATAAAAGTACTACAGAAAATTAGTCGCTGGGACTGAGACCAAGGCGTTATAGCCGGGAAATCGTTATAAACGGGAGCATCATAACGAATTTTTTACTGTATATTTAGTTTACATAATTTAGATGTTTCTGAAAAATAATTTAAATGGCTACTAATATTGGTATGTCAATTTGTTTTTACAATACCATTAGTATACATTCCTATCAGATTCTTCCATTTATGTAAACTTTAATCTATTATAACCATTAATAATATACGGAGGGCGCCTTTCATGTTTTTACAAACAACCACTAAGTGTCGCTATTGAGATATGTTATTACTGTTTTCGTAAAATTTAACATTTGTTCTTATGAAAATAATGACAGTTTAGAAATTGAGTAGCTTGTTAACATTGAACTATAAAGAAGAGCAATTTTGTTAAAGAAGAAGGGCCTAACTCAACAACAATGCACAGAGTCGCGTCGCTCAACTTTTGGCAATGAAGTCCCATGACAATTGGTTTGTAGAATTTCGTTGTCGTCGTGCGTCCGTCACTGATGAATTACGTGAAGCGCGACCAAAATCGCATGTTATTCCAAAAGAGCACAGTATCTTTTGGACATGTTTGAAGAAGATCGATATGTGATTTACACTGAGATAAAGGCAATACATTCGATTTTGCATGAGCACTTAACTGCGAAAAAATATATATTCCTGTATAATTAGATCAAAACTCAAAAAAGGCTCATGTTAATTGGTGTAACGAAATGCTCAAAAACTCGATCGAATCGATTTGTCACGATAGCTACGTCTTATCGATGAGCTTTTTGTAAACTCCTTGTTTGTTGTTGAATTTAACCTTAATTAGGGAATAGAAAAATGACCATGGGCTTACCGTCATTTTTGGACTTCAAGAAAGCAACGATAACAAAGGAATGAATACACGGTATGCAAAATTTCGAGCCCGTAAACTTACAGGTTCTTCACTTATGATTGAAATAAAATTACAGCTGAAGAAGCTCCTAACATTGTAAAAATCTAGTATTTTATCGTTACACACATTACTTTTAAAGGTCAGATATGCAATTTTCAAAATAGTTTTGGAACCAATAAAAAAACTTAAGTTCAACCGATCTTGAAAAAAGTACCGAACACCCTTAATGTCGCGGTTTGCACGCACTTTCCAAAGTTGGTTCAATCCCATCTATTACTCGTCCGCATGAGGGTAGGATGCTGGCTCGAAACATATATGCTGTCGCTACGTCGCTTTCTATTGTAGTGCTAACAGTGTAGTGATGTGCATTTCGCATTTCCTAGACTTAGCGGTGTTGACTGAAAAACGTGTCCGTAGTACGGTTTCCAGAGTTGGAGTATAGAGCAAATCGGATGTACTGTTTTTGTACCTATGTGGTATTATGTAGTAAGTATGTATGTAAATGACGTGGCTATGTAATAGTGCAAAACATAGTCAAAAGGAAGAAAGCAATTTACCGCATTCGAAGTTTTATGCGATTGAACTTTTTAAGTTAGTGTAATATATATATATATATATATATATATAATATTTCGTGACCTTTTTATACTTATCTTATATGATAGTGTTCTACCACTAATTAGGTCAATGAAACAAGACTCGTTTGAACGATAGTTATATTTCCAGAACGTTTACAAACGTTTTCGGAACCAAACGTTCTGGAAATATAACTATCGTTCCAACCAGTCTGGTTTCATTGACCTAATTAGTGGTAGAAAACTATCATATAGGATAAGTTAGTGCAATGTTTCGCAACATACACTTAACGACGAAGTAACTAACCCGAACGATACGATAGCATTTACCGTACATAAAAGCGGTAGAAGCAAGTTGAAAATATTAATTAAAAACAAAAACAGCGCATGTAAAAATAGCGTGCTTCGTATTTTAGTACGAATATTAGAAAAACAATTACTGCACAGAAATAACCCCATATTCCATAGCTACTCTGCAAGAATTTGTAGTAGAAGCCAAATAACAAGGGAACACTGGCAACCCGCACTACCAGATTTCGATGAAAGTACACAGACTGAAACAGTACATACCTGGGCATAGGTGCAACACTATTTTTTGTGCAATCCCCGATTTCGGGGTACAGCTCCCACCAAATATTTGAATGATTTTTAAATTTTTGTAAATATCTCGGAAAGCATAACAGATTTTTTCTTTTTTGTAGAATATAATTTCAAGTATATTACATGGTCCCAAGGATGACACAAATTATTTTCGGTAAAAATTAATAATGAGGTACCGGGTATCTCATACCTCCATTTTTCTTTAACTATTTTTTTGTTCTTTTTACAAATGAATATCACATAGTCTCACAGACAACGCGAATTATTTTCGGTTAATTTACAGTTCGGCATGATATTCTACAGAGCAATATTAATATAACTAACATGTTGTTTGTCATTATTGCTATGTAATTGTTGCAGTAATGGAAGTCAGTATAAAAGTGTTCAAAACACAGGTATTGCTTGCACCACGAACAATGCACAATAGCAGGGTTTTTTACAAACACTATACAACAGCGTAGACTCCGCGTCTTTTGCAAAACAAAACTCTATAGGGTCTTTAAAGTTTTGCGATCTTTCATCCCGGTATCTACTCTTATACCACGAGTATTTAAAGACATTGAAAAATCTTGGTAAAGAAAACCGATTGCAGGTCAACAATTGCAGCTTAATAATACTATTTCTCTGATACAAATCTATGTCGTAGTTCATAAGAATCACTGTATCCGAAAAAGTTCTAATAAAATGTTTTAAATACATCTAGAGGTTGTATCATTTCTGTTGTTTTTTAGAGATATTTAAATTTTGTGTAGAGTTTTATCTCCTGGCACTAATTTCTGAAGTTCGGCAGCACTAATGCCCACTCCCAGAAACAATCAAGAAAACACCTCGACCACCACGTCCGATATTTGGCAAGAAAACATCTGTTAGCCAGGTTTTGAAATGATTTGTAGAGAGCTTTCCAGACGTTGTAGAAGAAATATACATAATTTACGGGTCTAAGTAATGATTACGCTACTCGAGGTCCAAACGTGTTCGTAGATTACTCTAATAGCAAAAATAACGACGAAAGTAAGCCTCCATTGGCCGAAATGGCTGGTAAAATTGTATTGGTATGTGTTGGAGAGTGCAACCATTGCACAACACTTCCAATGGTTTTCTGACCCTTTAATGCTGGAGTTTCTATGTAGATCAAATCCACTTTGATCGGCGTTGTATGCGTTGCTTCTGCCGATACTAATGATATGGGGTTTGACTAAAGTTCGTGCTTAAAGGGTAACACCACTGTGAATTTTTCAGAAAATCGATTTTTTTATTGGTTTCATAGATGCTTTGAACATTCTAGAATATGGGGCAAAAAGTTCATTACCCGGAAGAAAGTATTTCCCTTGAAATTTCGAGCTCCTTCCGAAGCGCGTCGAATATAACTCCTCTAATACACTAGCTGAAGTCGTTAGAAATTATTTATTAATGACTTTCTAATTCTCAGTCTCGTTTGTCTATATATATATATATATATGTATATACATACATATTTAATTGTATTTAGTTAAGATTTACATTATTAACTCTTCAATATCTTATATCTATATATATAAAAATGGATCGTGCTTTGTTCGGATGCTTAAAACTTGAAAACGACTGCACCAAATTGGATACTTCCTTCTGCGGATTTCTACGTAATTGCTACGTGAAGGTTTAGGAAAAAGAAAACTATTAAAACATTTAAAAATTAAGAAAGAAAGATTAGTGATTAAGCAACTTGATGACGTTTGGTGGCTTAGGTTATGACAGTTATCATGGTGCGCGTAAAGACAATTAAGGTTATGGTATTTGTGATTGTGCGCGCATGAATAATTGTTATGTCATAATAGAAGCGAAGTCAGCAATATCCACCACAGTTATTTATAATGCCGCGAGCGAGAAGATCGAATCCTTTACAACGAAGCCGTAATGCAATTAGACTGCGGAATATTGCGAATCAATCCACTGCAGATGAAGAAGAAATCGCACGAGGGAAGGGCGCCGTGTTAGTACGGCCCGACTTCGTGTTTCACAAACACAAGAACAAAGAGAGGCCATACATGAAACGGATCGGTTGGCAATGAGAAATCGTCAAGCAGAACACAAAGATCAACAACGGCGAGCCGCAAGAAGAAATGCTTTAAGTCTTAATTTGAATCGAGGAGCGTTTCAATGCGATTCCACAATTGACTACAGCTCGCACCCTTTCGTTAGAATTGGCCCTATGGAGGTTGTGTGCATCCATTGCGGTGCATTAAAGTTCGCTGGAGAAACGTCTGGATTGTGTTGTCTCAGTGGAAAGGTTAAGTTGCCATTGTTGCCTCCGTCACCTGAGCCATTGCACTCATTGCTTCATGGAGAAGCTAAAGATCACGACATTTCCTTTCGAGCGCTTAAAGGTACAACGCATGTTTCCAAATGACTTCATTTGGAGCAAATATTATTGAAGAACTCGGATTCAGTCCTATATTCAAGGTAATGTTTGTTAATAAGAGAGTAACCTTTATTTTTGGTAATCAACAGTTACTAATTATCACTTCCCTTTCGACTATACAGATACAAGGACAAATTCTCCATAGAATTGGATGATTACAGCCGGTTCAAGACGCACAGCATACAATTGTTTCAAATTTGCTTCATGGCCAATATGGAGCACCAACTTGATCGGCGTCAAACGATCAATAACGCAATGAAAAGAGAAATTCTTCAAGATTTGCAGGAAATACTTCATGAACATCATACATTGATTGGGTTGTTCAAAACTGCGTTGGATCGCATGTCAAGTGATAACTATAAAATCGTAATTAGAGCAAATAAACGCCCCGCTGGAATACACGAACGACAATTCAACGCTCCGACAATAGATAAAGTCGCAAAATATAGTATTTCACAAGATGCTTCAATGAAGATAATCGACACGAGTGCAACCCATTCAGCAAATAGTTTAACAGAAAGTTGTGCTACAACGATGCGCGAATCATTTGATTTACATTCAATAAAGCAAATGCTTTGCTCCCACGTGAATTTGCTCCTTTTTCTACTTTTATTCAACTTAATTAATTTTATCTTAATATAGACAAGTTAATAAAACTCAGGTAATAACTTAAGACAATATTTATTAATTCTAAGGCGGTACGAAGTCCGCCGGGTCAGTTTTATATAGTTTTTATATATGTAGTTGAATCATATGAATGTTTAAGTGCTTCGATATGAGGTAACGAGGTTTCGAACACGTTATTGTGACATTAGTGTTCAGTCTGACTAACAAGCTTACGTAGTTAATTGCGACGAAAAGCTTACCTCTACTTTTAATGACGTTTGCACTCATTCCATTTCTTGACCATATCTTTAGCATAAGAATATCTAGTCAAATACATATGGCATTTTCGATAAATTAATTTAAACATCAGTTATTAGCAAATGATTGCCCTTTTTTGGCCGAAAATTGAATGTTTTACTTCAAATACTCGTCAATATCTTTAAAATCGTCTATGTATTTCACTAGCTATAACCATGTAGATTAGGTGGATTTTTTTATTATTCTAAATTCAAATTTGCATCAGTTAGACTGCGTGCCGGGGAGCGCCTCAAGTTCAACATGCCTCGCGTGACTGTCTCCAGTACCGCCATTTTTTAATATTTATCGATGATAATTCTTTTCCATACTTAAATATATGCTTAATAACTTCCTCCAATATTATTATCATATTGCCTTTTCTTCCATCGAAAATAAATTGTCAAAAATCACCTTCTTTTAGGCTGTTACAGTGGTGTTACCACTTAACAACCTTAGGTTTTAAAAATTTGTATGTACGTATTCTGTAATAAACCGTAGTTTATCTGTATGCCTGCCACCCCTGTTAATACTTTCTTCCCATCTACATATCTGCCGTTGCGATTTAACCTTTCTGAATTTTTGTTCCATGCTATCGGCATCGCTTGGTTTTACAACTTGTCCAATATTCTACAGCTTTAATTTTGTAATCTAGGTCAATAGCACTTCCCCTTCTTCAGGAATACATGTAATGTTTTCATAATCGTCTTCTTCATCTTCTAGTAAATCTTCCACAAATTGCGCTTTATGTGGTTCTTGTGTTGTTAAACCCTAATCTTGTTACATATTCAAAAGGTAACTTGTTTTCTTGTTGAGCACGTACAATCATATCCTTCAGCACATTACGCAACTCAAGTTCTCGAGACCCCGAAGAATTATTGCGATATTGGCTACTTGAAACGTTGCAAGTAACATGTTCAACGCATTAGCTATATTAGTCGCTGCCATTATGCTAAACCGCAAATTTACTATGCACGAAAAAGTGCTTTTGATATATCACTTGAAACGGCCAGCTTATATATGCATCACGATAATGGTATACGTGATAGAATACTTGCATTTTTAGTTTATCGATATACCCATCAGATTATACTACAGTATTTCTTGGAAAAGTTACCGAAATAATTAATTATTTCAAGCGTTCGAGATAAATATATATTTACTGTACATTACAAAATTTTGATCTTCTCTTGCCATCCGTAGACGTACGTTTCGCGGTTATACCGCTCGTCAATACGGCTTTGCAAGAGCTGTAAGTTCGTATACAAATTTTATGTATATATAGTCTGAACATTGATGTTTGTACATATGAAAGGGGTTCGATATGAATACTCTCATTATGCATGTATTACGAATTTTTTGCAGTTATTTTTTCTACTGGTGTGGACAACTTGCGTAATACATGCATATTGAATCCCTCTCATATGTACAAACATCAATTTACTGTATACGTAACCGCTAAAATGTACTTTTAGTATATCAGTATATACAGTAAGTACTTAATCCATTTCAATTACATTATATTGGAGTATTTCTTTAAATCGTTATCGAAATAATAAATAATTTTTAGATAAGTATATATTTAAAACGACATTCAATGACAAGCCAAGATTCATTATTGTTTTCTTAATACTTTGTTATTTACTGCCTAAATTTGCTATAAATCATCGTTTTCTACATAAATCTGACTTTATTTGTGATAAATAAAAATAATAGAGTTTAAAAAAATAGGGATATGGTATGTAATATACTTTATTTGTGAAAAATAAAAAGTTTAAAATTAAGAAAAGGTGGACGGTATCGGATACGCGGGCTCCGTTATTATTTTTTTCGGGAAATAATTTACGTCATCCTTGAGACTATATAATACTTATTATTATAATACTTCAAATGGTATTCTGCATCTTTTATGGTTTCAAGGTATTTACAAAAATTTAGAAATCATTCGTATCTTTTGAGGGGGGCATACCCCAAAATCGGGGATTCCGCAGAAAAAGAAAATGGTGTTGTTCTTACACCAAGATACTCTTTCAGTCTGTAGTTTTATCGAAATTTCATGGATAGAGCTTTACATATGCTAAACCCCGATAGAAATTTGCCCCACATAACATGCTTACTGCATGCTGTGTATTTTGTAATAGACATTGTTAGACCGCATAATGGTAAAGGCTTATGAACTGATTTAAAATCTGTTTGAAAAAGTGGAAAATGTCGAAGCCGTCAGAAGTTATTTACGAAAAACAAAATATTGTCATTTTCTTCTATGTCAAATATCTTCGCAAGTATAAGAGATAAGAAAAAGCTTCATCTGAAAGTCACTGTTTTTGATAAGGCCAATTTTAATGTGATGTCGAACAAAAATTCAAGGTCACTGCTTTTGAGGTACTCCTATCAACTCCCTTACGTCAAATGGACGCCATATTGAACTTTTAGGTTACTGAATAGAATTTTTTATTCTCGTTTCAAGTATGTAGGATAACGTACAATTGAATAAAAAATAGCAGTAAAAATATTTTCTTTTAAATTTATCAAATAGGCTTACTTCAAAAAACAAACTCGGATAACGTTTTTGTTAGCAAGAGACGTTTTGCCTTATTTTACTTTCTCTACGTTTTCTAAGATTCAATTGCTATTTACTCGAAAAATTTCTTATGAAAGATGACACCATCTTTATACTGTCAGTTCGGTAATGAAAAGATCTCTCGAAATCAAGAAAACAACTGATGATTGAAAATCGACTGTCAAGAAAAAATTTGTATTTTTATTAAAAAAATCGACCTGTTCAATGATTTCTTCCAAAATAAAAATTATTTCACTTTTACCGAATTTATTCAATACATTAGCCGTGCACTGTATAATAATATAATATAGCAAATAGCAGAGCATATGCAATAAAATATAGGTCAATAATAAAAAGAAAGAAAAAGAAAAAGGGACCGATCTATAATAGTAAATGTTGACCACCCAAATATTACAAATATAAAGCGACTGCGATTGCAAAGCACCTCTCAAACTACACCTCACGGTAAAGGTAGAAAATCACTACACAATCATCAAGTAATCCATTTTCATTTGAAGCAGATAAATCATGGAATAAAGAGGTATACGATATATGAACACGATATATATTAATTATTAATCAATTGAACACAAAAAGTTTTTCTGAAATCTCCTCCTCTTCACTTGTTTTATTCCAATAACATAATTTAACATTGTCTCCTTCAAAGTAACTGCCTTGGCAAGCTATACGGCGCTGGAGCCGATTCTTCTATTATTTACAGTAGTACTGGAACTCCTAGACTGGAAAAGTTTCTTTTGATGCTTGGTTTCACACACATGACCCTTTCCCAAGCCTTGAAGAACCTTTTGGTAAATGTGTTAACTAGCCGCTTGGCCTGAAGGCACAAACTTTGGCTATCAAAAAGGCATGACAGCATGGTTTTGAGCTTTTGCTTCTTTTTTGGCCTTTCTTTCCGGGATTGTACTCAAACTTAATTTCGAAGTGGGTGTGTGTCTTATCAGAGCAATTTCAATATCACCACCACATACTTCCACTTTTTGAAGTTTTGTTACAATTTCAATGTTATCATCTTCATAATAGTCATTGCTATTAAAACACTCAACACTATTATGCATGTTTAAAAATTCTTGTAAATTACTAATGCAAAGTTCATCAGCATTGTGACTTCCAAGTTTTTTATTTTTAGTTAACTTATGGCCTGCTTTTATATTTCGATTGTTAATTTGACAATATAGAAAACCGTTAGACATTGCCTTCTCACTAATTTTGTGTCGACCATTACCAACATATTGTTATTCCTACGAAATGTTTACTTCGGCACTCTCCTCTTAAGTTGTTGACAGTGATGTTAAAAGGTTATCCTCATTTGATACGAGAATGTAATTAATGTTTTCTCCGATAATGCGCTCCTAGATTTTTAATGACACCCACATACCAAGACTATATAGCATGAGTGATGTGGTACTAGAAATTAAAAATCCCACGTGAACATGCAACCATTTCGTATTAGAATATGTAATCGTAATTATTCAAAAGCAATTGTTAAACACACTCTTGCTTTTTGACTTTATCGGTATAATCATATTTACAATACTAATGTTAAGACGTTGCTTCAAATCTAACTTGATTTAACTTATCGCTTTGGTCTCTCTGGCCAATGTAATAATATAGAAAATTTATTATACTTTAAACCTACATTTTTATCATTACAAAACAGATCTTTATATCACATAATGACGCCACACAATTTCCATATGTTTACAGCTTTCTTACAAATTTTATTTGTTTGTTTTAAACAGCAGTTAAAGACCGTTATAGACTTTGAAACCATCCATGTGCTCCAAACCGGTTTCATTAGAAAGGCAATAATGCGAAGGTGGTTTTAGGCCACTAAAACAATGCATTAGGCACATTCGGTCCATTCATAAAGTCACTTTTCGGCTTTTCCCATACAAAAATTTTCCCGAATTTTGAAATTTTGAAAATTTAAATTTTTAATATAAATATTCAAATTTTCAAATGACACCAAAAAATGTTAAATAAATAGATATATACATAAGTAACTACCGCGTTACTTACGTCAATTAGAGCAAAAACGACTGTTCAGCGAATACCAATTCCTTTGAACCTCATCAAAGGGTGGCGTTACTCCCAAATAAATTAAAAACATAATTTGTGCAATTTGTCCATCATATTTCCACAGAATAGACAGAAACGACAAAGTGTGTCGGCAGCTTTGATGTTCATATGATCGATTTGAATGACCTCGAAATAGCTCAGAACTTATAACTAACGCTACTCGGAAAATACGAAAAGTGCACATTTCTTCGTATTAATTGAAAAATACTAGAGTTTTGGGTATATTAAAAGAATAGTATTTGCTGAAAAGTTAAATCAATGAAACATAACAATACTTTGTCGCTTCTGTCTATTCTGTGACATTTCTTTTATTTTGACCGCATTGGTGTGAAGTTGGCGCATAATGCAGCCTGTCAACACAAAAACACTAATTTGTCATTCTGATCAGAAAGTTTTATCATTTGTGGTTATCGCGTCGATCATGTCAAATAATCAAATTAGAAAATATTAACAACCTCATAAACAGTAAAAAATATTCATTATTATTTCGCTCTGTGTACTACAAAAAAAATATCTATCCACATATAAAAAATCTTACACACGCCGGGTATCCGCTAGTGTAAAATAAAAGAACAATGTTGTATAAAAAAATTATAAAAACTAGAAAAAGAACCGTTACATAATATGGAACAAAATAACATAATTCTAATATAAATAAATAAAAATAAAACTAAAGCCTATAATATGAATTAATCATCAGAAACGACAATGTTGTTATCGTGTATGTAGAACTGTTGACTACGAAATAACGATAACCTGTTATGTTGCAACCGTTATTTCAAAATAACAATGACCGTCGAAACTGTTATTTTAAATATTTATTACACATCCTCTATATCAAGAAATCGTAGTCATTAGTTATTTTGTTGATAGTTCCCAAATAAAAAACAAATGTTTGTTTATATATTTATCTAGTTATATTTTCACTGAAGAAGGTATTCCGAAAACGTTTGTAAACGTTCTGAAAATATAACTATCGTTCAAACCAGCCTTGTTTTATTGACCTATTAGTGGTAGATATCTATCATATAAGATAAGTATAAAAGGTCACGAAATATATATATATATATATACATTTATTTTAAATAAATAAACTTTATTTAACATAACGATTTTTCCCATCACTATTTGCTTTGGTCAAAGCGTTCTGTGTGAATGTTTGTACGTGTGTTAGTACGTTTGTGTGCGCCTACGTATTACAAAGCTTTGGTACAAATATTATAATAAATATACCCTACAATTATCCCACTCCTGATACCGCATTTGTCTCATTCTCTCACAATTTACTTTTCTGAAGGTTTCACTTTTACTGCGTGTGAGCTGCAAACATAATTTTTTTGCAATTGTTTCTTCTACCTTTTCTTTTTCATAAAACTTGTTTCTTTTTCGTTTCCTCAGCGGGTTCCATGTTTATAATTGAAATGTGATCACTAGTGTAAACTAAATTATTAATTTTATTGTTTATCCACTTTTTCCTCAGATAGAATCCTACTCCCCTATTACCTCTCTTGTCTTCTCCGCTGTACAGAAACGTATATTTGTCCTTTGATATCTCTTCCGAACTTCTCCGCCTTATCTCTTATACTGGTGCTATACCTATATTATGTTCGTATACCTCCCTCGCTGTTTCTTCTTTTCGCCAATCTTAACAGCGTTCGAATATTCCACGTGACAATCTTTATTTATCTTCTCTCAATCACTTCCTTAGTTTTGTTCTAATTTGTGTGTGCTTGTTTCGATTTGTTTTGTCTGGTTACCCGTCCCTACCCTTGTTCCTAGTCATTATCGTTGCTATTCCGTCGCGAATGTTTTCTCGCTTACGCCTCACAGGTTACATTACCTATCATAGAAATAAATTTATATAGAAATGTCGATGTATGATCTTTATCTTTGGCTTTTTCGAAGCGTGTAGTCTCATGTACCCTGAGGTCCTCTATACCTCTTGTCTACTTATCGCGGTTACGTCTAGTTATTTCTTCCTGGCAGGTGTTCAGTTCGTTGTATTCGATGTAATTTATGTATATCGTGATCTATTCGGTTTTCAAAGTATACAGCCGTCTCTTAGTCCTGTTTGAGGTACTTCTTTTCATTCGAATATCGCTGACGACTGAGCATCAATTTCAGGCCCAACTGCTTTGTTGTTTCTCAGCCTCTCTCTAAAAGTAGTGAAAGACGTTTCGTATATTTTTTTCGCTCCCCATTCCTGGTCATTTTCCGGATATATAGCATTCTTTGCTTTAACCACACTTTAACCTCTTATCAGGGTCATAAAAATGATCATTGTTGAATGCCCCTGGTATCTGATCAACTTCGTCTTTTTGGCCTCGACTTCCAATTACCGTTTAAATTAGTCAACAATGTGAACATGCATTTGCTTTTCAAATTTTTAGGTGCGTCAAAATACATTTCTTTCCAGACTTCAAAGAGAGTTTCTATTACTTTGTTGAGGGTAACTCTATTTTTAATGCTGTGTATAGCATCAGCCTGCGGCAGTATTGATAGATCCCTAATAACCATCATCTACTTAGCGCTCTCCATTATCGTTCTGTTTCCACGCTCAAGTTTCTCATTCTGTTGTGCGCCCAGGTTTCCAATACTATGCTACTCCTCCTCAGATTTGCTTTTATCCAGGAATTCTTTTCCACAATTGGGTTGTAATACCTTTATTGGTCATCCTAATTGATTATTTACAAGAGTATTAACTGCCTAAAAACACCCATAAACACCAGATTTGTTTCTCATGAAGAAAACATACATGTACTATTGGGCTTCTTCATTTAGTAGTAAGAAATATTTGCTCTACCTTTTGAATTTATAGGCATGGGACCACACACATCTGCCTGAAACATGTTACTAAGTTTACTTTTATTCTTCGCTTTGATGTGATTTTCCAAACTGCCATTGATCAAATAAGAACTTGTGACAATTGTCTCATTGGTTGAATGTTTGGGTGACCTAAACGTTCGTACCATTCCTTTCAATTATCAGCTGAAGATATATTTACCTGATATTCTATTATTACCACGTATTTTCTATTTTACCAGGTTCCCACTTATTCCCAACATAATTTTAATTAAAACTATTTCTATTCATTTTGTCTTCTTTTGTTTTCTCGAAGAGTTATTTTCACAATTTCCCAGTTTCGAAAACCATTCGTGTAAGTAACAGATGTGGTGTGAAGGTCCACTGCCAAGCAACCAAACTTCTCCCATATCATGTCATACTACGACTTCATAAGCAGTGTCATCTCGTGAATTTGTAGCCCATTTGCCACTGTCTGTAACTAGGAAGGCATTTACGGATTCCTTATCTTTATCTTCTTCCTCCCTTCTTCTATTTTTATTTCGATAGCTAAATGTCGAGGTTTAAATTTACAGATAATTTGGTTTCCTTTGTTCTTACTTCTGTACTTGCTGTTGCAAAGTAGTAAAAATTTGTAGGATGGCTCCTAAAATTTTGGGTAATTGCTTCACTATAATGTCATTTGGTATCATTCGGTATTCTAAATCTAATTTATAAATGAGGTTTGTTTTCATCCTACAGGATCCAATTAACCCGGCGAGCATGTGGCAGAGTATGACATACCCAGGGGTGTACAAAAGTATAAATATTTTTTGTTATATTAAGTTTACAACATTGGCGCGCTGAGGCCGCTGAGTAGCTGGAGCGAAGACATCAGGGGAGGGGAGGGAATAGTGGTATGAACTTAGTGTTACGCGACACACCGGCTTAACTACACGCGTGCTAATCCGTCTCGGGTACGCCATACCCTGCCACACACTTAACGTGGTTATTTTCGTTCACCTGCTTTTATTTATCTTCTTTAGATTAATTGGTCTCATGTACTTTCTTTTCATGCCTGACTAGTGAATTGATTTGGAAGCCCAAGAAGAAAGAATAGCACGTATGCTGGAGGAGATGGCAACTGATTCTTCAGAGGCTGATGATCTTGGCAATGAATCCTGTCAGCAGAGTCAGGTACCAATGGCAGCAGAACAATGTTCTAGTGACTCAAGAGATGAAGTACCTTTATCTATTGTCAGATCCAGACTTTTGTTGTCAGAACAAGAAAATTGACTATAGGAAGGCCATAAGAAGCATTTTTGATCAGTTTTGTTCAGTGTTGTCAAAAGGCATATACTTCTAGCGAGTTTTTGGACTATTGACGAAATGCTACTTTCGTTCAGACGTCGATGCCTTTTCAGAGTTTATATACCAAATAAACCAGCTAAATATGGTGTAAAATTTTTTAAATCTAGAAGTGTATGCAGGAAAACAGCCTCCTGGACCATATGAAGTCAGTAACATAACATTTGATAACTGGTTTACCAGTCACAAGTTGATGCTCCACTTAGTAAGTGAACATGGTCTTACTTCCACAGGGGCTGTCAGAAAGAACAAAAAGGCAGATACCACAAACTTTTACAAAAACGAACAGAGAACCAAATTCTTCACTTTTGGATTCCAGAAAGGTATCACACATGTTTCTTAGCCCAAAAAAAAAGAAATAAAGTGGTATTTGCTATGTCTACATTACAGTACGATAATGCCATAGATGAAAGCACAGGGTCGAAAAAAAAACAGAGATTATAACTTAAACTAACTTAACTATAAAGCGGGAGTCGACGTTGTTGATGAGTTATAATGTTTCTCGTAATAGTAAAATTTGCCCCGTGACCATATTTTATGGTATTCTAAATACGGCTGCTATCAATGCTTGTATTATTTACCAAGCAAATAAAACAACAATGACAATGACATGACACAATGACATAAACACAGAATTCATTCCAAATTTAGGTCTATCGCTGAATAATGAACACTTACAATCAAGAAAACAGAGAGTAAATATTCCAGTTCATATTCGTAAGAGAATTTCAAGCCAACTAGGTGAATCTGAACCCACACCTGCGAAAAATGTACCTGGATTACGTGAGATGTGGTGACTGCCCAAATAAAAAAGATCGGAAGACGAAACACTCCTGCAGTTCATGCGGTAAACCTGTATGTATGGAGCATGCCAAATTTTCGTGCCAAAATTGCTTTGATGTCCAATAAAGTACCTGATTGTATTAGAAGCCGATAAAATGTTATTTTCAGTTTTTGATTAGAAAGTCATGTTTTGTTGATGTTTTTACTTTGAATCTGTTATGTACGAAGTTATTTCTGGCTAATTTAGTTGACTCTTCAAAAGTTCATCATTTTTCCCCTAATTTCATTGTTTATCTCTGAATAGAATTAAAGAAATAAATGTAATTACAAATGCCTTCTTTTCTTACATTCAATAAAAATGTGTTATCACGATATTTAAAAATTAAAAATAATAAATAATTCTAACCAAAATATTACGAATGAGCTTATGTAAAGTTTGGGTACGGTATACCCTGTCACATTCCTGATGATACTTTTTTTCCTACATGCTCGCCGGGTTAAATGAATGTTGGAATCAAACTGCTGCCTGCATAAACGACGCGACGTAACATTAGAAATGTTGAAAGATATGCACAATTTATTTGTTTCTCCGTAGGTACATTAGTAACAAGATATTCACCTTAATATTAATATAAATCGGTGAGTATTAGAAGGAACTAACTCCACAATCTTGACATTTTGAGATTTACATGCAGTAGTATTTTTTTACTAGTATATTAGAAACTAACTCCAAGTAAGAATGTGGTCTGTATACTGTTACCTATAAACTAATACAATATTGTGCAAAGTTTGCTGAGCATTTGTTTACTGGAATATTGAAAATAGTATCGTGTATTTGGAGAAACGAGGGTGAAGAACAACACACTGAGAGCACCGGAAAACGTAAACAGTGAATTAGGAAACCTGATACTTGGAACTGCAACGCTAGAAAATTGAAAAAACTGAAAGGGGACGATTACACTAGTTATCCCCCTCACAAAAAAACCTTGTGTGAGTCCTATCATCATCAGATATACGACGTCTGCTTAAATCTAAAACAGCCTGCATCAAGACCGGACTCGTCAAAAATGTTTGATTCAATATTACCCGTGTGCCCTGAAGGAAAAGTACAAGCAGAACAAAATAGATGCTATTAGGGAGTATATAAAATATATTTCTGAGAAAAATGGAAGATACAAGCAATTTTATGAAGATTACCTAACACCTAAATAGTAATAACTACAAAATGTGATATCCTAAGTTTTTAGAAACTGTTTAGAACCGAATGCACTTTTTATTTTGAGTAAAATTGTTTTGTTTATTAAACAGTTTTAATTTTGGTACTAAGAAGAATTAAGTGCATCGCCTTTTTTTCAAATTCGAACTTATTATAGTTCTAACCAAATGAAATATAAGCTTTAGTTGATCCTTGACTTAACAACATCACCTCAGATAAAACAGATTTTCATTAAAATAATAAGGACGTGAAGCAAACTTTTGTATTTTCCTAAAAATTTACTTTTCTGGAGTTAGTTCCTTTTAATAGTCACCGATTCATATACATATGTAGTACGGAAGGACCGTACAACTCAAAGGTATATTATGAAAAGATCGTTATCAATAGGAAAGACATTAATTTATTATGTGTTTCAAACAACTAAAATTAACGATGTTAATCGATATTTATTGTTACAAGGTTATTCATCAAATTTAAAGTTTTATTGCAATCCATTGTCTTGTGCCCGATAAACATCGTAATTTAGATTTCTCATAAGTCATAATACAAAAGGAAATTTACTTCATAAATAATAACGTATCCGTTTCCAGCAGAACAGATGTACATATGTAAATCTATAAACTACTCTATTTCGCGATTTTGTCAGGATGTCCATTGTACAAACTACTTTTAAACTTAGCTGTGTGATAGTAGTGAACGCTTCGCTATCCGTACCTTCAGTTTCTTCAGGAGTACTGAAAGTATTTTAGCTAACAGTATAGATTTCGAAACGTTGACAATAGTTAGTGACATGCAGAAGAGCCTCAAAGAAATTTCTATCGCGCATTTACTATGTCAATATTTAAATATTTAAGTATGTAGATATGTACTCATCGATAATTATGTTAATGCAGCTAATTCCACAAAGAATCCTAAGTATACGCCTTTATGGGGTATTGACATCCTACTTTAGACCGTACAAATTAACTAAAACTATCCTATTCTCTCCTAGGCTCGGTTTATACGATTTAATCCGAAGGTCATACTGTGTATGTAATAATGCCGATATAGCAATACAGATCTGATTTCAAATAATTCATATACTTAGGACTCATGAAATAAGCTATAATAACATCCTACTAATTATTTTTACAGTATCTTAAATATACATTGTGCCTACGGAAATGCACCATATCACAAGATAAGGCTGATACATGTATTGCATTGAACTATGCTACAATTATAGCAAAGTTTTTGTTACCTGTCCAAACTTATGCAGACTAAAATGAAACTTGACAAACAGAGGCCAAACATTCTGAAGAAGGCCATTATTCTACACATCGCATCGCCAGCTCTCCATGATACCGTTAATGACCAGCCTATCTCGAGTGGCATCATTAAGAACGTTACCTGAAACATTTTACAATAATTTGGGTCTTTAAAAAAGATACAAGATAAAAAGAAGATTTGTGTATACCAAGGTTTGTATCCCCATTGATAAAAATATTGTACATGTTTGTGAATTCAGTAACTTAGATTAACAAGGTATATATGGATGAATAAAATACATGCAAAGGAAACTTCTGCCTTGAGCTAGGCCATGTGACATTAAGGCTAGGTGGTAAGAATATTAGAGAATGATAGAGTAACAGGTTGACTAACAATCCCATACGTACATCTATAACAAAACAACCGAGAAAGTGGTTAATTCGTCCGTTGCGCAAATAATTATAATTATTTTCCTGTGGAAGGAAGGTATGCAATCGTTCGAAATTATCCGAAGATTACGTGCAAAATTCAGCGAATCACACCCTCACAGTCTCATGTGTTTCATTTGCTTAACACTAGAAACGCCGCCGTCCTTTTTGTCCCGTCCGTAAGTTTAATCGTCTTTAATTTTTTTATTTTTTATTTAGGCCCGTGAAGTCTTTTGACTTTTAATCATTTTATGTATTTATAACATTATACATAAAATTATTAACAATAATACATACACATAACAATATCTCACGAAAGCGGTAATTAATTTTAATTGTTTCTTAAGTTTTCCATGAAAAATGTTCTGAACTCCTGAATTTTTGTTATTTAGATGTATAAACATAAACACAGTGCAGTGGCTCGAGCGATCTGTAACAACCTCAAATGGGATAAACATCGAACGCAGAGTTCATTCAAATTCGATTACTTAAAATTATTATCAAGTAGTTTGTCACATTAAATAACTCGCAATGTTTACTGTTTAGACAACAAAAATGTAAACGTAAACATCGAGTCATATGTTTAACAGGTTCAAGGGCGTCTATTCAGGAAACGTTTCAACGTATCTATGACCATAGCGATGCGATAACATAGTATCAAAAATATTCTGTTTTATCGCATTCACATCGATATCCAGCGATTTGCCAGGTATACTAACATTTAAGTAGAATAGGTGTTTACATTTATTGACTAATTTTTACTTCATATAAGCTTATGAATGAATTTTACCCTTATCTTGAGCAAAATTCTGGCCTTTTGTACAACTTATGCATGAAATTAAAACAGAAGAAAATTCATAACAAATAAAACAAAATTTGCAAGAGAAATATTTTTCTGCTATAAAAGGAAAGCCGCAATCAATTATTGAAGTTTTGTACGTTTTATAAGGAAAATTTAAGATTTACTTATAGTATGGAATGATTATTTTTGGAAACGTAAAATATCGTCTATATTTAAGAGGTGTGGAAGAGACGTGTTGTTTACACATTCATGGCCGGATCTTACGTGGAGTTCGACTACCATGCGTTTTTTCGACAATACATATTGCAGGTATTTAAAAACAACAAAATCTGTGCTCACATTTTTCTGAATCGTTTTGTTCTCTTTTACACTCATTGACTTACTTATACCTCGTACAATCTTCTAAATAAATTTGACACTTTAGTTATGACAAATCTGTAGATAAAGTGTTAAAACCAAAATTGAATTTACAAGCGAGAAATAGGATGTTTTGTATTTATTTTATAAACCTTACATATAAACAAAGTAAGTGTTATATTGTAAGAAACGGCTTTGTAGTGTTTAGATAGTATAATTGTAATTACAATGTAGAAAAGGACATAAAAACTAAATGAAGTTGCTAGTACATCTCAATTGGGGGATCGGTCATCGGTGATCGGCAGCGCGTGGTCAAGTTCTCTTATCTAAGTAATGAAGGGGTACTTAAATGGCCCTAAATCCGTATGGGACATTTGCGCGCCGAAGAGGATTATTAGTATCGGTCGTTATCTTAACGACTTTGTTATTACCTAGATTTTATTCAAAGAAAACTTTCTTAATAGTGAAATGCATTTGAGCATTCTAATTACTATTTAGTACATGTGATTTGTGCTTTTCTTAAATGATTTAATTCTTGGTTAGTATTTAAACCTACCCTTAAATAAAGTAATTTCAATTGCTAGTTGATTGCTGCTTGTGTGCATTACTTTGTTTTCTATAATTTCATTATGGACGCGATGTTGAGTACCAAAGGAAAGAAGCTGCTTATTGTTAAGCAGTATACATTTCGAAAAGACAAGGATACTGCCCTGGGTGTGTCTTACAGGTGTTCCAAAAGAGGTTGTCTTTACTTGTAGATAAATCCGAGGAAATTTTATTAAAAACTAATAAGGAGCATAACCACGAGTCTTCCGAAAAATTAGATGTAAAGGTGAGTTACCCATTTTAATGAACTATTTATTCGTATTTAAATCTTGAGAGTAAGTATTTAAACTATTAATTTTGTAATTAATTATATTAATTCTCAAGAAGATGTTCTGTTAACAGAATGAAAGTAGTTTACCTGTAAATCATAATAATACGTCCTGGATAAGTGGACTTTATTTTATACTTATCAATAAATTAATGTAGTTACCTTACAATGTCTGATATGTATTTATCTTTGCAGAAAATTCAAAATGGACTAAAGCGAAAGGCAATGGAAGATTTATCAGAACGGCCTAATAAATTGATAAATCGCGCTTTATACGGTGGTTGCAGTGATAAGGTAACAACCACCGATATCGAGAACATAAGAGAACTATATACAGAACTAGAAGGAGTGTTCTACCACCGTTGCCCCAGTCAATGCAGGACGTCCATGAAGCGTTACAATCTATTAATTGTTTCACGAACATGGGTGAAAACCTCCTTTTAATTAATAATGTTCAAGCTAATATCATCATCTTTTCGTGTGAAACCAATTTGAAACATCTATGCACTTGCGAGAATATATACGTTGATGGAACGTTTGATTACTGTGCTAAGTTTTTCATCAGTTACTTACCATTCATTCACTTCAAAATGGTCATTACACGCCAGTGGTATTCATGCTCTTACCAAATAAAGAAAGTGCGACGTATTTTTAGCTTTTAAATTGTCAATTGAGTACTGTCAAGGGATAGAGCTAGTTTTTAGGCCTATAGAAATTACTTGTGACTTTGAGCTGTCTATTCATGTAGGTATAAGATCTGTATGGCCTGCAAGTAAAATAATTGGCTGTAGATTTCATTTAACTCATGCTTGGTTTCGAAAACTCCAAAATTTAGGTTTAGTCTGCGAATATAAAGATATGACATCCGAAATTGGTTGTTGGTTGCGATGGACATTTGGTTTACTGTTTTTAAATTGCGAGGAAGTTGATGACTGTTTTGTAGAAGATTTATATTCAGTTGTTCCTCAAGATAGTAGAGTAATCAAATATGCGGATTATTTGCTTGATAATTATATCCAGGGGAACGCAACGTTTCCACCACATTTGTGGGCGTCTTTAGCTGTTACTGTTGAGAAGACTACCAACTGTTGTGAGGCTTTTCGTAGCCATTTAACTCCTATTTTTATAAATCTCACCCAGATATATTCAAATTTATTTCTGCTTTAAAGGATATACAGGTGAATAGTTACGTAAAAATTAACAGTGTAAATATTCAAAAAAATTAACTAACTGTGAATCGACGAAGCGAATGCAATATGTTTCTAATTTAATTAAATTATATAGAAGTGGAAGTATTTCTCGCTTCCATTTCGTAAAAAGTGTAAGTTATAATTATTTCAAGAAATAAATAAATAAACATAGTATATCCTATAAATGTTGTTTTTATTATTCCTATGCATGTGGTATTTAAATTTAAATAGACCTGCGACCCGGTAATATGCTACAACCATTCTTGTTTTTTAATTCATTCTTACTGGCATGTGCATCTTAAAATTGCATTCTAACAAAACGCCCTAGAGGAAAACATCGTTAGGGTTGTAAAGCCTGGATTTCGAATTTTTGATTAAAAAATATTTGCAAATTGGTTCTATTGCTTTAAAATCAGATGTATGTTCAGTTTCTACCAATATGGCACTCAGAAGCAATGGTAAGGCGGTATTCAAGTTAACAAGAAAAGTCGTTGTTTAAATTTTGTAACAGCTAGGCCATTTTTAGGCAACTTTCTAGAAAAATTTAATTAAACTTCTCATATTAATTATCTGCCTCCTTGTTATCGTACAATCATTTACAGTTCGGAGCTTCCTGTTATTCCGTATCCAAAATCCAATCTTCTCCAAGTGAAATAATTAACGTTAAATACACCATATTGGGAAGCAAGAATTTGTGAAACTTTACTTCCTTTTATAATTCCATCAATTAAATTTTTCATTAGTTTATTTTACTATTAGAACATCAAATTTAGCATTAAATACTGTAAATCTTTTAGATACGTTTTTTACATGAGTCGTGTACTTTTCCGCAATTAATGGTCTGTTCCGGAATATTCTTATCTATATATTAAAATAATACTTACATATGTATTGAAGTTTTTCAAAGATATCGGAGTTAAATTGTTGTAGAGAATATTTATTTAGTTGTGTATAGGTACAGAGATATTTTAAATAATTGTTCTGATCCTACGCTACTTTTCACAGTCCTCGTATCAATATCTACTAATCTATTTCTTAAGTTAGCCTTTTAGTAACATCTAAAATCTACTCTACATGGCGCACTCTGAGTTTTTATTTCGAGTCTAGTATTCATAATTTTTTCCGTTACCTAGTTTCTCCAAGAACTTTCCTAGGATAAACGTATTCGCTGGTGTTTGTTCCGCTAAAGATGTAATTGACGTAAAAATGTGATTTCTATTGTAATAATTTTTTATTTCGTCAATGTCAAGCGAACACCAGCAATCCGAAAATTCAGATTTCGATGTACACACTCAAAGAGAACATTGGTATAAGAACACATTTTTGTAACGACTGAATCCCTTGAATTTGGGGTACACCCCCTCCACAAATTTGCATGTCATTTTGTATCCAGGAAACTATAACAGTTAATTGTGTTAGTTCATATAATTGATAACTTTATTGAAGGGGCATACTCAGATTGAATTTAAAATTTGAATCTAAACTCTACGATCATATAACATCATATTTCTCATAAATACAAGTACACAGAAATAATTTTTTTATAAAAAAGATAGAATATACAATTTACTTTTGAGTCCATTATGATTTTTTGACATTCCATTTTTATTACAACCTAGCTTACATCATAAATATTGCTTAAGAAGACACTGAGTAATAAAGTTGAAAGTTACAAGAGATAACGATGCTGAGGGAATACGTGTAGTGATGCAGGTCTATGTTTAATTAGCCTACATAATACGAAGTCCATCATACGAAGAACACTATAACCCGAAGTCTATTGGCACTTCAAATTTCAACCTTCGCTTTATATGCGGTTTCTTCATAAGATTCTTTGCGAATTTATATGTCTTTATTCTTTAACCTCGGGTAGTTCTGCATATTGATGGACAGCTTCTTAGATGATAGACCATGCCATACTTAGTATCATTCTTAACGTTTTTGACTGAAATCGTTGCATTATTTTTACATTGCAATTTGCAAGTGTCCCCCACAGTTCCAAACCACATAAGTAGTAGATAGTTAGCTTCGAATGTTTGAGTATTAACAAGTAAAGTTTACTCTGATAATAACCGAGCTGCTTGTGCTTAGTGAATATATGTATCGTCCAATTCAGCTTTCTGTCTAATTGTAAGTGTATTCCCAAGTATTTTACCTCTCCGTTTTGTAGGATTTGTTGACTGCTGAATGATATTTGGTGCTATTGGTAGGTTGGCTGTGTATGGTACAGTAAATATAGCATGGATTTCTGGACAGTGCTTTGAGATACACCAGCATAAATAAGTTGTGTGTCGGTATATTCGTCTTCATATATCACATGAAGTGATATACGATTTCAGAATTATGAAATAGTTAACAGGTAGGGTGCACTTGCGTTTGTAAAAACGTCCTCTATGCCATACTTTATCAATAGCTTGACCAATGACTAAAGATAACGCCGAACAACATCTGCTACCTTTAAAGTCGTCGTTTGTCCGATTGACGGTTCTATGGACTTTTTATTGTGGAATGTTGTGTCACAAATCCGAACTGATGTAGTGGTATTATTTTTCTGTCTTCTACCAGAGCTCTTAATTTTGTGAGCAGCATTTTTCGAAAACCTTAGAAATCACTGATAAAAGATTACCTCGTTGATATTTTACACATTCTAGTTGTGTTTCTGATTTTAAAATAAGTGTTATTTACGCTAATTTCAAATTGCATTTCTCTTTGTTGAAGAGTTTGTAGCATTTTGGCTGTAATTAACTCATATCCAGGAGCCCTCGTTGGATCGATTTGACCGTAAAAATTTAGTTGATTGGTTTGACGTTGGTAGAGATCGTTATTGTGCGAATTGCAATTGTAGTAGTATTAGATATCCAATAATCCACGGGATTTTTTCTTTTCACCACCACTGGTGTTTCTATCATGTTAATTTTCTTTTTATTTTGTTTTTGTCCTGATATCGCGCATTTGAAAACTTGAGCGTACACACAAGCGTAGACTATCAGGAATTATCTGAAATTTTGCCGATACCGATATAGTGTGCCCGGACTGATTTCGATATACATACGTATAATTGATCGAAAAATTTGGAATTTCGTTTTACTATTTTGGGATGCCACCCTACTTACGTACTTGAAAAGAATGTCAAGCACGTTTTTACTTTTAAAACATTTCTATCTATTGAACTAAAGTAACATTTGGGTCAATCATATGGCAGAATGTTATTGAGAAAAGTTGTTCGAAATATTAAATTGTGGCGCTGTGCAAAATTTGACAAATATCGGATAACTTTGACAAAATTAGCATTTGTTTTGTATTCTAGCATTATAAGCAGTGTTTGAAAATTTACTGAACATTATTTAGTGCATTGTACACAAACCCAGAAACAATATCTATTTTTAGTGTTTGTGTATTTTTACACAACCCGAATACAGTACATAACGATTTTATAACGCAAGTAACAAACATTACGTAGCGTTCTCTTTTTCGTCCTAAAACAGTACAATTGTAGTGGTTGTGTACTACATTATATTTTAGCGTTCTGTAGTGTTTTTGTTTGCGGCATTTGTATGTGCATATGTCAAGCAGTTTAGTTTAGCCATATGGAGTGGGCGCCCATTTTTAGTAAACAATTCTACAATGGCAAGCTCTTTTATTGATAGAATTTGTTACACCATTTAATTTCAATTGTATATGTGTTATGTAATTATGTTATTCTTTAATTTCTTTTGGTAAATATACTTTTTATATACATCTGGATGCATCAGTTTTAAATGTTTTTCTAAATTACCGCTTTAACACTTTATTTTCGCAATTATCATTATTGCATATAATTTCATTACTTTCGTTTGTGGAATACAATGTTTGCAATAAAATATTTTTTGGACGCGGCATTATAAAATTTAAATAACAATTCTATAGCACGAAAGCCAAACGAATACTAATAGTAAATGCACAAACTGTACATTAAGAATAATGTGCTGAACCGAATACAATTAAATGTTTTGGTCTTTATGTTGAGTTAGTTCAGTACAGTATTCTCGTTGTGTAGAAAGATCACAAACAGAATAACAGTTCCTTTTTTGTATTTGCTACACAAACACTATTCGCGTTTGTGTATTAAATATTCTACCGTACGGACAACTAAAGTACATTATATAAGGTAAATTTTCGAACACTGATTATAAGTATTATAACCACAGAATAACAAGTATTCTGTATAAGCTGTATATACTGTGTGTCTAGCTAAGTTCGCGACAAATGGACGACTTTTTTATTCTTGGGTTTATGAAAAAAGTTATTCTTTATAAAAAGTCCTGCTTCATCCAAAATTTAAATTCAAATTATCAGATTTTAATATTTGTTAGTCATATACGAGATATGATAAAAAATATGAAATTAGTATAAGAGTAAAGTACCTTTATTTTCAATAATACTTAAAATGTTATAAGGAATAGTCGTTCAGAATTGGAAATTATACAATTTAAATACAGCATTTACACAAAAGAAAGCATTGAAAATGTTACACAAATGCTTCAACATATCCGCCTTCTCGTTCCATACATGTAACGGTTCTATCACAAAAATGCCTTAAAACCCTTCCAATTGTTTGTGGAGTTATTATACGGATTTATTCTCTAATAACACGTTCTAGATGGTCTACATCCGTAAACGGCGCTTGAATATAAACATGTTCTTTTAAATAACCCCACAAGAAAAATCAAGTGGGGTCAGATCTGGAGACCGAGCTGGCCAACGTATTGTGGAAAAGCGGTGTATAACCCTTTCGTTAAAACAATCTTCAACATATTGCCTTACGTCCAACCTGCTATGACAAGGTGCACCATCCTGTTGAAACCAAATATGTTGGCGTTCCAGCAATGGAAGATTGTCGATAAAATTACTAATTTCACTTTGCTTTTACAATAAAAACTCGAAGTCAATATGCGTTCAAGACAAATGTATGGTGCGGAATCTACAAAAGTTATGTAATTGGACCTTTCTTTTTCACCAAACTTTGAATGCCGACCGGTATCTAAATTTTTGCAAAGTGAAATTAGTAATTTTATCGACAATCTTCCATTGCCGGAACGCCAACATATTTGGTTTCAACAGGATGGTGCACCTTGTCATAGCAGGTTGGACGTAAGGCAATATGTTGAAGATTGTTTTAACGAAAGGGTTATACACCGCTCTTCCACAATACGTTGGCCACCTCGGTCTCCATATCTGACCCCACTTGACTTTTCTTGTGGGGTTATTTAAAAGAACATGTTTATATTCAAGCGCCGTTTACGGATGTAGGCCATCTAGAACGTGTTATTAGAGAAGAAATTCGTAAAATAACTCCACAAACAATTAGAAGGGCTTTAAGGCATTTTTGTGATAGAACCGTTACATGTATGGAACGAGAAGGCGGATATGTTGAAGCATTTGTGTAACATTTTCAATGCTTTCTTTTGTGTAAATGCTGTATTTAAATTGTATAATTTCTAATTCTGAACGACTATTCCTTATAACATTTTAAGTATTATTGAAAATAAAGGTACTTTACTCTTATACTAATTTCATATTTTTTGTCATATCTCGTATATGACTAACAAATATTAAAATCTGACAGTTTTAAATTAAGTTTTGGATGAAGCAGGACTTTTTATAAAGAATAACTTTTTCATATACCCAAGAATAAAAAAGTTTTCCATTTGTCGCGAACTTAGCTAGACACACAGTATATGTAAGTTTCTAATAAAGTATTGTTACGTGCAGTAAAATAGAAGATTCCTGCGAGAGAACGTTGAGAGAATTCTGGAATCAGTAGCGGGAATGTTTGTGTGCGCAGTGGAATAGAGCATTCCACAATGTTTTAAGAACATTTTGAGAGGGTTTTGGAGTCGTCGGCAGTTAAATAGAAATGCGGCACCGTCGCTAACTGAGTCAATCTGCATTAGAGCGTGTGGAACGAAAATCGCGCGTATATATTAATTCGAAACAATTAGTTGCTAATTATCTATTATTATTATGATTGGACTTGTTAAATGAAAAAACTCAATATTTCGCCCGTATTGTTTTTATAAACCCCGTCAAGGTTTTTAATCAAGAAAGATGTAACAGTATTTTATTCAAAACAAGAATTAGAAACTTATATTAATTTTTTGACAACTTATACAGAATAATTGCTTTTCTGCAGTTACAATTCAAGAATGCAAAACAAATACAATGTTTGTGAAATTTTTCATAGAGTAATAATTTCATATTCTGAACGAGTTTTTCAATAACATTTTGTCGTATTGATTTTAAAAATTAAAAATGTGTTTGAAATTCTTTTCAGATCAAGCAGGGCGGCATCTCAAAACATTAAAACGAGTTCTAAATTTTTTTATCAATTATACCTATAGTGAAGTCAATCCGGGAACACACTAGATAAGTAAATTACATATGTACATATGCCGTTACTCACAGTCTGATTGTAGTCTACTAGTAAATGGAAAAAGAAACATCATGGATTTTACTATATAGCAATGCTAATTTATTTCTATAATACCCCCAAAGAATAATATAGGTTTATAATAAATTTAAAATAAAAGCTCATTCTATTGTTATTTGCCTGAATAAACGATAAAAATATAAAAAGATATTAACAAAATGGGCAAGAAAAGAAAGAAAATTTCGATTAGCATAGATGAATTAATCATTTCTCAATATCAGAAAGGAGAAACTTTACCAGTATTACTATTACCAGTAATGATACCAACTGCTACAGGAAAGATGCTAGTATAGGAAAAGTGTAAGCAGTTAGAAAACTACTGTCACTATTCGTAGAAGCGCGTTTCGCGGTCATACCGTTCATCAGTGCGACTGTGCGAAGTAGTTTTCGTTTCTGTAAAAGCTCTATATAAGCCCGGGTGTTAGATGTTCGTACATATGAGAGTTCAATTACGAAATTCGGCCATAATGTACTAATTGCGCATTTTTGCAGCTATTTGATTCTACAGAAGTAGACAACTTGTTTTGCCACAAACTCCTGTAGTAGCTACAATCGCGCACTTGGCTAGCCCGCCGTGGGAAAATTGTGCTTAATCAGTAGTAAGAAATTATGGCTATAATGCTCGTGTGACAAGAAGCAAACTCTTTATCAGAGGTGAACAAACATAAACGCATAGATTTTGCTAGAAACTATGCAGAAAACTCGTACGGAGTAATTAAAATTTGGCTCGTAAAAACTGCTATATTCATACTGTGTGACAAGAAAAAAGCGAAGTATATATCTTTAAACCAAATTTTGTACAAATGTTTACTGTGTTGAGAATAATAAATGGTTAAAATTTCATTGTAAAATTCGCATCCTTAATAGAGGAAATGTAATAACGGGTCGCTGCTTCATGTAAACGAATACATTTTGCTACTCTCGTGGTCATGTTTCTGAGAAGATAATTTATTAATTCCTGTGGAAGCTCGTTTCATACAACTGGCAACTGCGATCCATCATATCCTAGACATGCGATCGCGTAGGTCAATAGAGAATATTAATGCTCACCTCTTGCAGGAATCGTGATGTAGCTGCGGCAACATGAGACCGAACATTGTCTTACTAAAATGTGGCATTTTTAGCGCTTGGATAGATGGTAATGCGGATCTATCCAATCGTCGAGAATGTACATTTGAGCATTTACATGGCCGCAAAGGGTATACTAAAGACGTTCTACTTTCTATGGTAATTCTACCCCAAACCGTCAACCCTCTAGTAAATGAAGTCTGAAGTTGTGAGCAAACATTAAGAGAACTGGCTTTCTCCTCTGCGACATCTAACTCGCCTTCGATCAACATGGGCCCAGACACAGAAACGAGATTCGTCTGAAAAAGGATTTCGTTACATTCCTAGTCCCGATCAATCCGTACATTACGCAATTCTAATATAAAGGCGCTATGCCGATTAGTGAGAGACAGTATTAGTCTTGGACAATAGGAATTCAATCCAAATGAACGAAGGGGACGCATTGTTATTCTATGGGCTATCTTTCCCAAAAACATATTTTCATACAGACCTGGAGGTACTGTGCCGATACCTAAGGGTAAACAATCTTAATGTCCTATCTTCCGGTTCGGTGGTTCTTCTATGATACCCAGACCTTTTCTACGATGTTGCCCACCATCTTGAGACCAATTTCTCGAATAATGAATAATTGTAGAAATATTTCTTTGCATTCGCCTAGCGACTTCACGAAATATCCGTCTCATATAGTCCAACCGTACGACCCCTTTTAAAATCGTTTAGCTGCCGATAATTTGATTGTCTTCCAAGCCTTGGTATTTTAATACCCTAATTCACAACCAATTTAGAACTATAAACTGGTACAGTCGAATAAGGAAAGTAAACTGATCCAAAAGAATGAAAAGAAAGACAAACAATTTCGTTGGCGTTAGTTAAGGAACGACACAAAAATCTATTTCTGGTTCATTTTTTTACTCTTATTGCCAACGTCTACAAAATGTGGTTTAAAAATATAAACTTTTACTAGGTGATTCGCTTTTCTGTCACATGGTATATATGTATGATCTTTCAGAATTGCTTATTGAACTTGAAAATAAGTGGAGTGGTGGAGACGTTATAAGTTTTCGTTCGGTATGTATTTTAATACGTTTCTCAGCGGCTGTTCTTATCAAATAATTGTAGGGCAATAAGTCATTAACAGAACTGGCAGAAATTGAATAAAATGAATTTGCTTGAAAGAACTTGCCGAACAGTAGTCTAACATTTACAAAATTTAAACGCCGATTCCTTTTCTTTACTTGGTTACAATATTGTTCCGCTTATTTCCTTCTTCCCGAGCGCTATATTAGTAGAAATTGAAAGCACACCTTATTTTGAGGCAATACAACGCACTTAGAAAGATTTTTCAAGGTAAAATTCGAAAATTAGGTTTCTTACAACTTTAATTATGCTTTTCTCTAGGGAAACGCTTTCATAAGGATGCCAGAACGGTCCAAAATTTGACACTGGAATGAGATCTACCAGCAACTTCCTTTAGCTTTTATATTCTTTTTTATATTGTAATTGTAATTGTAATTACAATATCTAAACAACACAAAGGTAATGTTTCTTATATTATAACTTATATTTTGTTTATATTTCTGCGTCATAAATTCAATTTGGTTTAAGTTTCAACACTTTATCTATAGATTTCTCTATATTTAACACAATAGATATTTTCCTTCACTTCAACAAATAATATAAGAAAGACATTATTAAGATGCCAATATGTGCATTGCTAACTTCCGCTGTGCACAAACCTCGCTTAGTTTTTCCTGTCTTTTATCCCATGCACCATATTTTCTTCCGTCTTTACTTTGTTTCCTATTATTGCTTGCCATACCTTCCTTGCCGGTCTTGATCCATTTATTCTTCAGTAGGTCAAACCATTGTTACTCACGTAGGTTAAGATTCTGATTTAATTGAAAATGTTTTCCATGTTATTCCAAAGTTTTTCCTTTGAATGCTATTGGATGGTTTCTGAATATCGAAAAATGATAGGTACGCGTTCTTGTTTTGTTTATGTATTTTCTCTGCCAATTGCTTCAGTATGAATAAATGATCTTTCGTCTTTGAAATTGACTTTGTAATTTATTTAATTGTATCTCGAGTGTTGCTGTTGTTTTGGTTTCTCTTCTAGTATTGATTCATATAGTTTGTTAAGATACTGAGCAAACTAATTCCTCTATAGTTGTCACAGTTGACACTATTTTCAAATATCGATATTATGATTCAATTTCCCAATCCCGTGGTATATATATATTTTTAATATTTCTATATATGTACGTTAGTTCATTTTAGTCTTTTATCGCCTAAGTTCGGGATTACTTTTTGACTAATCATGTCGTTTCTTGTTTTCTAGTTTTTATTTTCCGGGTAATTACACCTTGTTGTTAACATTTCTTAGAAATATTCTTTTCACTTATTTATTTCACTTCATGTATTTGCAATAATACGTATAGTGTATTATTATTATAACTTTTATAAAGGTAGTGAGAGACGGTCCTGGCAAGAGATAGTAAGGTTGGAATGTTTTTCGCTCCGAAATAAACTCTAAATTATTGAATAAGTACGAACAAATATAGCAGCAAAGTAGAAGTAGAAGAAGTGAATGTATAAAGGTGGTTAAGTGTAACAAAGTGTAAAACAGCAGAATTGGAGGTAATACTTGGCTATACTTTATAAATGGCATGAACGGAACATAATCTCAAGAAAACAGCGTAGTAAAGAGAGAAGGTATCACGGTAACGAGGGGTCGATTGGCGCATGCGCCTTAGTGCAAGATATTCACGCTGCAGGAATAAACACAACAGAGACGGACTAAAGAGGATTTATAAACCATACACAACAAAATGGAAGAAATATTGAAGAAGTTGGGAGAGATCAATGAGAGACTAAGCAAGTTGGACAGCGTAGAGCAAAAACTTGACAAAACATTGAATTCAATGCTGAAGTTGGAGGCGAAAAACCAAGAACTTAAGAAAAAGGTTAAAGAGCAGGACGAGCGAATTAACATATTGGAAGGAGATGCGAGAGATAAAAAATTAATTATTCTTGAAGTGCAGGAAGAGGATAACGAGACAGAAGAGAACTTAAAGAAGAAAATAGCAAAGATAATAGGTGAAATAGGTATGGAGATGGATACGAAAATGGATTTGGTGGAGGTGGAGAGACTGGGCGGGAGATTAGATGAGGGAGTGAGACCGGTGCAAATAGAAACAAGAACAAAAAGTTGCGTAACCAAATACTGAGCATAAAGAAAGAGCTAAAAGATGCGCAGAAGCGAATATGGATAGATGAGTGTTATTCAAAGGAAGTGATGAAGCAGAGAAAACAATTGATAGAGATTGCGAAAAGGGAGAGAGAAGATGGTAATCAAGCATACCTGAGATACAACAAAATTCTAATAAACGGGAAAATATACACGCTATAAGCGGTGAGAAGAGAGATTAAACAGTCGAAACAACATAATACACCGGAACCGAACACAATACAAACTAGGACATTCAGCGAAAGGTCGCCAGACGAAGAGGAAAATTATAGAGGTAGAGGGAAAATACGTGCAGTCACAAGAACTACTTATAATTCAAAAAACTAAAAGAAGACAGGGCTACAGACATGATGACAGTGGCAATGAAAAAGGAATACGATCGGGAAAACGAAGCAAATGGGAATGTTACGAGATATAAAAGAGCCATAAAAGGGAAGACTGAAGAGGACAGCAAAGAAACAAGCAATGATGTAACCAAGGGCCGGATGACGAATACAGCAATGATAAAGGACACGCAAACAGAAAAGAAACGGGAGATGAAAAATGTAGCAATGGCCGAGGCGAAAATGAGAAGGGGAGGCATGCATAAAAAGAAACAAAAGGATAAAATGAAGATAGCAACATGGAATGTACGAACGATGCTAAAGCCAGGGAAGATGCAAGAAGTGGTAGAAGAAATCAAAAAATATGGGGTAGACCTTGTAGCAATCCAGGAGATGAGATGGAAAGGACAAGGTGAAATAAACAAGGCAAACTTCACGTTAAAATATTCAGGAGGAGAAAAGCAGGGTAAACAAGGAGTAGGTTTCATAATAATGGGGAAACTAAAAGAAAGCATAATGGAATTTAATGCAATTAATGAAAGATTGGCATACTTGAGAATTCAAGCCAAACCTTTAAACATATCAATCCTAAATATATATGCGCCAACGGAAGTATCAGAAAAGGAAGAGAAAGAAAGGTTCTATGAGTGGTTAGAAGACGAAATAGAGAAGATGCCAAAAGAAGACACGTGGCAAATAATGGGAGATTTTAATGCGCAGAAAGGACTATACACAAAATAGCGGGTCAATTCACTTTACATGAGAAGACAAATGACAATGGGCAAAGACTGCAACGTAGCAGCAAGTATGGATTTAGCGATCAGTAGTACAAAGTTCAAGCACAAAAAATGGCACAAAGTAACCTGGAAAGCGCCGGGGCAAGACACATACACGCAGATAGACCACGTCCTAGTAAATAGAAGAATGCAGTCCTCAATAACAGATGTAAGATCATACAGAGGACCCGATGTTGACTCTGATCACTTCATAGTAATAGCAACAGTCAGACTGAAAATAAAGAGAAATAGGACAAGCGGACGCCCAAGGTGTAGATGGGATACGTCTAAATTGATTATAGAACAATTAAGACGTAAGTATGAAAAAAGTGTGCAAAACAGAGTAAATCTGGAGGATGAAGATGACATAGAGGCGAAATGGGGCGGAATAAAACATTGTGTCAGCGAAGCAGCAAAAGAAATCCTGGGAGAAGAAAAGAGGAGGACGTCAAATGAGTGGTATAATGATGAATGTAAAAACCTTACGCAAAGAAGAAACAAAAATTGATCTAGTTAAACAACGGGAGAGAAGAGGACAGAAAAGAATATGAAAAAATCAGAAGGGAATGCAAAAAGTTAGTAAGAAAAACAAAAAGGAACTGGATGGATGACAGAATAAAGGAAATTGAAGTAGAAACTAGAAAAAATAATACGAAGTTATTTTACAAGAAAATCTTCTTCTTCTTCTCGTCAATCCTTATGCCTTTCAGCGTCGGATTATTTTTGGATCTTACGACGATTTAATCCATTCTTTCCATCGTGTCCGATTTGTACTCATACTTCTCATGTCTGCTATGGTCTTCCCTCGCTTTCGTCCCAATTCGTTGACTCTGTCAATCCATTTTCCTTGGTGTTCCCTTTTTTCTTCTTCCGTTATTTTTGACTTCTATTATTTTCTTTGTTAAACTTTTTTGTTCCATTCTAATTATGTGGCCGTACCAATTCAGTTGACATTTTTCAATTCTTCTAAGTATATCTTGTTGATTTATCATATTCCTTATCTGTTCGTTTTCTATTCTGTCAATTTTTGTTTTCCCCACGATCTTTCTCAAAAATTTCATTTCCATAGTTGTTATTTTGCTTTCGTGTTTTTGCTGTATGGTCCAGGACTCACTTGCGTACATTATTGTGGGGGCTACTACTGCATTGTATACTATCTGTTTGATCTTGGGTTCTATTCCTTTTTTCCAAAGATGGTTTGATTCAGAGCGTAGTATATGTTTGTGGCTTTCCGTCCTCCTTTTGCTATGTCTAGATCAATTTTTCCATCCTTCAATATAATAGTACCTAAATATTCGTATGCGTCGACAATTTCTTCTTGTTTATCGTTTATTTTAATTATTAGATTACTGGCTGGCTCTTTATTATTTATCACCATTAGTTTGGCTTTTTCTACGTTTATTTCCATCTTCATCTTTTCTATTTCTTCTGTCCATATTTTTGTTAATTTTTCCATTTTCACATAACTGTCAGCTATTAGTGCCAGATCATCGGCGTACAGTAATGCATCCACAGCTACAGGTTCCAGCCTGTTATATCCTAACAGTGTCTTAACAGTTTCGGTGCGTTTCCTCGTATTTTGCAGGATTGTGTCCATTACTATAATAAATATTAATGGACTTAAGCTGTCTCCTTGTTTTATTCCCACTTGCATTTCAAAATCTGCTGATCTTTTTCCATTCACTTGTACTATCCCCCTAACCTGACAATATAGACTATTGATTGTTTGGCGCATTTTCTTGGACCTCTAGTTTCTTTAGACAGATATCTATACTCCCTCTATCTACTATATCAAAGGCTGCTCGCAAGTCTATGAAATTGAAGTAGATTTCCTCCCCTGTCTCAATTTTACGTTCTATGATGTTTTTAATTATGTGGATATTATCGTTCGTTTGTTTCCCTTTTCTATAGGCTGCTTGTTCTTCTCCCAGTTTGTCTCCTACTAAATGTGTAAGTCAAGAAAATAGGGGAAAATAATAAAGTATATAAGGGAAAAGTAAAGGGAATAAGAAACAAAGAAGGAAGAGTTACAGAGCTTGAACGCAAATACAAGCAAATATGAAAAGAACACTTCAAGCACCTTCTAACGGAGCAGGAAATACGGACTCCAGTAGAAAATGAGCAAGAGCAAGATATGGACGAAATAGCAGAGGAGTTGGACATTCCAACAAGAGCAGAAATACATACAAGCAATTATAAACAAAAGCCGAAATGGGAAGTCTCCGGGGAAAGACGTGATAAAAATGGAAATGTTCAAATATGGAGGACAAGAAATTAAAGAAAAACTATATCAGCCGATAAAAAAAATATGGCAGCAGGAAAGAATGCCACAAGATTGAGAATGCGGACAAATAATAGCAATTCATAAAAAGGAGACCAGAGGCTGTGTAACAACTATAAAGGAATCGCCCAGCTAAACACAGCATACAAGCTGCTATCCACACTGCTGCAAAGGAGATTTGCAGAAGTAACAAAGGACACAGTGGAGCAATATCAGAACGGATTTACACAAGGAAAATCAACGATAGATGCAATACACACAATAAAACAACTAATGGAAAAGGCTCAGCATTACAAAATAGAAATAGAATTGCTTTTCATAGATTTCCAGCAAGCTTTAGATAGCATTAATAGAAATGAACTAAAAAGAGCGCTAAAGGAGCTGGGTATAGGCGCAAAATTGAGGAGGCTAATAATGATGACAATGGAAAAAAACAACAGCGAGTGTCTTAACGCAGAAAGGGGAGACAGAAAGGAGTAAGACAAGGAGACGCACTGTCAGCAACCCTATTTAACCTGGCTCTACAATATGTACTCCGAAGAATAAAGAAGGGGACATTAAGAACAAGAGGAGAACAGATAGTTGCGTACGCTGATGACATTGCATTAATAACAAAAAACAGGAGTAAAATGAAGGAGGTGCTGGAAGAAATAGTTACAGAGGGAGCAAAAATGGGATTGAAAATCAATGAACCCCTTCGGGGGTGTATAGCCACAACAATAATAATAAAGGTAGTAATAGTTAAAGTAAAACAACTTTTTAAAAAACTTGAAGCACATACGTGGTTCCGTTTTGAATTGTTATCAATCTGTGTTTGGAGTAACAGTTGCAAAACCCACGTCGTGTATTATAGTCGTATTGAAAAGCATTATTTCCAAATAAATTTTTCTTCTTAAAGCAAACGATAAATACTTCCAAGAAGTAAATTCCACGAACCATTAAGAAATGATGTTTCTTGAAATGTCCTCTGTACAACTGATTATAATTGAGATCCAGTATTATTCTTAACAGCCTCTTCTGCAGAACAATAACACGTTCGGGATCACCACTACTTCCCCACACAGTTATTCCGTACCTATCATGCGAACGGTAGCATCCAAAGTTATGCACTTCTAAGCTGTGCTGGATCGCCAGGCCTTTAAAGTTTCTAAAGGCAACGTACAAGGCACTTAACGTGCGACATAGATTATCTGTGAACTCTTTCTATTGTAGGTATTGGTCTATAGTAATTCCTAGTAATTCCAGCTCATTGTAATTTTTTTGTTTTGTTCTTTTGTTTATGTTTCCTCTATAATCGGTTCTTCAGCTTTTATATATTTTTCTTCTACATACTCCTTGTTATTTAAACTTGAATTTGCATATAAATATATTTGTCTTCAGAATTCTACTTTTATATTTTCATCGTTCAATTTATCCATATATAATTTTGGTTTAAGTTTTCTGCAATATTGCAACGGTGGTTTTTCATATTTTAACTAATTGTAAGATATGGTCACTGTGACAATCAGCTCTGCGGAAACTTTTAGCGTCCGTTGTATATTTAAATCGTATTGCTTCTATTAATAGATGGTCTGTTTGTTCTATCTGGAAAATATTCGTTACCTTACGTATGTTTGATTATTGACAATCAGTAGTTACTATCCTTAGGTCTTTCTCTATTGCATACCTATTAATATTTTTCCGTTTTTATCACTGTTTGTTTATAGTGTTTACCGATAGTTGTCCTATACTCATCTTCTTTTCCAAGTTACCATTGAAATCGGCGATAATCATCTTTATGATGTAATCAGGAATTCCATTGTACCACTATTCGATATCGTCGTAAGTTTCCTCTTTTTCTACAATGTCCTTCTGTTCCGTACAACAGTGCACCTTTATGATATGATACAACTTGCTTCCAAATCTAACTTTGTACACTCTGTTTGTTATTGGGGTAAACTCTACTTTTCCTATTTTATCCCTTTTTTAAATTAAAAACGCCGTTCCTGATACTTTGCCTTGCTTTCCATTATTAAGAGATCTTCCACTTGCTTATATTATTCTTCGCCCACTTTCTTTCTTGAATTGTCAATAGAGCTATTTTCTACTTCCTTTTCTTCCTCCTTATGATTTACAATTTTTTCCTCTCATCCCCATGATCCCAGCCTTAAAAAATGATTTTTAATGTAACAAATTAATATGCGATTTCTGAAATTAAAATTAATTTAATTATGTACTGTTAAGATGTTATCAGAGAAAAAATCTAATGGTTGGAAGTCCCGGGATCTCGTTGACCATTTTATGGTTTTACGTTTTCTAATTCAAAAACGTTCTAACCTTCATATCTACGTGCGAGGGGCGATATATTGCTGAAACTATATGCGGTATGTATTGTTTGTGTACTATAGTTTTCAGAAAATATTGTAGTTATATCAGGAACAGCAACATCAACGTCAGGACATTTTTTAACAAAATATTCCAACAGAGATGGACTGGAAGTTGGAAAACCATAGAATAGCCACTCAGATCCTGCAACTTAACACTATTATATATTTCTCTATCGAGATACATAAAGAGTCGCATCTATATGGACAGGCTTAACACTTACATTGAATCAAATATGATATTCATGTCGCACAAATCACTTGGGATTTTGCGAGGAAATTAACGGTGGACATTTTGGGAATTTATTATGATTTGAATGCCAGAAATCATAAATTAAATTACAAAAACATTTTTCTCAGAAATGTTTGTATGCAACAATACAATTTTTATACACAGTAAACGTAGAGAATGTGCTTCATCCAATAATATATTAAAAAGAGTACGGTTGTATGAAAAATATAAACTTTCTTAGAGTACAATGGAACACCATATTTGCCTATATTTACACAGCCTTAATTTATTGTAGTTGCAAGTGACTCTGTCTCGATCGTGTCGGAATGATACATTTTATTTTTTATATATTGAATAGATATGATCAGATCATTGACGAAAATATTGAAAATTGGCAAGTTGGTATTCGATTTAAGCGTATAGGTCAATTTTGAAATTTATATTTTATCATATATATTATCAACATGCACCGCTCCGATTTTCTTTTCTTTTGTTTGAAATGTTATACTAGTACTTACTAACAAATCTGCTATGGCCAAATGCATTAAAGTAATAGTTATCCTAGAAGGATTCTTTTTCTTCTGCGTACTATGAAGACGAGAATGGTGATGTTTCCGATTGCAGAAAGCGTCATTAATATACTGTACACCACAATAGAAAGAACATGTCCGTCATTAAAACGCATATCCAATGGTAAATTGTCTGTAATATTGGTTTCATTTGACGCCAGTGACCAGTCTGGGCGGTTACGATGATCCTGAACTTCCTCGGTCCGTAACAGAGACATTGTTATCCACAATTTTTACAACTCCTCATTTATTGTTCCAGAAGCATGTATTTATTGTTTAATATCCATCCCATGAAGTACTGTTCCCTGAAATAAAATAAATTTTATCTTTATATGTTCGTACTACATATAATATACATCACTTTAAAAGAAATCATATCCTTTCTATAAAATTCTACTTTCTTTCCTCATTAAGGTTCGACAAACGAGTGCATGTTAAGTTATCATTAAGTAGTGTAAACCGGACTGACGCTGTCACTTCTCTGTTTGTCCCCACTTACGTACAAGGCGCGATATTAAAATTCTGAAGAGGAACAGCGTCAGTCTGGTTTACATAACTTATCATGCACTCCTTTGTTGAACCTTACTAATAATACTTGTATTGATTTACTTTATATGAATGGTACCGAATGGGCATTGAAGAACAAAAAATGAAAAGGACAAAAGTAGGTAGTTTTGCCTTTCTTTTATGGTTTCTCCCATCATAAGACTGTAGTCAAAATGATTCACATCGAAATGTCTTCGTGGGGAAATGCCTCACATGAATAACATATGTATATTCTGGTTTTCCAAAGAATGATATGGTCTCATTCGAAAATATGAATTATTCAAGAAGCTAGTAATCTTGAATAACTGTGTTTAACATTTATATATCTCCTGGCGCAACTCGATCTAAGAAAGGTATTCTTATTTGTTTAGTCTTGTATACTTTCAGTTTGAAAATATGTTTCAGACTTGACTAAGCGTCTGTTCAGGACATTCTTCATAATGTGGTTTATTTCTATTGACGCAGAAAATTCAATCAGTATGTATGCAGATTGTGTGATAGAAAATTGCCCAAATTAATCGGAGAAAGTTTAAAACAACTCACTAGCTCAAAAAAGAAAAAGCACGCATTTAAAGTTGTTCAAGTTCAACCCAAATTTTAAAAGTGTAAGAATAATTTAGAAAACGCAGTTCAAACAATAGCGCCGTATAAATAAAAATGCCTATCGAAAATCTGACAACGTTACAATTGTTAGGTATATCTAAACTATTTTCTTGAAAAAATCATAAAGATTGATTCAAGTAGAATAAAAGGTTTAAAATAGAGCACATAAATCAAATAAAAGACATCAGGGAGGCAGATGGTGGGCGTCTTCTCTCTGGAGAACACTTAATCTGTCTTATTCCCATCGGGGTGGTGTATTGTTACTTGTTCTCTCACGTGGAAATCCTCTGGGGAAATTATATTATATCATGGTCATTACTGTAACAAAATCTACTATCCAAAATAATGAATTTAATAAAAATTAACATACATAGTGATGCGTAATCTGTCATTGTTGTTAAATTGTTTTTCGTTAATTATTTCACAAAGCAGTGCCATTAGTCTTTTCTTTTTGCTTACAATGAAATATATGTAATTAAAGCGTTGAGCGTCTAGTTATAAGATAGAATTGCGTAAACATTCGAGAAAATAATAAATTCTGGCCATTATAACAGTGTGTGTGACAGAAACAAACAATCGCTTGAAAAAAGGAGGTATATATCTATTCGATGTATTTAGATGCGACACACTCAGCACTACTTATAGAATCTTTTCTCTGTGGGTGATTCGTGTGGAACCGTAAATCTTAACATGTTTGTGTTATGGGTATGATTATTTAACAGCGGCACCCTTTAGATATGAGCGGAACTTTAGTTACGAGAATTTTTGTTAAAATTTAACTTTATACGCAAAAGGCGATACTTGGAAATAAAGTATTTTATTTGCTATTTTATTTTGAAATACTATTTTTATCCAGGTTTGACGATACATATGCAAATGCTGAGTAATATGTATCTGGAATAATTAATAATAGATAAATACCGACAGAAACAAAGACTCGATAAATGAGTACAAATTCAAACCTGCATTTGTCGGCTGAGTCGGCTCCCATTTGCAGTTGTTCGCGGGCACGTCATACGCAAAAGTGGATCGCGGTTAATACTTTTAGACCTATTTGGCGGAATTAATTTGAATTTAAAAATCTAGGTCATTGTTTTTCTCAAAAAAGAAAAATCTAAAAAATTAGTAAATACAGCTGTATGTTTCTATATCAACACCGATACACTTAGAAACGCCTCCCAACTATATGCTAAGATATAGACAATATTAAGTAATAATGTATCAATTTTGGTTTGCTATTTACTTTTTATGTAAACATTGTTGCAAAATATGATAAAATACAATGAAATACATGAAAGAACTGTCTTCAGATAATCGCGTAGTATTAAAAAAGTACCTGACGGTCTTTTTGGAAAAGTAGTTTTAGTTACTATTTTGATGATCTACGATACTTATTGTATTTGAAAGACATTCTATTAAAAAATAATTTTTATTACTTCTTTTCTTTTGAAAGAAAAAATATATATTTAAAACAAAACAACGATTGCATACGTACTGATGTTTTTCTTACAAAAGTACAAAACTGATTTTAGTAACACTAACATTACAGGTAACAGTTGGAGGAGAGGGTGTGAGTATTTATACGATTAAGTTTTGTTCTCCATATATAGTACGATATGTCACTCACATCATTAACTCTTGTATTGTTGAATGCGTGTTCCCATCTACTTGGAAGCAAGCTAGAGTGCTTCTGCTGCCGAAAAAGGTAGATATTAAGACTCTCGGTAATCTGAGGCCTATCAGCATATTATCTGCTATGTCGAAAATTCTGAAGAGGGTTCTACATAGTCATATATGTAGTTATATAAATACTAATAATAGTCTGGATTTCGCTCCGGATATAGCTGTACGACTGCCCTGGCGGCGCACAGTGGGGATTTCGCGGAAAAAAGTCCAATTGTCAATATAGGATTAATGCAATATGCAATGGTATTTTTAAATTTCGGAATAACTGCTACAATCAATTCAAAAAGAATTACTTTGATATGACTACTAGTTTTTTTTTAGCCGTTTCAAACTCATGACTTGTATGTTTTATTGAAGTGACTGAAATTAAACCTAAGAATTTCAAGACGAATATTATTTTTCTTTTTATTTTTTATTTGAAATAGGATATTTCAATATGTTAAGGTTAAAAAATAAACACTGCAGAGGCTTTTATTTTCTGTTTAGAAATGTTTTTATGAACATAGAATAAAAAGACCATATTTCTCCAAACTCTTGGACTTTTAATTCTAGCTACAGTTGCCTACAGTTGGAAACCGCTACCAATACATTGTCTAATATCAGCTGTTACATTTTAAATCAATTTCAAGTGCACCTAGATGCCCCTTTTTAAACAGTTGCATTTATAACGGAACGCTATTAAGATCTGTATTTTTGAACTGCTCAGATTGACGCAACGTTTTGAAGGTAGTTATTACAAACAATTACTTTATAGTTATCTTCCGTGTAAACACTCACTAGTAGCTATTAACAAACTCCGGATTGTGATAATTATTGAGAGCTAAATACACGACAATGGAAAGTTTTTCTATTTCATACGCGATTTTATGCTCGAAGCTTATGGAATGTGACAATGACAGAACGAAATTAAAACGGTTTTTGGAACAATCGTACGTTGACTTAAGCGAAGATAGAATATGTGAAATTTTGGATGCAATATACAAACGTTTTTACTCTCAATTTAAACGAAGATGGCAGGATTCTACTCGTATGAAGCCGCGATTTGAAAAAAGAATGCAAATTGGCTTGAAGGCACGTTTAGAATTGGAAGTAGTAAGAGTGAATGTTCTACTAGTTCTGTACTTGGTCGACCACGGATATCGTTTGTGGAATGCTGTGATCGCGCCAAACGGTACAAGAGAGATGAATTACGTGCTATATTTCCTCAAGAAGTGATTGATTTTTCTTCTAGTATTTCACAAACCGAGCAAAAAATTTGTACAAAGAAAACATTGAGTATGTTTACAAAGCTTGAACTTACTAAAGAGAAATACGAATATCTAATGCATTGGTTACAAAGTGAAGAGTATGACATACTTGTACCATACAAAGCACTCACGAGAGAAAAACTAACAGTTATCCTCAAGGTATTGCTATTAGTGAAAGTTCAGGCAGTGTACCTCTGCAAAATCTCTTGGACCATACTGCTAAAAGAATCCTAGAGACCAAGTCAGTAGACGAGATAAACAAAATTGAAAGCGGAAATCTAAGAATGTACTGTAAATGGGGTTGTGATGGGGCATCTGGCCAAAGTGAGTATCAACAGAGGTTTTCAGAAGATAAAATATCTGACTCCCATTTATATATGACATCAGTTGTACCACTAAAATTATCAATCAGTGAGGACATAAATAAATCAGTATGGAATATAAATAAAGCTTCTTCCACACAGTATTGTAGAACATTACAGTTTGCATACGTTAAAGAGACACCTGAAGTTATACGAAAAGAAAAGAGAAGGGTCGATGAGGAAATATCGCAACTAAGAGAATTTGAATTAACAATAAGCAATCGTAATTTTAAGTAAAATATGAATTATATTATACAATGATTGATGGAAAGACAGCACAGTCAGTAACAGAAACACCAGCAGCATCTTCTTGTTTTATTTGTGGAGCCACAATCTCCAAGATGAATAAAATCGAGGAAGTGCAAGCTAGGCCCGTAAATGAAGAAGCACTGCAATTTGGTATATCACCACTTCATGCACGTATTAAGCTGATGGAGTGTCTTTTGCATGTAGCTTATAATATTGAATTTAAACGTGGGAGAGCCGACTCAAATACTCGTCCAATAAGGAAAGCCCGAAAGGAATTGATAAAACGTAAACTTAAAGAGAAAATTGGTATACAGGTTGATACTATCAAGCAAGGCTCTGGTACGACAAATTCAGGAAATACGTCACGAAGATTCTTTGCTAAACCAACTTTGATTTCCGAAATCACGGGTCTAGATGAAGACATAATTAAAAGGTTTTCAATTATTCTCGAAGCTATAACCATCAGCGAGGCAGTGGACCCAAAAAATTTGGTGAGTTTTGTCTGGAGACTGGAAAAAGTTTGTTGCACTGTACGAGTGGTACAATATGCCACCTACACTCTACAAAATTCTTATTCACGGAAGAGATATAATTGAAAAGTGTATTTTTCCTGTTGGCTTACTGTCCGAAGAGGCTCAAGAAAGTCGTAACAAAGATTATAAAAAATATCGACTCAAACACTCTAGGAAATGTAGTCGAATTGCCACGAACGAAGATGTTATGCACCGAATGATGGTAACATCAGACCCGATGATATCACATTTGACTCCTTCGTTTAGCAAGAAAAAGCGTAGTGATATAAGTAACGAAGTTAAGGCTCTGTTAGAATAATAATAATATGGTTGGTATATTTTCGTACAACTTTTCGTACAACTTTTGTTGTTTTAGTTTGTCCTCAACATATTTATAACATATATATATATATATATATATATATATATATATAATCTCAATTATTTTATGTTCTACTATATAAATAAAACTACATCAGTGATTAAATTATTATATTTTTTAAAAATAGCTTTTTTCCTCACCTCCATACAAAAATCCCCAGTGTGCGGCGGTTACTAATGACTTAATTGCAGCAGTTGATGCGGGTCGGATCGCCTTGTTGGTGCTTTTAGATTTTAATAAGGCATTCGATACGGTTGATCATGGTCTCCTGGGACGCATTTTGAGGTGTATTGGGTTTGGTCCGGGTGCACTTGACCTATTTAGGGACTACCTTGGTGATCGATACCAGAGCGTTTTTGTAGGAGATACTGTTTCGAGTAAGTTACTGGTCCTGCTGATGTTCCGCAGGGATCAATTCTGGGTGCCATTTTGTTTTCAATTTATACAGTCTTCTTACCTAATGCTATAAAATTGTTCATTGATGTTCGTGTCTATGCGGATGATACTCAGGTATATAAGTGTTTTGCTCCTGCTGACTGGCCGGATGCCGTGAACGAAGTTAATGAGGATTTAAATAATATTTATGTCAAATCAAGAGAACATTTTGTTAAACTAAATCCGGAAAAGTCTGTGGTTATTCTATTTGGTAAAAGGAAAATCTATGAAAATCTGAAAAATGTAGTTGAAACAAAAATCAATAATCGAACCATCCCTATTGCGGAGAGTGCTAAGAGTCTGGGCTTAACCTTGGACAATACCTTTAGGTACAGGAAACAAACAAAAAATTATACTAAGAGAGCATACGCTAATTTAAAAAGAACCTACCCATATAGATATTACCTTAGTCTGAAACTCAAAAAGCGCCTTTGTGAACACTTTGTGCTCTCACAGTTCTTTTACTGCTCTCCAATTTACCATTCTGCGATAGACTCTGTAACGGCTCAACGGATTCAAAGGGTTCAGAACTCTTGTTTACGTTTAACTTACGGCATCAGAAAATATCAAAGAATTTCTCATAAGCTCAAAGATATAGGATGGTTGAATATGACCAACAGACATAGATTACAGACTATGAATTTCTATCACAATATTATTCTTACTGGAATGCCACCATATCTTTACCGACGTGTATATTTTCGACATGATTGTCATAGTCGCTGCATAGATGCTGCATGGATATATGACCTCTCCGTCTAGGATAGGACTGCGTTTTATGAAAGAAGCTTCTCGTACCACATCTACAAGTCGTACAAGGATTTGCGAAATAGCTTTAAGACTTTAGGTCCAACTACTTTTAAAAGAATATACCGTGAGTACTTATTTGCGAATCAATCATAACTATATACTTTTCATTTAACTTCTTGCTTACATGTCATTTGTGGCGGGCGCATCGTGGATTCTTTCTTTCTCCGTTCTTTGTTCATTCTTTCTTTCATTCATTCTTTCTTTTTATTACTTTCCTAAAAGTTCTTTTCCTCTTTTTCTTTTGTCTTCTTTATCTCTTAGATTTTAAGGTACTAGATTAGGCATTTGCTGCATTAGTTTGTATTTATTTGCCAAGGTTTAGATGGTAGAACAGTGGTGGGACTTGAACTCCCGCACTGAATCTCCCCTTGTGATTGTGGCATATTAATTTAATTTATTAATTTAATTTAATTGAGTTCTAAACATTTAATTAACTTTGTGCATTAGGTACATATATATTTTTATTTGCATATCTACAATGTATTTTCCTTTCTATTTCTGCTACAATAAAAACATTTATTATTATTATTATTATTATTACTATTAATATACTATAAAATGTTACGATAAAATGTTAAATAAATCACCCAATTTTAGCGGTATCTTTTTTGACATTTTCACGTCAGAAATATACCTATACCCCTCATGAAATTATAAAAGTGAAAGTTATTTAGACAAGGTGGTAAAATTATAATAACTATTAATTAACTTTAATAGAAGTGAGCAATCACATCAGAGTTAGATCGAATACAATCTTCAAAAATGTTTTCTAATATCATACAATACAAGAAAATTGATTCTTCGGAAATGTCAACTTGTCAACAATCAATCTTTTATTTCGGCTTTTCAGAACTTTAGCACTTGCTGTTGGACCAAATAAATATTTAATATTTTTCCTTAATTGTTTTTGATTTGGTTTTTCACGTTTTATTGTAGTAGCTTGTAATTGAAATTTTTAATGTTTTCATTGGATTATAATTTTACCACCGTGTCTAAAATAACTTATGCTTTTATATTTTTATGAGGGGCATGTATTTCTGACGTGGAAACATCAGAAAAAATACCGTTAAAATTGGGTGATTTACAAACATTTTATTGTAACATTTGGTAGTATATTCTTTCCTAAATTATTTATGTACTACTTTTTATTCTACAATCAATTTTGTACTTTTATAAGAAAAATATCAATACCAATATAATCGTTGTTTTCTTTTAAATATGTATTGTATCACTTAAAAAAGCAGTAAACAAAATTATTTTTCAATAGAATGTCTCCCAAATACAATAAGTAAGTTTATCGTAAACCAACAAAATAGTAGCTAAAACTAGTGCGCAAAAGAGACCCTCAGGTATTGTTTTAATATTATGCGATTATCTCGAGACAGTTCTTATATGTATTTCATTCTATTTTATTATATCTTGATATATTGATATAGAAACATACAGTTGTATTTACTAATAGTAGAGGAAGATGGCCGGTTCTGGAGCCACCGCTCCATCGCTCCGAAAGTAGGCAAGGCGCCGAGCGTGTATACTGGAAGGTAGTCAACACCCCGAGCATACGTGTTTGAAGGGTGATCACAACCCCGGTTTGGAGGGTTGAACAGGGGGACAACCCCCTCCCCGGAAAATTCAAAACTCCCGCCCCTCTGGTCGGTAAGGTAGATAACTGGGCAGTGGCGATAATGCAGGTGGCTGTAACTGGAAAGTGTCGCTGTTAGTCGGTAAGGTAGATACCTATGTAGTGCCGGTAGTACAGATGACTGTATGTAGTGCCGCTTTTGACCGAAAAGTGTCGCTGTTGCTCGGAAAGTGTGGTACAGGTAGCTGTAGGTGGTAACAGAATTAACAGGCCTAATTAGGAAATTAGGCTTGTCACCAGAAGATGGACGATCAGGAGGCGCTGGCCGGAAAGTTTCTAAAGTAAAAAGATTACATAACACCGCTATTGCCAACGTGTGGATTGTTGCCGATCGTTCCTATATATTACGTAATACCATGACGTCACATACAGGTTTCGCCGGTACACCATCCATGTACTGACCGCGCTCGACGCTGTTTAACTTAGGTGATCGCATAAGAGCCGCTATTGCCAACGTGTCGATTGTTGCGGATCGTTCCTATATATTACGTAATACCATGACGTCACAAACAGGTTTAGACGAGAATCTTGGATACAAGGAAACGTTAGTTGTTTATTTATTTATTAAGACAGGAATATATTACAACTTCGCTCTTACTCAGGAGATGTTGATAAAACAGATAATTATGTATAGATCCCTAGTAAGATATTACGTAATACCATAATGGCATAAACAGGGCGAATGTTAGATGAGAAGAGCGTTCTCATTCATGATATCATATAAAATGCAGCGTTCTGATTGGTCGCATCCTATACAATGCCACGCTCTGATTGGTTACCAACTCGAAATTCAAAATTCCCCGATATGTATAGGAAGGTAGTTCACCCAACAACATCCTTAACATTGATCAAGGTGTTTAACGTCAGACAGTAAGTAATAAAGTCACTGGACATGCGCAAGTTAGTCCTGGTGAACACTGTATACTTTCGATCGTTCATCAGTCAGTCGCTCAGAATCGGTTTATACGTTTGAACGTAAAATACACCAAACTGAGGAATCGGGAGATGACCCGAGCTTCATACGAATGACCGACCACTAATCACAGTGCGCTATATCATTAGACATCGCAAATAGATTTAGATATTATACTTTAATACGATATTATAAGGAAATGGAACGTAAGTCAATTAGTAAATTATTAAAACGTTTCATATAGGCTTATGTTTAACTGGAACGCTTATACCAACAATTATCTATTGTAAATCAACAAAGTCAAACATCAGGTCAGGTCGTAGACGGATAGAAGTCAGTATCATTCAGTAAGACACATATGTGGATTTTCTATAACCATTCTATACAGTCGGCATCTAATAAAATTACGTAATACAGGGCTCCTTTGTCTATTGATACGACCATGTAACATCGCAAACAGGATTCAACCACAGTTCTGTGTTAAATGTGTAAGTTAATATAAAATCAAATTTAATGAAACTCAGTTCATTATTTATTAATATATTAAGATACATGTAGAAAAACACTTAAAAAGTTTGATTGATCGCAGCATATGAAATATCGCATTCTGATTGAATATCGATAAATCATATAAAAGCGAGTTCATTTCAGTGCTCTTCACAATTTACCGACAGCTTTCTAACAGCTAGGTCGTGAACTTCAACATCTTTACCTTCAGTATATCGTTTTAGTGTTAATAGTTAGACGTTGATTTCCTACTGGTTTAGTGGTTTATTATCAGTTAGTGTTCGTCGTGGTTGGACAGGCATATTTTAGATAAGTTATTTAAATTTCACCGCATACTTTCCCTAATAGACTGCAATATTATAGTTTAAGATGGAGTGTGAGATATGCCACAAATCGATTGCAAGAAAAGATGGATTGAACAAACATCCCTGCTTAAATATTAAATCTTACACATGCACCATACGTGAGGAAATCTTTGCGAGATCGGATAGTCTGTCTCGACATAAGAAAACGCATAATATCGATTCCATAACCAAGAAACGAGATGTTTCAGAAGAGAAGCAGCCATCAAGTAGAACGAACCATCCGGCGAATAGCATGTCGGAACAGGATTTTTGATGCCGCGACCAAACCTTACCGACGGCTACATTACACAATGGACACCTTTGTTTCCATGCGCATCTGCACAGCAATTCTTTTAAACTTGAAGAGGATATGTTCATCATAAAAATCACCCGGAACAATAATGTACAAATAATGATAAAGCAGGTACCCCATGATGTAATACAACCTACAACATAAAACATTACATAAATATAGGATATTCCAACAGTATTATCTCACGTGAAGGTAATATCGATTGACCGACGCTATCCAAGAAACAGTGCCGCGAGTGAAATATAATAACGGAGTAAAATAATTTTATACATATTATATTGAATAAAAGATATCTTCATAAACTTTACGAATTTAAACATCACTATGTTCTGATAACGGAAATATCTCATTCGATGTTGACATCATAGATATATCGAAGGCGAATGTAAATATTCCAAATGGTGAATAAGCGTGCATCCCATGGTGAATTACTGCAGTCTTTCGTCCAGCATGAAAAAATATATATAGGACGACTTGGGCAGTAGAGTCGATTCATTTAATTTTCGTATTTGTTGATATTAGTACGGGGATGTACAGTTACTCACGAAAGTCTACATACACCAATACAAATATCAAGTTAACCATTAAAAAGAAAGTTTTCGTGTATAAGAATGGTTATAATATAATTGTTATAATGTAAAAGTAATAATAATAATAATAATAAAAATAATAATAAGTAATTCTCCACTAAACTAAAGTACTTCATCAACAAATAAAAAAATATTCTCAAATAGTAGACAAATGAAAACTCACAAAAGTCTACATACACTAAATAAATAATTGAATGAAAAGGTACTAACAATAAATTAATACTTAGTAACGCCACCATTGGCAGTAATTACGGCTTTTAGCCTACGCTGCATCGAATGTACTAGTTTCTGTGTCATTGTTTTAGGTATTTGATACCATTCTTCTACTATAGCCCGCTTTAGGGAATCACGTCCAGTTATTACCTTTTTCCTTAAGCGGTTTTTTAATTCTGCCCATAAATGTTCAATGGGGTTTAAGTCTGGCGACTGAGGAGGGGAATCAAGTTGTTTGGGGACGTTATAAAGCAACCATTCTTTTGCCAGGAAAGAGGTATGCTTGGGATCCTGGTCTTGTTGGAATATCCAACCCTTGCCAAGCTCCAATTTGTTGGCACTTTGAATCAATTGTGCCTTCAAAATATTAACATATTTATGTTTGTCCATAATTCCATCTATGAACACAATGTTTCCTACCCCAGCCGCTGACATACAACCACAAAGTAGAACCGACTGCCCACCATGCTTAACTGTAGCTTGTATATTTTGCTTCTTAAATGCAGTGTTAGGTTGCCGCCAAACATTAACACGCCCGTCTTATTGAAACAAATTAACCTTTGTTTCATCCGTAAATAACACCTTATCCCAGAAACACACTTCCTCATTTTCATATTTTTAGCGAATTTCAATCTCTTGATTCTGTTTACATCTCTAATATGCGGTTTACGTCTAGCGCTGCGCCCATTATAATCAGCTTTTCGAAGAACTCTACGAACACATTCTGCACTCAGTCTTTCCCAACTCTAATTCCACACATTGGGCTACTTTGACTGCGCTGTTTTTAGGATTTTGCTTAATCTTATTAATGACGTACCTTTTGTCCCTCGCGGAAAGTAGGAATGGACGACCACTACGCGACTTATTTTGAATTGTACCGGTATTTTTATAATTGCGTAATACTGTTTGTACCGATGATCGTGGTCTACCAACTATTTTTGAAATTTCTGTTAATGATTTGCCTTCATTTTTTAATTTAAGGATTAATTCTTTGATATTCGAAATTTCCATTCTCCGTACCATGTTGACACAACTTGATAAAACTAAAAATGCTGTACAAACTTTGTTACTACTATAAACATCGAAACTTTCCTTACTGCACAAAAACTACGTTTAATACATTGTTAGTTTTGGGCTGTATGTACACTTTCGTGAGATTTCGTAAGCATATTTTTGAAATTCATTTTTTGTTGGCAAACTATTTACTTGAAATCGTCTAAAGCTACATGTTATTAGTTTTACATTACAACAATTGTATTCTAATCATTCGCACACTTAGTGTTGTTTTTTAGTAGTTAACTTCAGATTTATATTGATGTATGTAGACTTTCGTGAGTAACTGTACGTTTCTTTGTTATGAACTTTAACTGTTAGTCGTACGTCTGCACATATTAACGTTGATTTTGAGAAAAATTTCATGCTGTTTCTCAATAGAAACCGCCATAAATCTGAACGAGTCCATAAATCGCATTTTAATATTTATTTTTCGAAATACATCTACCTTATCGACATACTGATCCGATTTAAAGTTCTTGATGTAGCTGATATATTTTTCTTTATTAAGTGGAATAACGTCGATATCTCCGCTATCGTCGTCCAGCTGGCGTATTTGAAGATGACTGTCATATCCGCTTAAATTATAGAAGAAAACCGGAGCGGGTGTAGGTATTTTGCAGTTGAAGTTACAACTGGAATGCGCTACACCCCAGAATGGTTAAGTCAAATGGAGATGTTCTGTTACTTTATGTTCGTTTAATACCTTTTCGCAAATATGTCATTTTCCGACTTCAGGGTTATGCTCTGCACCCGCTAGCGGTGAGGTGGTTCATGTGTTTAGGGAATTCCATGTGACGGGTGTATAGTTGTTTAATGTATTTCCGTCAATCGTTGCACGAAAACGTTGATGCAGTCCGGTCCAGTGTACGTTGTTATGCTTATGTATAATACGCATTCCACTTGTATTTGTTGTTTGAGACTCGGACTAGTATGATTCTATTGGTTTACACGCAAAGTTGGTGTAGACCATAATACGTAGCACAGTTTTTCGTTCGTGATTTACAAATTTCATATCACCCCAACAACCTTGTTTTTTCCTTCGTCTAGGTTATCGTCAATACCGTTAACATTCTATTACATTCACCTTTGATATGTCTATGATGTTAATACCGATCGAAACAACCTGATATCAGAACATAATGATGTATTAATCCTCTTCCATGAATAATAGATCGATATGTATGTCCTTTTTCCCCTTGTTAAATACATGGTCGATACAACTTCCTACATTTTCGTCTTTATGATGAAGTCAAGTCCATATACATTTACATATTGATAGGTTGTTTTGGGTGTCGATGTGACCGATACCTTTTAATTTCACCATAAACTTAACTCCTTTCAAGATTAGGCGTGTCGGTGCGGATAATTTGTCGTCCTATAGATATCTTTTCATGCTGCACGAAAGACTGCAGTAACTCACCATGGGATACACGCTTATTCACCAATGCGATATTTCATATGATGCGATCAATCAAACTTTTTAAGTATTTTTCTACATGTATCTTAATATATTAATAAATAATGGACTGGGTTTCATTAAATTTGATTTTATATTAACTTACACATTTAACACAGAACTGTCGTTGAATCCTGTTTGCGACGTTACATGGTCGTATCAATAGACAAAGGAGCCCTGTATTACGTAATTTTATTAGATGCCGACTGTATAGAATGGTTATAGAAAATCCACATATGTGTCTTACTGAATGATACTGACTTCTATCCGTCTACGACCTGACCTGATGTTTGACTTTGTTGATTTACAATAGATAATTGTTGGTATAAGCGTTCCAGTTAAACATAAGCCTATATGAAACGTTTTAATAATTTATTAACTAATTGACTTACGTTCCATTTCCTTATAATATCGTATTAAAGTATAATATCTAAACCTATTTGTGATGTCTAATGATGCAGCGTACTGTGATTAGTAGTCGGTCAATCGTATGAAGCTCGGGTCATCTCCTGATTCCTCAGTTTGGTGTATTTTACGTTCAAACGTATAAACCGATTCTGAGCGACTGACTGATGAACGATCGAAAGTATACAGTGTTCACCAGGACTAACTTGCGCATGTCCAGTGACTTTATTACTTACTGTCTGACGTTAAACACCTTGATCAATGTTAAGGATGTTGTTGAGTGAACTACCTTCCTATACATATCGGGGGATTTTGAATTTCGAGTTGGTAACCAATCAGAGCGTGGCATTGTATAGGATGCGACCAATCAGAACGCTGCATTTTATATGATATCATGAATGAGAACGCTCTTCTCATCTAACATTCGCCCTGTTTATGCCATTATGGTATTACGTAATATCTTACTAGGGATCTATACATAATTATCTGTTTTATCAACATCTCCTGAGTAAGAGCGAAGTTGTAATATATTCCTGTCTTAATAAATAAATAAACAACTAACGTTTCCTTGTATCCAAGATTCTCGTCTAAACCTGTTTGTGACGTCATGGTATTACGTAATATATAGGAACGATCCGCAACAATCGACACGTTGGCAATAGCGGCTCTCATGGGATCACCTAAGTCAAACAGCGTCGAGCGCGGGCAGTACATGGATGGTGTACCGTCGAAACCTGTCTGTGACGTCATGGTATTACGTAATCTTTTTACTTTACAAACCTTCCGGCCAGCGCCTCCCGATCCTCCATCTTCTGGTGACAAGCCCACTTTCCTAATTAGGCCTGTTAATTCGGTTACCACCTACAGCTACATGTACCACACTTTCCGAGCAACAGTGACACCTTTCGGTCAAAAGCGGCACTGCATACAGTCACCTGTACTACCGGCACTACATAGGTATCTACCTTACCGACTAACAGCGACACCTTTCAGTTAAAGGCGGGGTGGATTTGGGCCTGGTGGTGTGGGTTAGTTTGGACCGGATGGTGTGGGGTCGGTTCTGGTCTGGTGGTGTGGTGTGGGTTTGGGTCTGGTCGTGTGGCATAGTTTGGACCGGATGATGTGGGGTGGTTTGGGCCGGATGGTGTGAGGTGGGTTTGGTTCTAGTGGTGTGGTGTACTTTGGACCAGATGGTGTGATTGTTTGGGCCGGATGGTGTGATTTGGTTTGGGTCTGGTGGTATGGATATGAGTCTGGTGGTAGTGGTGTGGGTTTGGGTCTGGTGGTGCGGAATAGCTTGGGCCGAATGGTGTGGGGTGGGTTTGGGTCTGGTGGTGTGGTTTGGTTTGGGCCGGATGGTGTGGGTTTGGCTCGGTTCTGGTGGTGTGTATACCTTGAGCCGGATGGTGTGGGTTAGTTTGGACCGGATGGTGTGATTGGGTTTGCGTCTGGTGGTGTGGTGTAAATTAGGGTCTAGTGGTGTGGGATAGTTTGAACCGAATGATGTGGGGTGGGTTCCGTCTGGTGGTGTGGTGTGGGTTTGGGTCTTGTGGTGTGGCATACTTTGGACCAAATGGTGCGGGGTGGTCTTGGGTCTGGTGGTGTGGGATGGTTTGAGCCAGATGGTGTGGGGTGGATTTGGGTCTGGTGGTGTGGTATAGTTAGGACAGGATTGTGTGGAATGGGTTTTGCCGTGTTGGTGTGATTGGGGTTGGGTCTGGTGGTATGGTGTGAGTTTGAGCCTGGTGGTAGTGGTGTAGGTTTTGGGGCTGCTGGTGTGGTGTGGGTTTTGGGTCTGATGGTGTGGTGTGGCTTTGGGTCTGATGGTGTGGTGTAGCTTTGGTTATGATGGTGTGGTGTGGGTTTGGGTCTGGTGGGATGCGATAGTTTGGACTAGATGGTGTGGGAGTCGGTTTGAGTTTATTGGTGTGGTATAGTTAGGGCCGGATGGTGTGGTGTCAGCTTGGGTCTTGTGGTGTGTTATAGTTTGGGGTGGATGGAGTGGAGTGGAGTGGGTTTGAGTCTGGGGGTGTGGTATAGTTAGGGCCGGATGGTGTGGGGTGGGTTTGGATCTGGTGGTGTGTGATAGTTTGAGCTGGATGGAGTGGAGTGGGTTTGGGTCTGCTGGTGTGGGGTAGTTTGGGCCGGATAGTGTGGGGTGGGTTTGAGTCTGATGGTGTGTGTTTGGATCTGGTGGTGTGGGATAGTTTGGGCCGGATGGTGTGGAGTGGGTTTGGGTCTGGTAATGTGCGATAGTTTGGGCTGGATGGAGTGTAGTGGTTTGGGGGCTAGTGGTGTGAAGTAGTTTTGGGCCTGGTGGTGTGGTTTTACGCCGGATGGTGTGGTGTGGTCCTGGCCGGGTGGTGTTGGGTGGTTTTGGGTGGTATGTTATGGAGCGGAGTGGTTTTGGTCAGGTTGGATCGCGTTGAATACTTTAATATATTTTATATGTGAAACTATAATTGGTTTAGCATGTTAGCAATTTTTGTTTTATCTACATATCTGCTGAGACGTTGATTCCAATTATCCATTAATGGGTTGAATTGGGAACAACGGTCATCAGCGATTTTTGGAATACCTACCTATAACTGCCTCGTATTGCACGGTGATTCATTTTTTAACTTTTAAAGGTCCTAACATAGATGCTAATACCAATGCAATTGAGTCCCCTTGGCCGGCTGCCAAAAGCACAATAACTTCAACCGGACGAAGAAAATCTCATATTCCGGGAAATTTGGCTCGGTACATGTTTGAAAAAGAATGTGCCGAGTTAAAATTGAATCGGACTTTGGAATGTTTCCGTTTAGTAAGGCTATTGTATAACCCATTGAACCCTAGGAAATGTCAACAAGACGAAGATCGGGTGAGATAATCATCTTGAACACAACGATGGACGCAGACGCGGACGTGGTCGATTTTAACTCTGACTTACTTCGAGTGGTAAACACCAATTGAATTACAATTTTCGGCTGAATCGTTTATGTATTATAAGAAGCGTATTAAAGACGAAATGACAAATTACAACAAAATTGCAGAGTGTATTGCTAAGTAAATTGTGGAAGTTGTAAATGCACCTGAAGCAGAAATAGAAGAGGGCGACATTATTAGATTTCGTCGATGATATATATATTTATTTGTATATTCGCCTGTTAATTATTGGTCGAATTTTAAAGTAAAATCCTTTGGAAATTTCCTACTGAAATACTTTTGTTTCCTGTTAAAAAATTTATCAAACTACACTTTTAATTTAATATTTCCAGAGCGTATTTCTGTATCCATTGTAATTGTAAATTTTAAATATATTTAATATTCAATGAAATACAGCGATTAGTAAACAAATAACTAAACGAACCAAGAATATATTTATATAACCACGAAACATGGGTTTAATTCAAAGATACTTTTACATCCATAGTGCATCAAAATGCATTAATTAATAACGTGCAAAAGCTTCACTATTTGAAAGCTAGTTTACAGGAACAAGCTGCCCAGGCCATAAGAGCACTTGAGACAAGTAATAATAATTATCCAATTGCATGGAAATTGTTTTGTGATCGTTACGATAATAAAACACTTTTGGTTAACCACCATCTAAAGTCTCTTTTAATATCAGCTCTGTAAAATATGAATTAGCTTCAGAATTGCGAAGGTTATTGGATGAATATTCAAACCATTTATTAGCGTTAGAATCGTTAGAACAGCCAGTCAAACATTGGGATGCAATAATAATATATATGATATGCACCAATGCAATTTTTGTAGATTAGAACACTTTATGCAGTTTAATAGTATTAAAAGTTGGAATGATTGTTTACTTGACTTGGTCCTATCTAACTTGCAAGCTGATATCTCTGTGGGAAAGGAATTATTTCCGCTTATACCTGTTGATCCTTATCATCCTCCACTAAATATATGCCTTCACTTTAAGTTTGAAGTAAAGCCTCCTCTGTTCCCTACAGGTAATAATCTCAGATTCAACTTTCGTAAAGCAAATTTGATACAACTCTATGATGATCTTCTTAATACTGATTGGACTTGTGTTAGTAGTTTCAGCGACGTTAATTTAGCAGTCAATTGCTTCTACGATGTACTTTATAACGTTCTGAGACGTTCAGTTCCGCTTCAATCTAATAAAAACAGAAAATATCCTCCTTGGTTCAATTCATCAATTATTGCTAATTTAAAAACTAAGAATTTTTATAGACGTCGTTGGAAGAAAACGAACATCTTGTATTATGAGGACGAATTCAAACGAATGCGGCTTGTTTGCAAAAATCAGATCTCTGCTTCCTACACTATTTATGCTCAACATGCGGAACGATCTGTGAGAGAAAATCCTAAGGAATTGTTTGCATTTATTAATTCTAAGAAAAGCTCTTCTAGAATTCCAGGAAAGTTATATGATGACAACAATTTAGTTGATACTCCTGAAGATATTGTTAATGCTTTTGCAAATTTATTTCGTAGCAATCAAAACCAAAGTCCGGTTATGCTTGATCCAGATGCAATAATCTGGTGATGTATTACCATTTACAATCCCTTTTATCACAGAAGATGATGTACTGAATATAATGTCTTCATTTTCGTCTGGATTTACTGCTGGAGATGCTCGATACGTATTGGCGAATCCTTTGACTAGTATCATTAATTTATCGATTAAATCGTCGACCTTTTCTGATTTGTGGAAGCGTTCTAGAATTGTTCCAGTGCATAAAAATGGTGATGGAACACAACTGAAGAATTATAGGCCCGTGTCGATACTTTCAAATGTTGCTAAAGTGTTTGAACGCTTTATATACTGCAATATTTTAACCAACATAAGACAGCATCTGTCACCTTTTCAACATGAATTTATTCCTGGGAGATCAACTGTTGCAAATCTGATCACTATTTCCCAGTTTATCTCTGAACAATTGGATAATCAGAAGCAGATTGATGTGATCTACACTGATCTACCCTGTGCCTTCGATACCATAAATTATGAAGTCTTACTCCACAGGTTGAGTGCTTTAGGAATGAGCCCTTCTTTTAATAAGTTATTAGCATCTTATTTGGATGGAAGAGCGAATTATGTATGCTTTAATGGATTTAACTCACAGGAATTCATATCTGTATCTGGTATTCCACCAGGGTCAAACTTGGGACCTTCGCTATTTGTGGTTTATATTAATGATCTTCTCCAGACTCTAGAATGTCCTGTTCTTGCGTATGCGGATGACATAAAATTATATTCAGTTATTAATTCTGTAACTGACATTAGTCTCCTTCAGTCTAGTTTGGACGTTTTTGTTGGTTGGTGTTCTGTTAATTCTTTGACTATTAATGTGAATAAATGTTGTTCAGTGTCTTACACCCGCAAACATACTTCTCTGTGCTCTTCATATAGTATCAATAATTTCACTATAGAAAAGTGTAAAAGACCTTGGTGTGTTATTTGATGCTTGCCTTACATTTTCACCTCTTATTGATCAACTTTGTTTGCGAGCATCGAAAAACTTAGGCTTCTTTATGCGCTGCGCTAAATATTTTACTTACTCTTCTACTCTGAAGTCAGTATATTTTGGCTTTGTTCCCAGCTCTCTAGAATATGCGTCTATTGTTTGGGCACCTTATTATCTCTGCTATCAATTAGTAATTGAACGTGTTCAACGCAAATTCTTGAAATTTGATTCCTTCAAAATTGATGGTATGTATCCTCCCTTGACTACACATCGCTCTTGGGCAGGCATAATATGACATCCTTATCTGAGCGCCGTAATGCACACGGTGCTCGATTTATATATAAGTTGCTTCATGGTGGTGTCGACTCATCTCATTTGCTGCACACTGGCTTTCAAGTGCCTCGGCCATCTGCTCGTTTCTCTGTGACGTTTGCATTAAAAACAGCAAAAACTAATGTTTTGAGAAATGCATCGATGAACCGGATGCTCAATATTGCAAATTCATACTTTGATGATATTTTTGTTTAATTCTGAAGTTCTGTATTTTTGTATATATTTATTATTATAATAATTTTTTTTGTTTAAAATAATCCCTTTACTATTTACAATAATATAATTAATTTTAGGTTATTTTTTCTATTTGTATAATTATGTTAATACGTGTAATTATTTCTGTTAAATTACCCTGGTAATTGGTTTCCGTTAGGTAATAAAGTTCATTATTATTATTATTATTATTATATCAACATAGTTAGCTAGCCAAACTAAGCGTGAATGAGAGACTTCGCAGTTAAATGAAGAGTCTACAACTTTCAGTGATTTAAATTTATTTTTAAAAGGCAGGTGCGAATTGTTAGAAACATTGGATCAAAACAATAAAAAACTATCTTACAATAAGCCAGTAAAAAACAGAGTAGATTTAACTAATAGTTTCATTTTAACAAGGGCAAACAGATCAATTAGATGCACATTCTGCGACGGAGATAAACATTTTATATATACATGTCCGGACTTTCTTAAATTAAATCCTATTGATAGAACATCTCAGATTAAGGACCGGAAGCTATGTATAAATTGTTTAAAGAAAAATCATTACAGCGTTGAATGTACTGCGGACAAATGCAAAAATGTCACAAAAAGCACAACAGATTGTTGCATTACGATAATGCAAATGACCACGAAACATCTAATGCTAAGGTCAATGAGATTGCGCAAGATACCAATTGCACTAGTAGTTGAATCGAGCACGTGATGTTATCAACTGCTATGGTTAAAGTAAGGGATAACTGTGGAAATTTTCAAATTACTAGGGTTTTATTAGATTATGGTTCTGAAGGATGCTTTATTACAAGGGAATTTTCAAACAAATTGCAATTAAAAACAGAAAATGTGAATGTTCCGGTTATGGGAATTAATCAAAGCGCATCTGCAACAAAGGAAAGAACAGAATTGGAAATACATTCACTTCTATATCCTTACAAATTCAAAGCTTCATGTTTTATCATTAATAAAATTACCGAAAATATTCCAAGTGTACCATATGATTCAACAGATTTTGAAATTCCAGATAATATTCAGTTGGCCGATAAATATTTCTATATATTCGATAAAATAGATATACTACTGGGTGCAAACGTGTTTTGGAACTTAATGTGCAATGAAAAGTTTCAGGTAAATCGCTCTCAGCCAATTCTTTAGAAAACCTTATTGGGGTGGGTTTTTGCGGGATCTTTTAAATATAATTAAAGGTAAGTAATTAAAGGAATTCTGGGCAATAGAGGAATATGGCAAAAGAAAACTTTTAACAAGGGATGAAAAGGCATGTGAACAACAATTTGTAAACACAACGTATAAGGAGAATGGCAGATTCGTTGTTTCAATTCCATTTAAAAGTTCTGACATCCACTTTGGTGATAGCCTACAAGCGGCAATTTCTCGGTTCGAGAATTTAGAAGAGAAACTAGCACTCAATATTGAATATAAAAATTTAGACATTTCATTCATGAGAGAATATGAAGAGCTGGGGCACATTACTAAACTTTCACACCCGTTAGTGTCCTTATCCATTTCATTTTACCTACCACATCATGGTGTTTTAAAACAAAGTAGCATAACTACTAAACCCAGGGTATGTATTTGACGGTTCAACTAAATCATCTAACGGTATATCATTAAATGACGTTCAGCACAGTGGCCCTGTCATTGAGAAGGACCTATTCAACATTTTGCTAAAATTTAGATGTTACAAGTATGTCATGTCAGCTGACATAGAAAAGATGTATCGTCAAGTACCAATTGAACCCACTGAAAGAAATTATCAACGGATTGTTTGGAGAGAGAATGCCACTCAGCCTATATCACATACATTCAACACTGTGACGTACGGTACCACGTCAGCTCCGTATTTAGCGATTAGGTCACTTCAACAGGTTGCACATGAAAATCTTGACAAATGTCCAAATGCAGCACGTGTTATTCTACAGGATTTTTTATGTAGACGACTTATTAACGGGCAGCGACACAATTGAAGAAGGTATCAAACTATGCACTGAATTAAACACACTGTTAGGTAATTCAGGATTTAAGTTAAGGCACTGGATCTCAAACAACGACGAGATAAAATCAAATTTAAAATCCACAAAAGGCAATACACTTTTATGTTTAAACTAGCTGACCCGGCGAACGTCGTACCGCCTTAGAATTAATAAATGTTGTGTTAAGTTATTACCTGAATTTTATTAATTTGTTTATATCAAGATAAAATTCATTAAGTTGAATAAAAATTCAGAGAGGAGCAAATTCACGTAGGAGCAAAGCATTTGCTTTATTGAATGTAAACCAAATGATTCGCGTATCGTTGTAGCACAACTTTCTATTAAAGTATTTACTGAATGGGTTGCACTCGTGTCGATTATCTTAATTGAAGCACCTTGTGATATACTGTATTTTGCGACTTTATCTATTGTCGGAGCGTTGAATTGCCGTTCGTGTGTTCCAGCGGGGCGTTTATTCTCTCTGATCACTACTTTATAGTCCTCACTTGGCATGCGATCCAACGCAGTTTTGAACAACCGAATCAATGCATGATGTTCATAAAGTATTTGCTGCAAATCTTGAAGAATTTCTCTTTTTGTTGCGTTATTGATCGTTTGACGCCGATCAAGTTTGTCCTCCATATTGGCCATGAAGCAAATTTGTAACAATTTTCTGCTGTGCGTCTTCAACCGGATGTAATGATCGAATTCTCTGGTGAATTTGTTCTTGTATCTGTATAGTCGAAAGGGAAGTGATAATTAGTGATTTATGATTACCAAAAATAAAGGTTACTCTCTTATTAACAAACATTACCTTGAATTTCGAACTGAGTCCGCATTCTTCAATAATATTTGCTCCAAATGAAGTCATTTGGAAACATGCGTTGTACCTTTAAGCGTTCGAAAGAAAATATATAAGCAATGAATGCAATGGCTCAGGTGGGGAGACAACAATGGCAGTTTAATCTTTCCACTAAGACAGCACAATCTAGGCGTTTCTCCAGTGAACTTCAATGCACCGCAATGGACGCACATAACCTGCATAGGGCCAATACTAACGGAAGGGTGCGAGCTGTAGTCATTGTGGAATCGTATTGAAACGCTCCTCAATTCAAATTAACACTTGAAACCTTTCTTTTTGCCCTCGACGTTGTTGATCTCTGTGTTTTGCTCGACAATTTCTCATTGCCAACCGAGCCGTTTCACCTATGGCCTCTCTTTCTTCTTGTGTTTGTGAAGTACGAAGTCGGGCCGTACTAACACGGCGCCCTTTTCTCCTGCGATTTCTTCTTCATTTACAGTGGATTCATTCGCAATATTCCGCAGTCTATGTGTGTTACGGCTTCGTTGTGAAAGATTCGATCTTCTCACTCGCGGTGTTGTAAATAACACTGTGATGGATATTGCTGACTTTGCTTCTATTATGACATAACAATTAGTCATTATTCACAAATGTCAATGTTAATTATCTTTGCGCGCACCATGACAGCTGTCATAACGGAAAATTAAATTTCCGTTTCTAATATCTTCCGTTACTTATTATTTATGTTTCTCACCGTTTAAACCTTCCCTGAACTTCCACAAATATTTCAAGATCAAAATTAGCCAAATCGGTGCAGCCATTTTCAAGTTTTAGCGAGACAAACGAACAGCAATTGATTTATATATGTATACAGGTGAAGATAATTCCAAGAAAACGCTCGGCCTTGTATGGGACTCTACTACAGACGTTTTGAGATACGATGTTAGTGGTATTTCCAATATTTTAGATACTACGAAAAGAGAAACATTATCAACTATTTCCAAAATTTTTACCCATTAGGATTATTAGGGCCATGTATTATTACAGCAAAAATCATGCTACAAGATCTGTGAATGAAGGGAATTGGCTGGGATGATGTACTACCATACGATTTGTTTAATAAACGGAATGCATATAAAAAGGCTCTAAATCATATTAACAATTTGCAAATACCTCGCATTGTAACGATTTCAAACTTTATACTGCTGGAATTACATGCATTTTTAGATGCATCAGAAAGGGCATACGGCATTTGCATTTATATACGGCTAATATCGGCAAATAATAATGTAACCGTTAGGTTACTCTGTGCAAAGTCTAGGGTTGCTCCAGTGAAAGGGTTAACAATTCCAAAGACAGAGCTGTGCGGAGCACTACTAGCTGCGCGAATGATGGCGAACGTAGTAACAGAAATGATAGCAACTATTAACAATATATATTATTGGTGCGACTCTACAATTGTATTAAACTGGCTGCATATGTCATCATAATGTTTAAATGTATTCGTTGCCAATAGAGTATCCGAAATACAAGAAATAACGAACGTTAGCGATTGGAACTATATATATGAAGGGTTTCATACAGACCATTCAGGCCTATCGCCTAGGGTGTTGTTTTGTTTCTTCTTTCCAGTGCTGTCGATTTTTTGCCTTCTCTTTCCAATTCTCTATTTTCTTTTCTTTGATATCATCCAGAATTGCATCCCTCCACGTTATCCTTGGCCTTCCTCTCCTTCTCTTGCCCTCCGGTCTTCTCCACGCTATTCCTTTGACTATTCTGGTGTCATCCATTCTCTCCAAATGTCCCAGTAGTCTTCTGGACTTTACAATTTCGTCTATCGTTGGTTCGTTGAAGAGGTCGTATATTTCTTCATTAGTTCTTCTTTCCCAACCTTCATCTATTCTCTTTCCTCCAGAAATTCTCCGCAGAACCCTTCTCTTCCATATTCGTATTTTTCTTGATCCCTTTTTGTCATCGTCCATGTTTCACTCCCGTATAGGAGGGTATGCCGTATCACCGTCTCATAGATTGTTAGTTTTGTCCCCCATGAAAGCTCCTTAGATCTGATTATTTTCCGTAACCCTGCTGCACATTTATTACTCTTTGTTAGTCCGAAATCAATTTCTGCTCCTTCTTTGCATTTATTAGTTATCCATGTGCCTAGGTATACATAGTTGACTGTCTCTTCGAGCGTTATCTTTTCCTTATTATAGTTTTGGATTTCCAAGGTGTGTATTATAATTCTTATTTTTTAATTGCGTATATTCTGTTTTCTCTTTGTTGATTTGCAGTCCCAGTTTCGATGCTTCCTCTATGAGTTGTGTTGTTACTCTACTAAGTTCTTTTTGACCGTTTGCTATCATGACCAGATCATTTGCATATGCCAGACATTGATGACTCTTTGTGTGTAATGTCTCTTACCTGTTGGTTTGGCTATTTCTTATTGCTGCCTCTAGTGCCAGGTTAAATAGCAATGTGGACAATGGGTCTCCTTGTCTCAGCCCCCTTTTGACTTCGAATTCACTGGTGTCGTGACCGTGCTTATCGTTTGTTCTAAGGTCATCTGTACTAATTTAATTAACTTTCTAGGTATGCCCAATCTGTCCAATACTTTAAACAGTTCCGTTCTGTCTATTGAATCACACGCTGCCTTAAAATCGATAAAGACCATATGTGTTGGCATATCGTACCTTTGGTTTAAAATTTGCTTTAGCAGAAAAATCGTAGATCTCCCTTTTCTAAATCTGCACTGATATTCTCCTGTTGCACTCTCTGCGAATTTGTCAAACCTTTTTTAAGTATTATGGCAGTTATTTTATATGTTACGTCCAAGAGCGCGATTCCCCGGTAGTTGTTGCATTCCGAGATTTCTCCTTTTTTGTGTGTTGGTACAGCTTTGCTCCAATTTCCCGGCATTCTTTCTTGTTCCCATATATGTTTTATTAAGTTTAACAGTTCTCTTTTTAGTGTTTGTCCTCCATATTTAATATTTTCGGCCATTATTTGATTTTTGCTGGGGCTTTTGTTGTTCTGCATGCTTTCTATTATTTCATTTATTTTTTCCTCTATAGGCGTATCTTCTTCCGTATTTGCATCTTCATCCATTTCTCCTTGTTCCTCGGATTCTTTATTTTCTATTTCCCCTTCGTTCGGTAGTTTTTCAAAATTATGCTTCCATCTTTGTAATATTTCTTCTCTGCTGCCGATTATGTTGCCCTCTTCGTCTTTGGTAAATATTCGCTTCGGCTGGTAGCCTTTCTTTATTTCTTTTGTTTCTTTGTAGAAGTTTCTTATATTTTTTGTTTCGTAGTTCATTTCTATTTCCTGAATTCTTTCTTTTTGTAGTGTTCGTTTGTTCTCCCGGCAGATCTTGAGCGTTTCTCCTGTTCTTGATACTTTCTTTTATCTTCTTGCATCTATGCATATATTATCGAACCATTCTTTCTTTTTACTCGATTCTTGTTTATTTAACACTTTCTCTGTTGCTATCTTAATTGCTTCCTGTATTTTGTCCCAATGTTCTTCTATTCCTAGTTCTCTACTTTCGCAAATCAAATTTCGATCTATTTCTTTTCTGTACTTCCTTCCACTTTCTTCATTTTGTAGTTCTTTCATATTGTATTTTGCGTTAGCTTTTTTGTTGCCTGTTCAGAGAGTCCACCTGCAGGCTTGCTATCACCAAGAGATGATCGGAGTTCACATCTGCCCCACGGTAAGTTCTTACATTGGTCATTCGTTTAGCGTAGCGTTCTTCTATCAGTAGGTGGTCTATTTGATTGGTTTGGTTAGTCCCTGGTATTGTCCATGTTCCCTTATATATATATTTCCTTCCTTTTGAAATGTGTGCTCATAATTGAAATTTTCTGCTGTATAGCTAAATCTATTAGTCGCACGCCATTATCGTTGGAGACATCGTGCTTACCTTCTCCTCCTGTTACTGATTTAAGTAATTCTTCGTTTCCCACTTTAGCATTTGCATCGCCGATAACAATTTTCATGTGACTATTGGGTGTACCGTTTGTTATCTCCTAATTTTTCATAGAATTCTTCCTCGATCCATTCTTCTTTTTCTTCGGTTGGTGCATGAAAATTTAAGACTGTTACGTTTACCTGGTTAAATGTCAGATGTATTTTACACATTCAATCGGATATTGTTGAGAATGCTTTTACCGTATTTTGGAGTCCTTTACTTATTACGAATCCTGTCCCTAATCTTCTAATTTGTGCCCCGCTTGTAAATATTAGGTAATTTTCTACTTCCATTATGTCGCTTCCTTTCAAATGTGTTTCCTGTACTGCCAATATGTGTAAGTGATGCCTTCTAGCTTCTATTGTTAAATTTTTATTGCTCCCTCTTCGTATACTCCTTGAAGATTCCATGTTCCTAATTTTATATTTCTCTTGCCTTTCTCTTCCTCTCGTTCCCTATTCATTCTCCAGTTTCTTGCCTTGTTTTCGTTAGTTTCCTGGCCATACCTGTACTGCGCTAGTTTTTTGTCTGAGATACTTCGAGTTGCTTAGTATCTCTGTTCCATCTCCATTCCTCTTGCCCTATTCTGATTTTGTTGCAACCTATTTTAACCGTTCTTCCTTTGCTTCTTTCTATTTGCGCTACTTTCCTTATTTCCCTCTCTTTTTCTCTTTCCGTTTGGGTCAAGTCATCCTTGATATAAATCCTCTTATCTTCTACTTTCTTTAGCTTGTGTTTGTTTTTAATGACAGTTCCCTTGTCTTCTTCGTTTTTCAGTTTAATTAAGCATGTTTTTCTCCCAATTTCTGCGCTGAGGTTACTTCTAGTTGGACTTCCAGTGCCTTTCTGAGTAAATTGTCCATAGCCTGTTTTAGGGTTTTTGCATCACTAGTGTCGATCGTTATTCCTGTCAGTACCACAATGTTTTTCCGTTTTTCTTTCTCAGTTCTTTCTATTTGATTTTGTATCTTTTCCATCGTTCTTTTCATATTCTTATTTTCTTCTCTAATTTCTTTATTTTCGTTTCTGATGTGTTCATTTTTAATTTTAATCTGTTCCATTTGCAAGTTAAATTTTTCTTGTTCCTTTCTTATTTCATCTGTTTCAACTTTGAGTTCTTTCATCATATCCAGTAATTTATCCAATTTATCTTCGTTCATTGTGCAGGATTTTGTGGGTGTTCTTGTTATTCTCGCGCTTCTTCCGAAGATTTCATTTTCTTTGTCGTTTATTCTTCGTTCTTTTGAGTTCTCATCTGTAGTATACTCGTCCCTGTCCATTTTGCGTCCTCGCGGTGTCTTGTTTGTAAGCGTTTTCCCCGAAACGTACTGTTTGCCGCGTCAACCGCTCGGAGCCTGCAGTACGCCACTTGACGCCACTGTTTCCCTGTATCCCCGCCAGAATTTGCCCGAACCGGCAACACCGCTTTCCCGCCAGCTAGCGTTGCCGGAATTCCAGCTGACGCCTTTCCGATCTCTTAACCTCACTTTTAGTCGCTTTGCTCCTCTTACTCTCTCTACTGTTTATTTCGGCAATTCTTCGGTTTTCTTTCGCTTGACCTCGAATTCACCTTTCCAGGTTGCTTTTCTGCAACTACTTGTAATTAATCCCCACAGCACTTCACGATATTCGGGGTTAATGCTGGTAGGAAATTAAACACACTTGACGTCTCAAAGATCAACACCACACCTCAAACTGGAACTATATAAATACAAAAAATAATTCAGCAGATTTAATATCGCCTGGGGTGTATCCTACGAAGCTATATGAATCAATTTGGTGGAAGGATCCCCATTGGTTAAGCTTATCAAAGGATCAATGGCCAGTGGAAGACTTAAATAAAAAATTTTAAGACTTACCAGAGGTCAAAACCGTATCGAGAACTCTGACGGTAATCACTATAAAAACAATATTTTTCCATTTACTTACACATCACTTACAAAATTAAAACGGACAACAGCTTGGTGTCTGAGGTTTATCAATAACTGTAAGGGATTGGTGGAACTTAGAAATACAAACATAAATTTAACAATCTTGGGACTAAATGAGGCCATGATGAAGCTATTTTTATTATTTTTTTTATTATTACAAAGAATTAATTAATTCAAATGAACAGAAAGGGAAAGGTATTACTCAGTATCTGAAGCGCGCCGCCAAAATAGTCATCCATAACATAAATATTAGGGTGTCCATTATTTCTTAAAGTGGAAATATTTTTTGTCTCACCCCTCAAAAAGTTGAGGCTGGATGCAAAAATCATTCTCCAAAAATTTCACGCTCCCTGGGACCACGCCTTCCCGTGCCGACTTACGTTTGAAATTTTATTCAATTACACTCATACCCAAAGTGATAACGAAAAATATGATAACATCATGAAAAATCATTCTGTGCAACCCAAAAGTACAATTTTAAAACTGTTTAAATTTCATAATTTTAATTTAACGCATATTTTTTCTATTTAAAAGCAAAACATTTCTTACCCAAGTAGAATTCTTAGCTTTTCTGAATAACATACTAGTTTCTTCAATATTGTATGCCGAAAATTTTGTGGCAACATGATATGCCAAAAATTCTACAGAAATTGTTTGACTGGATAGGCAATTTCTTATTCTCAGAGACAATCAGGTCAAGTAGGTTATATGGGTAGGGTTGACTACATCTATTCAGGAGTTGAGAAGAAAAGAGAGAAGTGGAAACAAGAAGAACTCAACCGTCAGCAGTATCACCTTGCCACTCAAATTCCTAGAAATTGTAGTGAGAATTTATATGAAGACGATTCAGATACAGAAGAAGAAGAAATAAATGAGTTCACTTCAACATCACCGTGTCAGCTATCGGCGGTAATCAAGAGGGTAACCACTTCATCACGCCAAATTTAGTCGCAGTCCTAGATCGTTGTCATGTAAGCTCCCGAATTTCAGTTTATATATTGTAAGCGGCAGCAGAAGCTTGGGGCCACAACTTGGATAATTTAATACTTACCAAGACCTCAATCCATCAACTACGTGAAAAACTAAGATGTGAGCGTGCTCAAAAGATAAAAGCAAAGCTTAAGGAATCGGTACAACCATTTCTTGTTGTTCATTGGGATGGAAAGCTATTACTCGCATTGAGTAAGTGCAATTATTATTTTTATATATGCAAAATTTATATATTTTTATGATTATAGGTGTTTATGAGAAAGCTGTTGAACATAACAATAATTGTTACTGGAACCGACATGGAGCAGATTCTTGAGATTCCAAAACTTAATAATGCATCGGGGCAAGCGCAAGCAACAGCTGTTTTCAATGGATTAGAGTACTGGGAGTTGAAAGACAAAGTTAATATATTGTGTTGCGATACTACAGCTTCAAACACTGTTCGATTGAATGGAGCATGTGCGCTTTTGAAAAAGAAGCTCGGTAGAGACTTGTTTTACCTCCCTTGTAGCCATCATATTTACAAATTAATTTTGAAAGGAGTGTTTGAAAAGAAGTTGCCCCATTTAACAAGCTCAGATGTGCCGTTGTTTAAGAATTTTAAGAACTGTTGGAAGAAGATCAACTCAAAAGATATAACTAGCGGAATAGATTATGACCGTTGCCGTAATAGCATACAACCCGTAGCAGAAGAAATAATGAATTTTGTTTCAAAAGAATTAACTAAAACTCAAATGAGGGAGGATTGCCGTTTTTAGAATTGACAGAATATTTTATAACTGCAGATAGAGGAAAAACTGTAACAATTCGATCGCCTGGAGCAATGCATCAAGCGAGATAGATGTCTCGAGCATTATATTGCTTAAACATATTTTTACGAAAACAATATTCCATACCATCAGATCAAGAGGATGCACTAGCAGATGTTTGCATTTTTATCATAAAGTTTTATGTTAAAGCATGGGTCAACTGCTCCAATGCCTCCGAAGCTTGCGTCAATGATCTAACATTTTGCAACAACTTATGGTATCTTGTGGAAGAAACTTCGGCTTTGGTCTTTTTGATGTGAGATTGAATGCCACTACAAGAGCAAATATGGTGAAGGCGTTAAAAACAGAGGCAAAACTTAGCGCGAAGGGAAAGCTGATAATCGACCAGAAAAATATAAAGGCATTATCAGGTTAAATATTAAATGATATTCTATAAATACTTTTGCAAAGACTGACTACTATGGTTTTTTGTTTTCAGGAAATCAATCGATCTTTTTATTACAAGTAGAAGCATGAATTTTTTCACGGTTCAATATAGATTCCTCTTTTTAAAAGAAGACCCTGAAAAATGGGAAAATGAGGAATCTTGTATCAATGGAAGGAATTCACTTAAGAATTTGAAAGTTGTGTATGATACTGCGGAAAGAACGGTGAAGTTAGTGCAAGACTATCACGGCCTGATAACTAAGAATGAAAATCAGATGGCATATGTAATGGAATGTGTTCATGAACATCGAAAGCATTACCCTAATTGTACAAAAATTACGTTAAATAAAAATTATGAATCTTAAACACTTTCAAAATTGTACTTTTTGGTTGCATAGAATGATTTTTCATGATGTTATCATATTTTTCGTTATCATTTTAGGTAGGGCTATAATTGAATAAAATTTCAAACGTAAGTCGGCACGGAAAGGCATGGTACCAGGGGCGTGAAATTTTTAAGAGTTATTTTTGCATCAAGCATCAACTTTTTGAGGAGCGAGACTTGAACATTTTCATAAGAAAAATTGTACATATCAATAACGGACACCCTAATAAACATGTTACGATTTATGGTTCCGAACGAGTTATCCCCAGCGATTGTCTGTTTCTGTCACACATACTGTTATAATGGCCGAAATTTATTATTTTTTCTAATGTTTATGTAACTCTTTCTTGTAATTAGGTTCAACGCTTTAATAACATATATTTTATTTTAAGTAAAAAAAAACAAATGGCACTGCTTCATGAAATAATAATCGAAAAAATCTAACACTTTGTATACGGTTTTGTTAGATTGGCTGCATACCTCCAACGCTGCCTCGTTTCGCATTTAATTATTAACATGCTGTACATGGTGCACGCATGTATAGGAACATGATTGAAGCTTCTCAAAGCTAAAATTCATACTGCGACGCCATTCTTGTTAATGACTTTGGTCATTGATTACACCAGGAAGTTGTCTAGTTTTCTAATTCGACCAAAAGTATTTTTCAATCTTGCAATTCCTTTCGGGAAAGTAAAATTGTTCCATGGAACGAATAATAAATAAAATAAATAATTAATTACTATATAATAGTTTCATGCTGCGAAAATAATATGAACACATTGACTCAAATGGCTACGGAAACTATTACTTAATGATACTTTCCAAATAAACAGTAAAGGTGTCCCGATGTAAATAAAGTTTTGGTGTGAGTATAAAAATACAAAAGGAGTCACTCTTTATTAGGGATGTATCACAAAATCACGAGAGGACGGGGACCGTTACAAATCCTAGAGGTCATACAAATCTTGATTTGAGTAGAATTATCCACTTGCTGTCAAAATGTATCTGGATATTGTTCTGAAATTCCTGGAAAACTATTCACATTTATGAATGCGTGATAATAATTTTACACGTCTAGTACATATTAGTAAACTACAAATTTCATGAAGCGAGCATCCATCCAATACCAGAGACCTGGAATTTTTTAACTTAAAACTTTAGTCTATAGTATGTTCTTCCAGATTCAAAAAGTAATTCGTATATGTATATAGCTGTTTGTGATGATGTTTTTAATGTAGTTCTCATTTCTTGTTCTATAAATTCCGTGATATAACGCAAACAATCGCTTAGTTAAATTAAAAACAGTACAAGAGAAGTAATAAAAGTAGCATGCAATAAGTATGGAACGAACAGAACAGCTTCCAGTTGAAAAGAGTCCATGAAGCTTCAACAAGAATCATAAGAGAGAAATTGAAAAAATATTGTAGTTCATGCTAATAGGCAAGGTAATTGTAGTCTAGACCTAGAGATAAAAAATATGTGATCATCGATAGTACGAGAACGGTGAGATGAAACAGCAATTCACTAATCACTAGCTTGGAACTTCTTTGTCGTTACTAGGGCCGGATGAATACCTTACACCCTATGGTCGTCAAATGAGACTGCTACAGCTCGCAGTCTGGGGGAAGACGAAATTTGTTAGCGAGGAGCTAAGGGGGAGAAGAATATATCACTTGTAACGAATACAAAAATTAAAAATGCTTAAAATACATATTTGACACTTCTTTTTGTGGAGATTGATGGTCGTCGAGGGACCTGTGGAGATTCCTTATTCCAGATTGATGATATCTGCTAGGCGACGGATGCTCACTTTGGAGGAGAAGGGTGGGAGGGGAGGGGGAGGGTCGATCTTACGAAGAAGGGGGCGTCAACGATGAAGCGGAGGGTTCGACTGCTTCCAGTCTTTTGATGTTCATCTCACTTGCAGTTAACCAGGCCTAGCGCCGTAGGTCAAAAACGGCCGAAGCGTCGTCTTGTAGATGAGCAACTTGCTTCCTATGTGAAGAGCATGCTGTGAGCGCTGATGTAACGACTACGGAGCCCCAAGGGAGTTCGAAGTATTCTATCTTGATCGGCGAACCGGGGGATTTGTGATCTAGCGAGAATCTAACCGCCACGCACTGAGATTCATTCACCCTCAGACCCCACTGAGAGGTCCAATTCAGGAAACCGTCAGTAGCGCTTTGGAGGCGTTTCGTGAACAGTCTCTACATCCTCCAAGCTGTGTAGATGACGGTGTCATCTGCATAGACTACGATCTCTGTATTGGGCTCTCGGGGAGGTCCGAAATGTAAATGGAAAAAAGTCGCGGGCCCAGAAGTGAACCTTGTGGAACGCCAGAGTGCATTTGTCGGAAGCTTCACCATGGAGAGGTTGATTCCCGAAACTATCATCTTGTAGATCAGCCCGGTATGCCAGACTGTGTCAAAGGCATTCTTTAGAGCGAAGCAAAATTGCTCCTACGGGTGTTCACCTTTCGAACCCGTTTCGAATGTATTCCGAGAAACGAAATAACTGTAGGTCGGTCGATAATCCGGCTCGAAAACCAAATTGTTCGTCCTGAATGACTTCCTCGCTGAGTTCTATCAGCCGAGACAGGATGATCGCCTTAGCTGTTTTCGAAACATTGGAAAGAAGGCTGATCGGGCGGAAATTTTGGCAGAATTTGTGATCTTTTCCGGCTTTGGGAGATTTACGACTTTGGCGTGCTTCCAGCAGGAGGGCAAGTACTGGATTCGGAGTCTCGCGTTGATGATTTCACAAAGAAACTCCGTTGCCTCTGGGGGTAACCATTTTAGGGCCATATTGGTGATACAATCTGACCCCGGGGCCTTTTGTTGATTCGTCTTCTGGTGAGAGCACGAACCTCGTCGGGGGTGGCGGGGTCGAGTGAAGATAGAGGAGCATTCTTCGAGGGACCGTGAGATCGTGTTAGTGAAGTTACACGCAGAGTCTTCTGAGATTAGCGAGAATTTTGGAGGAGAGTAGGTTCCAGTTCGTATGCCGCCGAACTTTTTCCCCCAGATGAAGTAGTTCGCTACCTAGGGTTATTAGAATCGGATTGTGGTCTGAAGAGAGATTGGCAATGCTTTCTACCGTCACGTTTACCGGAACATCTTTGGAAAGGACGATATCGATGGTATCCGGCTGGACGCCGATACCGAAGAAGGTATGGGAGGATGGTACGAAACACCTAGGGCTAGGATGATATCAAGCAACTGTTTGCAGTCGGCTCTTGTCATCCGGCTACCCCAGAGGTGGTGCTTCGCGTTCAGATCGAAGAAGATTTGGTCGAAATTCTGACGCGAAACATCCCCCCACCTGAGGGTTCTATACATCGCGCAGAGCTTGAGCGGACCGAAACCGGCCTGTCAAGCGATCTCGACGGTAAGTTTTGTAATTCGCGACCTTGAGACTATCTACCGGGCGGAGCCACGTCTCGTTGAGGAGAGCGACGTCGATTTGATTTTGTTGGAGGAAGTCTCCTAGCTCAGGCATTTTTGGTTCGATGCCGTTCGCATTCTAGACGACTATTCGGGAAATACCTTGTAAATTTGTATTTGCTGACGTACCCATTAATCGGTTAATGCAAATTTCGCGGAATGGATCCCTGGACTTGCTGGAGGGCGGGCGAAAATTGTCCGACCAGTTGCATGAGGGTGGTCATGGCGCCAAAGAAATCGGGACTGGAAGTGGGGGTTGCACCCAAAAGGGACTGATTGAGTACCTGTGTACGCTGCACCTTAGGGGGATTTCCCTTTGGCGGCGTCGGAATATTTCCTGGCGGAGGAAGTTGATTGGCGGGCGCTTGAGTCTTTTTGGTTTAGGGAAGTGAGGACAACCCTTATAGTTTGTCGGGTGGGCGCCGACACAATAGGCGCATTTGGCGAGGTCACCATTTTCTTTGGAGGTGGGGCAATCTGCGGCTCGATGGTGTTTACCGCAGCGGACGCTGACGTGCAGCAGGATTAGGCGTGGCCAAACCGCTGACAGCGGTGGCATTGCCTGATGGCTGCTCGGGAGCGGAGTGATTCGACTTAGACAGCGAACCTGCGAGTCTCCTTCAGAGAAGATGTCTTTTTCGTTCCTGGGAAGCTTTACCAGAATGAGGAGCATTTCCCTTTTGTCGTGGGGGGACGGAGGCGATGAATGCTTTCGAGATGGAATCCGAACTCTAAGAGATTTTCCTCCACCTCCTTGACGGGGGCTCGACGGGGAATTGATCAATATACGGCAAAACTACTATTTATCTCTTCAACCTCGTTCGTAGAAGTGATACAATAATACGGGATTGCCCGCAAATATGTATGTCTGCATCTAGTTGACGTGCAGTAAAGTACATCTCAACTGTGAGACATAGATAAGATAAGTTTCATTGAAAGTATAAACATGATTCAAAGTGGTGTGTAACTGCTATCTTTATATTTACGTATGCTTGTTGTGATTTCAAAATGAGGCACTTAGGAAAACCCTAAAATTCTTGTCGCCTGGAAATCTTCAGATATTCTAGGGTTTCTTTCCTTAGAGAAGAACACATTACGTCAGCGGCGCAATGAACCAAATTTGGTGTTCTGTATCCGTTAGCATGGTAACCGACTAGCAAAAGTTTACTTTTTACTTTTCTATAATACACAACAAAAAGATGGCTGCATAATGGTGGAGTCGCCTAAAACTGATTGCAAAAATAAGCTATATATGACATTACTTTTTCACTCGAAACGGCCCGAAAATGCTATTCAGGCACAACATGCATCAAAAGTGTTTTAAAAAGTTATATATGGAGGAGTAGCCTAAAACCTATTGCGACAATAAACTATTCAAGACATGACTTGTTCGCGCGAAAGGGTCCGGAAACGCTATTCGCACACGAAATGCATCAAAATTGCTTTAAAAAGTGAATTTTTTTAGTAAGCATTGGGATAACGCCGGCATCGCCAACGCATCGATCCCGACTTAACGGTAGCTCAAAGGTGTATCACAAAAAGAAACCTAAAATTTATAGAAATTTCCGTAAATTTAAATGATGTTTCATTGCATAGCGGCAAAAGCATTTCTCTGTATAAAAATAAATCTAAAATAGGTAGCTCAATCTATATTCAGTAGCTCAACATATTGAAAAGTTGACGCTTTCGCGCTATTCAAAGTTAAACTGCACTTACTCGGTCCATTAGTTGGATGAGCCCCCTTGACACTTAACGGTGTAATTATCTTTTATACGGCCACATTTACCACTATACGCCCACTAATAGCACAATAAATTGATTCAAACAGAATCAATTTGATGTTTTGTGAAATGCGTGCGAAAGCTCTTTTATACATGTTTATTTACGTTCAGTTGTATTTTTTTATTTGAAATTTTAAAAAAGATGTTTATTTCGAATAAGGCCCAAGAAATGTTCCTTAAAAATTCAATTTTTAAGGTAATAAATTTCAATGTAAAATGTATTGTTTACTCTGTTTTACAAATGTTATTTGTCTTTTGATTAATTGACGTATTATTACTATAGCGAAATATAGTACCCGCAAGTGTTGCTCTCCATCCAAATGCTTACCGGATAGCGCCTTATAATTCCAGCAGATGATACACTGCCACATTATTCTCTACCTGTGCGTAATTATCTTACAATTAGTACCATTTTACCAAACAAATGGATTAGTAGGCGAGCAGCAATTTAATGGCCAGCAAAACCTCCCGATCTAAGTCCATTTGATTTCCTTTTGTGAGGTTATCTCAAATCCAAAGTGTATCTAAACCGACCTAATAGTATTGAAGATTTGAATATCAGAATAATCGAAATCGAAATCGAAATCGAATCGAAAATGTTATGTGACAATTTCCCTGATTAACTTACATTGCAGTGTGCTACTGGAATGTAACAACAAATTCTGGACAACGGATTAGTTATTAACTTATGTATTTCGAAGACTTGTAACCATAATCATAATGGTCATAATGAAATTCATTATACTGAGGCAATTGTTTTTAACTTGATTTTGAATAATGAAATCTGCCAATTTTATTGCTGCCAAAATGTATTATATGTTTAATATGATAACATTTAAATATCCACTTGAAGTAAGTACGTTACAAATTAATAAACTTGCGTCCCCCTTAAAAATTGTGCTGTAAACACCCGCTGTATTTTATAGATTTTATTTTGCATTAGAGAAGCAACCAATTAAAACCTCACGTTCCATTTAATTTCAGAAGATTATTTTGTTTAAACATAAACATAAATATGTATGTATCCCTCTTCGATGTAGTTACTTATTTGATAACGTTATCATTAGTTTCGATACCACGTCGCTTTCATCTAATATTCATAAATTGGAATGAACTAACAATTATATACTGTAAAACTGTACTTGCATATGCATTAGTCTTCTGTTAGTGCATTGAAGATATTTAACAGATACAGAATAACTTCTAATTATTACAAATAGATAATAATAATAATAAATATATGATAATGTAATGTATAATAATGTAATAGGCAGTGTAATAGAAATTGAATTGCAATATACTATAAGATGAAGGAAAAGTCAATATACATTTTTACAAAATTCAGACGTCAATAATAATAAGAAATAGCATAGCAATAGTTGCTATATCATAATAACTCACTGCCTCATTATGCTGAGGTAGGTATGGAATACTTAGGGAAAAGGTACGTTATTGATGTGCGGAAACTTGACTTTTCAATCAAATAAATTTCCGATACTGTAACATAGAGTGCTTAAACAGCGTTAGTATTTTGGTTCCGCAGGAAGGTTTAATAAACACCCCTATATCGTACTCGCCGACTTGATTGGTATATCGGCACATCAAAGTGGGATCATGAGTGGATAGAGTTATGGTCTCTGATGAGTAGGTACAAATTTTATATTTGGGGTCACTATGGCTGCAAGATGGAATTACAAAAACTTGCAATTTCCTGTTGAGTGGCGTATAGTTCTAACAAGATAGTATACACCCTCATACAACATACTCCTTAGCGTTTTATTGTAATTTTGTCAGCATATTTATTTCTTTTTAAATGTTGGATGTTTTCGATAGACTTTGCTAAATTATCGTTAATACAGCCACCTGTGGAACAAATTTCAAGCGAAAGATGCCATATCGAAAGAGTTAAAAATCGCACATAAAATATTTTACTATATTTTACTATAGTCCTTAAGATACAGTATAGGTGTTATGGGAACTGTTTGCAGGGTTGCCAAATCATACCATCATGTTTCAGGTTCGTAATGACATTTCATATAATCAAAATACTTGCGTTCGATACAACATGCAACATTGCAAGCGGACATAGAGATGACGTTATCGATAGACTATAGTAATAGTAAGAGACCCAAAATCCCTATTCAATTCCACACAGCATCTAAAGGTTGAGACGGGCTATACTATAATTGAGTATGTCAATAAATATAATAAATAAATAAATTACCGTTATGAAATATAAGCTATAAATTTGAAATTTGTTTCTTATGTCACCTATAAGGTGGTGGAGGTAATCCGGAATATATTTATTTTCTATGAAATATTTTATACCATAAAAGTGAATTAGTAGGAAAATGCAAAATATTTCAAATACAAATCGATACAAAATAAGTTAATGACTGACCGGTCGACATTTGCAAATGAAAATCATCTTCCACATCCAACCTATTTCTGCATTTAGTTTTTATTGGGGTACATGTATAGTGAAAAAGGTTTTTATAGATGTAGATTGATATAAATGACATTAACTGTTTTATAACCCGTTTACCAATTCTGGGCTATTAATTCATCATTGAAAGCCAAGAATACATTGTCAATTTTAATTGAGAGTCAGTGGATATATCAATAGTTTGTTCTCCTCTTTTTCCTAACACCTGATAAGTATTAAACGATTCGTCAAAAGGATTTTGAATCCAAAATCAAGATTGATTTTTGCACAGGAAAATATCCCAGAAACTTTAAAATTGATAAATGTTGTACCAAAATATCTTACTTTATATCATAATATCATACTTCTATTAACATTGACATTGTTATCTACCAAAATATTATGTAAATTGGGAAAGCAAAATTTCATTTTTAGAATAGTAGTATCAATTTTATTCTGTGCCTTGAAAATATTGATATTTGTCCCTTTGAGAGATGTATTCAGTTCTTCTGAATATCTGAAAATATCAACAAGATATACCACTTTCTGAATGCAATCTGCATAATTTCATTTTAAACTAATTCAGATGCATGTCCAGATAATAAACTTTTATTTCATCTTTTAAGTCACCAAATCTTACTAACACTTTACGAATGAAATAATAAATCTTTAGCATAGAAAGACAGCCACGACGGCACTGTGCAATCCTACTTATCGACGGCCCTTGGATATTCAAATGTAAAGTACATGTGCTACAGATTAGCGGGAGGGAGTTTCCAGTGGATGCACCAAACGCTCAACTTAGAAATTGTATTTGCTTCAGAGCCTGCTTGGAAGCGAGGCCAATTATAGAACTTTGGTCAAAACTGGGGTCAAGACGGCAGCCAGACTAAAAGTGAGTAAAGATGGTAGGGTATTGGATACAGTAAGCAGTCAGCAGTATCTTCCCCTCAACTATCCAGAACTACTGGGACCTGATATAGAGATCTCGGTAGCGTTTACCAGTAAAAACAAACTGAAAATGATTATGAGCGTTGATGTAAATACCTATCACAAAGCCTGGGGCGGCAAGGATAACAGTAGCAGAGTCTTTTCAACTACTTGTGTAGTAGCCAGCTTGAGTCAAGGCAATAAGCCGACGTTTAGAACTTCAAGGAGGGAATTAACTATAAATCTAACCTTGTGAGCTTTGGGAGAAGAAGGAATTCTGCGCAATTGGCAAGTGTTGGATGAGCTATCATTGTCCGATTGTGGATATATAACCTACGAATTACACATAGATGTTATTATTATTACGACATAAAGGGATCTTAAAAAAACCAGGGCTCTTACAAAGAGGACATATCTGCTGTAATTCGAGACTATTCTGCTAAAATTAGCAACGTGGAGGAACTAGAGTTGACTGTGTAATGTACATCATGTTCATTCAGTTCATAATTCCCGCCAAAAACACTCAGGAACTTTATAATATATAAGTTGTATGATGCTAAGTTGTCACTAGTGATTATCGATAGTTATGCTCGTAATGTCAATCTTTTTGTAAACTACATTACTAGGAGTGCAATAAAACATTACTAAGTAAAACCAACAGTATTTTACTTCGTAAAATAAGGAGAACAGTACAGACTGTTGTGTAGTTGCAACAATCCATTCCCTCAGGTTATAAAAATAACTGATTGTGAGCGGGGCGAGGACTGACAAGGGGAACGCCTAGCTCGCGACAAAGACTTCTCGATGAGACTATCATCAATTGATAGTATGTCAAAAATAATTGGACACGTGTCCCAGCTTCTTTGTAACTGGGCCCTTGTTTAAGAAATACGAAGGTTTGAACATCACGGTCGCTGCTACCTGTCAACGGATTCGATGAAAGTCGCCTAGGCGGAAGTAGAGAAGGTATTCATAATTCATAGGTCACCACAAGAATTCTCCAGCAATAGGCCATGTCTGTGACGTTTCCTCTTTTGGATGACAATTTCAATTTCATCGTTAGTCATTTTTGGGCCAGAAACTTCAAAAGGAAGTACAGAATAAAGCAGCGCAAAGTTACCAAGCAAAAATAACATTGCCTTCTTCGACGAGACCCTTGCAATCGCAGAAACGTTCCAACGCCAAACGCGAGTATTGATGAAGAAATATCCGTTAGAATACGTGATCAACACAGATCAGTCCGGCTGTCCATACGAAATGGTCATGAATCGTTCACTCGATTTCACGAAAACCGTCCTAGTGCAAAAACAGAATTTGAACAAAATCATCCATTCATATACAGTTCAATACAGTTTAACTGCCGCTAGAACCCTTTTGCGTTACGTTTTTATATGCACTGAAGAAAGGGGAAATACATTCGGCCCTGGGGTTTCAAAACGCAGTGGAAAATTTTACCGAAGACTATGGAAATGTCATGGTAACGTGCTCGAAATCTGAAAAATTAACTAAAAAGCTGTTCATAAACTACCTAGAAAAAGTCCTCAAAACCTATGTATATGAAAACAAATTCCTATTACTTCTGAATTCGTGCACAAGACAGGCAGATTGCCTCATTTACAATCACATTTCCGCAAACAAATCAAACGAAGTAACTTGCACTGTTAAAGTTATTCCTCCAAAATGCATCTCTTTATGTCAGCTCATTAACGTTTATTTTTACCGACAAGTGAAAAACATCATTCAAAGATTGCAAAATTCATCAAATTTGTTACAAGAGGTACGGGAAATAAACACTCACGAAGATGCCATCAAAATATATTCTATATCATCCACCACCAATTAAGTTCTCCGATATTTAACGACATGACACTTGGTATAGATCAAAATTATTACCAGACCGAATTTCATTCATGAACATGACAGAAGCTTGCTTCCCCTGAAGCTAACTCGTGAAAGCGGCGATTGCAACGGGGTTGCGTACATAGAATGCGCTCGCTGTCGGGGAACGTTATACTTCAAATGTTTTTATACAACTGTCATCCACAAACATGCAAAGGGCAATAAATCACAATTATACAGATAAATGAATCGAAAAGTGTCTGCATGATATTTATTTCCCGATAATTTGACTTTGAGAAAAACTTTTTTCATCGTTGGAGAAGCATTAAAAAATGATTATTTATAGGTTATTTTTGACGTACTATCGATTGATGATAGTTTCATCGAAAAGACAATTTCGCAGGCTAGGCCTTCCCCTTGTGAGACTCGATAGCTATATAACGAAGCGAAAAAAGCAGGAAGGTAGGAAGCTTATACGACTAAACTAAATACCTACAATGACAAAATTAAAGAATACAAGAAGAAACCCTGGAAAATCTTCTGTAACAACATTGAAGGTGTTCCTGACATCCTCGGGACTAACAGGATTGTCAAGAGAGACTCCTCAAATGCAATTAGATCCTTGCAGAAACCGGACTTGCGCCGCCACCTTTAGACTTTAGAGTATCTTCTCGCGGTGCACTTTCCCGGATTAAGGCTGGTGGATCCCACCGAAACTAATCAACTAGCCACTTGCTCTAGATGAAGAGTGACTAGGGATGACTGGAAATTGATATCAAACGATATTTTCAAGCCACATCTAATTCGATGGGCAGTAGAGTCCTTTGAATCTATCAATCCGCAAGTCCAGATGGTGTACTTCCTAGGTTTCTGCAGGGCGGAATTAACGACCTCATGGCTCCATATGCAATATTGTCATAATTGTCGTTTTCATCTTCTGCTACATCTTTAACAAATTGGGCGTCATGTGGTACTTGTAATCGTAATAACTCCAATCCTGTTACATACTCAAAAGAGAACACATTTTTTTGTTAAGCAGCTATAATCATATCTTTTAACGCATCATGCAACTTAAGTTCTTGAGACGTCAAAGGAATTATTGCGATGTTGGCTACTTGAAACGCTGCAAGTAACATGTTCAACACATTAGGTATATTAATGCCTGCCATTATGCTAAACAGCAATATTTACACCGCACGACAAAAATGCTTCTGATATATCATTTGAAACGATCACCTTATATATGCATTACGATAATAGTGTACGTGATATAATACTTGTGATTATACAGATTATATTACAGTGTCTCTTGGAAACGTTATCGAAATAATTAATTATTTCAAGAGTTCGAGATAAATATATATTTACTGTATACGTGACCGCAAAAATATTCTTTTAGTACATAGGTATCAGTAAGCATTTATCTAAATAATAAATAATCTCTAGATAAGTATGAATGTATAACGACAATCAATGACGAGTAAAGTTTTATATCGTTTTCTTATATCTTTGTTATTAACTGTCTAAATTTGGTATAGAGCATCGTTTTGAAGATGGCTCACGACATTAGATTTTATCATTTTGTAATGAATATCTTTCTCTCTCAATTGTTACTATTCATTAAAAACATACAATACCTGAAGAGGTACATATTTGTATAGATATTGAAACAGGGTGAATATTAAACTTGTACTCTCTCCATTCCATATTAGGGTAAACATTTATGTAAAATTTTATTTTAATTTAAAATTTAATTATTGGCCGTTGCCTTATGTTAATCTAAATACAGTGCCCGCCTAAACTGTGAAATAAATTCAGTAAAAACGAAATAATATGTTGTTTGAAGGAATCCCTGAATACGTCGATTCTGTTCGATGAAAATACATATTTTTGCAAGATAATCGTTTTTCAACCAACAGTTGTTTTTGAGTAATGACGTTTCTTGATTTTGAGAGATCTTTTCATTGCCGAACTGTTAAACAGTTAAAAATTAAATGTTAGAAAACGTAAATTTTATTGTTAACATAAAATTTAAAAAATACAATTTTAAAGAAAGAGTTCGACCTGTCATCCACTGACTTCTTGACAATACGCAAGTCTATCTAAAAATCTTTCTAAATAACCCCATAAAAAGTAATCAGGGAGTGTAAGGAACTCGCGGGCCATTCTATCGGTCCTCTCCTACTAATCTACCTCCCTGGAATGCAATTGTCTAGAAAATCTCTAACAGGCTGTGTATGGTGTGGGGGTGCGTCGTTTGCATTTACTTCATGTACGAGTTGAATTTTATAGGGATGATATTTTTCCTTCCTCATAATACGTAAACTTATATGATAGATCTCTACCACTAATAGGTCAATAAAACAAGGCTGGTTTGAACGATAGTTATATTTTCAGAACGTTTACAAACGTTTTCGGAACACCTTCGTCAGTGAAAATATAACTAGATAAATATATAAACAAACTTTTGTTTTTTATTTTGGAACTATCAACAAAATAACTAATGACTAGGATTTCTTGATATAGAGGATGTGTAACCAACTTTTATATATATATATATAAATTATAAAAACTAAATTAATGTGTAAACATACATGCAAATTAAGTAAAACCTTCTATCAAAAAATCTTTGTCGAAACCTTAACAATTCTGTTCAAGGACTAGGGAAAACCCAAATTTAAAAACCTAGCCAAAGGTTTCCTTCTTAAGAAATGCAAATGTCATTTTAACAAATTGCTATATACATTACTTAAATTTTGAATATCGGCCCTGAAATTAATAGTTTTAGTGTCTTTCTGTATATTTATCATTTCATATATTAGTCTTTTTTATAATTATTCTCTGTTTTTAATATAATTGTGTTTTCAAAATCAAAGTAATGCCCAAGATCTTTGTAATGCTTTGTTACAGCGGTCATTGCACCAAAATCATTATTTAAAGAATACTTATGGCTATACAACCTTTTCTTTAAATATTGTTTCGTCTGACCGATGTAACAACCATCACAGTCTTTACAGTTTATTTTGTAAACTACATTACTCTGATTTTGTTTAATTATTTTAGATTTAGTATTAGTAAAAAGAGATCTGTTACTATAATTTGGAATGAAAGCAATGTTGATGTTGTTTTTATTAAACTCTTTTTTATTTTTCGCTTAAACCTTTTTATAAGGAATAGCGTTATAACATTTATTGTTATTATTTTTAATTGCTCTATTGTATAATTTGTTAATTCTATTTTTTATTATTTTTCATAAAAACTATTTGGATAATTATTTTTATCTAAGTTTTCTTTAACTATGTTTAAATTCGTTTCCCTAAATTCAGGATTAGCTAATCTAACCGCTTGATCAACTAAACCGGTAACTACATTAATTTTATGTAATTTTGATGTTTCTGAAAAATAATTTAAATGTGTTCCTGTATTGGTAGACTTTATATGCCAATTTGTTTTCACAATGCCGTTATTATGCATGACTGTCACGTTCAGGAAATTCAATGAGTTATTAGATTCTCTCTCATATGTAAATTTTAATCTATTATGATAACTATTAAATGAATCTAATATCTCATCAATACTATCCTTTCTTACGGAACAAAAACAGTCATCCACATAACGTCTGTAAAAACTTGCACTAGAATTTAGTTTTGCCAAACAAGTTTGCTCTAAAAATTACAATTATTAAGCATTACAAAGATCTTGGGCATTACTTTGATTTTGAAAACACAATTATATTAAAAACAGAGAATAATTATAAAAAAGACTAATATATGAAATGATAAATATACAGAAAGACACTAAAACTATTAATTTCAGGACCGATATTCAAAATTTAAGTAATGTATATAGCAATTTGTTAAAATGACATTTGCATTTCTTAAGAAGGAAATCTTTGGCTAGGTTTTTAAATTTGGTTTTCCCTAGTCCTTGAACAGAATTGTTAAGGTTTCGACAAAGATTGTTTGATATAAGGTTTTACTTAATTTGCATGTATGTTTACACATTAATTTAGTTTTTATAATTTATATATATATAAAAGTTGGTTACACATCCTCTATATCAAGAAATCCTAGTCATTAGTTATTTTGTTGATAGTTCCAAAATAAAAAACAAAAGTTTGTTTATATATTTATCTAGTTATATTTTCACTGACGAAGGTGTTCCGAAAACGTTTGTAAACGTTCTGAAAATATAACTATCGTTCAAACCAGCCTTGTTTTATTGACCTATTAGTGGTAGAGATCTATCATATAAGATAAGTATAAAAGGGTCACGAAATATATATATATATATATATATATATATATACATTTAAATTATAATACGTAAACTATTGTCTGACCAAGTTCATTGCCTAATGCAACCAATCGAGACGTATTGTGAGAATTCTATTCTATACTTAACAAAATATTAAGTTTCAGATCTCCACTAACTTTTGGACGTTCCAGATTTTTTATTATCTTTAACATCACCACTTTCGAAAATTTAGACCCAATCTTACTGACTGTAGATTGCCTAATAGGGCGATCTGGATATTTTTTATTAAAAGAATCTCAGACTAATGAATGCAGATGGAGGACTTATTAAAAATTCCAAATTGTAGGAGCTATTGAATTAAATTTTAGATTCTTTCAACCGTATTGACACGCTCGATAGAGCTTGAAATGTAGGTTAGAAGTAGTATTAATACACTTTCCCCTTAATGGGAGTTCACTGTCAACAGTGTTTTGGTGTGTTTCAGGCGTTCATTGTGTGATATTCACTGTGCAGTGTTTTGGTGTTGTACAGTGTTCGTTGTGTGGTGTCTTGGGCATTAGCCAGATTCGCTAGTGATACTGAATTCTCCAGCTTTCCACTGAGGATGGCAACTTAGTTGCCTGAATACGTATATGGATTTTTAACTTTATTTATTTTATATATTATTTTAGCCACAGTCTCGTTATTCTTATTTAAAAAGACTACAGGTTGTTATTTTTAAAAAAATTATGGCATCATTACTAAAAAACAACTGATGGTGGAAAATCGATTGTCATAGAAAAATGTATATTTTTATCAAATAAAAGCGACCTGTTCAAGGATTTCCGTCATCCAAATTTTATTTTGCCTTTGCTGATTTGATCCCATACTTTAAGCGCACACTGTACAACGTTTTTATTGTGACATATCACATAAGTGGCCCTGCTTGTAGGTCACTAATGGTCGTGAGATACTGCTATTTAAAAAAGAATGAAAATGGAAGCAATTCAAGTAATATCTTTCACATTCTGAAGCAAAGCAATTGGCCGCTCAAGCGCGTCCTGGAATTTCACAATTCTCAAAATTGGCGATTACTCGTTCAACTATATCCGGAATTTGACGCAGAGCTAAAAAATAGTAGGTATGATAAAGGAGATATTCCGGGTCAGGTGAAAATATAACGTAGAAAACTGGAAAATGGAAGCAATAAAACTATCACAATATTTTTTATGCTGATAGTATGACAGCGAGGATGTTTGGGACATATTCACAGAATGCTAGATAGTAGGTTAACCATGACAGTGTACAAGGCACGAGTGCAATGTTCGAACAGAAGAGGAAGACGGAAAAAGACATGGCGGATGGCTGTGCAGCAATAGGCACAAGAAAGATGAGTACGATGGTAGCAGATTAAAAACGTATTACAGAATAGGAAAACATAGAAAGAGATGGTTAGCTTAACTCGATTCAACAGTCTTACATCTCACGGTAGAAAGACTCAGGATTAAATACGTAAGTAAGTAAGTTATATTTTTCCAATTTACCGATGCATATATATATATATATATATATATATATATTCGCACTATCCTGTAATTCCTTTTCGTTTTCTTCTATAATTGCCATATGATCAGTATAAGAAAATTCCAATACTTTTATTGCTTCCATTTTCCAGTTACAAGATTTCTGATTTCATTTAACACTAATTGTAAGTTAAAAACCAGTGGATTTAGAATAGATCCCTGTTTTGTTAGTAAACATTTCAGAACTTTTATTTCTTACTCGGATCAAACTTTTAGTATACTTCGTATAGCCTTTTAATATTATCTATAAGATCTAGTTTTATACCTTTTCTCTCTCAAATTTTCTATTCAATCATATTCTCCTACATTCCGAATGAAAATTTCATTCGATATGGCCCTTACTACACTCAATCAAAATAATCAGTAAGGTCGTAAAAAATAGAAAAGATTTGCTTTCATCAATTTTTTTGCATACAATATTAGAATACTAACAAAGTAGTAGTCATGTGGCGGTAGATATAGGTATTTTTCAAACGAGCACTATAAACACCGTTTATTAAAAACAGTGTTCAAAGATCTTAGTTATATTCAATATCAATGCATCTAGTTTAGCCCATATGTTATTTCTTCTATAAATAGAAACAATACACCTATCAAGCAAAACTAGATATCTCAGAAAAACGACTAATAAGATTCCAAATTCTCTCAATGTTTCAGCATATACGTATACATTTCATCGTGTCCATTCGTATCTGTGTTTGTGGTTTTAGTTTAAAAATTATATACAGCATTGGAGTTACATCAAATAGAAATACACAGTATGGGTTTTGAAGAAAATAGAACTAGATATCGCGTAAGGTAACTGAATTCCTTAAATACAAGTATTTAGGTATTTCCTGGAAGTAAAAATAGAATAGATTGCCATATTGTAACGAATTGATGTCGTTTAAATTTTTGTTGCCCCTACTTTGTGGGCTGTTAATAATATAACAATATTACTGTCTTGTTTCTAAACTAGCGTCTTATGGGGTATTTTGCGATAAGGGAGAGAGTTGATTAGGAAGAAATAATTTTGCGTACCAAGTAAAATTTATTTCTGTACAATTTTCTTTCTATCCAATTTATTTTTTTATCGAAAGTCAAAATATAGCTATAAATATTTGCAATCTTAGTATCCTCCTGTTCTTTTAGATTGAAAATCAGAAAACAGCCGGAAGGACTTATTTCAATGTAGAAAATATGGTGTATATGTTATGGGATTGAGTGTAACTCATATATTGAGTATGACAATCAGTAAAGCAATATAACACACTATGGCCGTTAATGCACGATAATGCTACAGATGTGATTGTAAACGAAGTAGTCTTCCACCAAATACATCAAATTCCTCCCTTATAAACGGTAGTTGAAGTCAGAAATGTTAAACATCGCACCTGTCTCTAGCATTCTTGGTTGATAGCACAAATCGGAAATATTCGTTTTCGAAGAAAAATGATAATACAACATGGACCTTAGAAGGTTTGCGAAATAGTTCTAACCGTTATATTACACCAGTTTGTGCACCTCCGAAAACCTGCAAATGTACGATACATAGTAAAGTTCTTTTAAGTGCAATTGTTTATTATTTAAACTTTAACTTTAAAAAGAATCAACTATTTTAAGAGGTAACACTTAATTCGCACAAATTCGATTCGATTTTTTTATTGGCGTAATAGATGCTTTGAACCTTCTAGTATATGGAGAATAATGCATTGGCGGAAGGAAAAGTCTCTCTGTTATACAAAATCAAAAATCAAAATCATTAATTATAAATTAAACTATTATATAAAAAAGTCTTAAATATAGCAACTAATATTGCTGCGTACAATTTTAATGATGGTCTGACAAATGATGGATTTGGCGTCCAATCATACAATTTTTATGTTGAAGTCGATGCTAAGCAAATCAAGCACGCCGAGATATCTTTGACAGATGCGGCAAAAGAGGAAAGGGAATGAGGAAGAATATTTGAACATGGAGGGACATCTTGATGATCCTGGAATATCAGATTAATGGTACAAAATTATAAACAGTCGAGTTCTTCATTTGTTCATGTCTATAACACATTTCAAAACTTCAAACGCGTTTTCCTCGAAACACATATATACATTCCAATTTTTAACCATATCTTTAACATAAGAATATCTAGTGAAATGCATATGGTATTTTCGATAAGTTAATTTAAACATTAGTTTAGTTAGTAATTTTTAATATGCCTAATAACTTCCTAGAATATTATTATCATATTGCCTTTTCTTCCATCCAAAATAAATTGTCAAAGAAGCGCCTTTTCTTAAGCTGTTACAGCGATGTTACCTCTTAAAAACAACGTACAGCACTCCGGTGCCATTCTATACATTAACTATAAGTATAAATTAAATTAACGTATATTTTTTGAAACCAGGTCTTATGAATCAACCAGGAATGTTTAGAAGACGGAAGATAGTTCCTTTGACGACAAATTTATTTTCCAGCTGCAGAACAACAAAATCTACCCAAAAATAATTGCCTTTGAAATTTCAAGTCGTAAAAGTGGATCGCATGTGTGTACAACTGTACATACATATGTATAAGCTACATAAATACACTTGTAACATAAAAAATCCGTTCGATTTTCAGCATTGGAGTACGGTTTGGTTAAAACTAATTGCTGGAGGAAAGTAATAATTATGCGTATACATATGTATTTGTGTCGTAACCTATGTATTTATATTTTAAATATCCTCTCCTATACCACTTTCAGGTCAATCAAACAAAAAATCGGGACTGAATAGTTATATTTTCAGAACGTTAAAATAACGATTTCGGATAACGTTCGTTAGTGAAAATACAACTACATATGCAAACATTTGTTCTTATTTGGGCACTATCAACAAGAAAAACTAACGACTAGGATTTTCTGATATATGTATGTATAGAATCTAGTGATGGGTCGTTATTGAACTATCTGTTATTTTAGAACCGTTCTCGATCCAGAACGGTTGCAACTGTTATCTCGCTGGGCAAAGAACGGTTCCTTTCGGACGGTCTCCAGCGTACGCGGTTAAATAAGAAATTCCACATCATCGACTTCTTTTCTATTAAATATTTCTCCATGATGATTATTTTGCCTGGGAAACTTCCGGATGAATGGACTGTGATTACTTGATGATTGTTCCTATTTCCTAATTATAAAGCTGTTGTTCGATGGATCAGCTACGGATTGTAGCAAACGGACGTGTCCACAATGAAAACGGACTTAAAGGTTTTTATTATATTTATTTTACACCATGTGTGTAAATTAGCGTTGAATCGTAAGAAAAGAAAACTGTATAGGAACTTCTAACGAAAAACTTAATGTACGTAGGATACAGTTACATCATCAATACACAATCATATAACTCGGGGAATCACCAAGATGTTAGAACTAGTGATAGGAAAGTATAACGTCGGGGAAAAACAAACTATATATCAAATCAAGCAAAGGCCGCCAAAGGAGATGGACGCATGACATATTTTATTGATTTTATGATGCGTTATCAAATAGAACTGTTGAGTACGAAACAAGGATGATCTGTTATATTGGAACTGTTATTTCAAAATAACGAGAACGGTTGGAACTGTTCTTTTAAAAGAACGGGTTTTCCCATCACTAATAGAATCTGTAATATCATACTTTATGCATCTAATATGTTAATGTCTAACTGCACATTTATATAACCCAAAAAGTCCATATATCAAAAATCTTCTACCTAGACTTAAGTTTCCCAGTGATTTTAATTATCCAAATAATTTTTATAAAAAATATAATTCATAAGTTATATAATAGAGTTATTAAAGATAATGATAATAAAAGTTATAATGCTAGTCCTTATAAAAAAGGTTTAAACCTCGCTTAAGCGAACAAAAAAAAATAATTCAATAAAAACAATGTAAATATAACTTTCATTCTAAATTATAGTAACAAATCTGTTTTTACGAATACGAAATGTAAAATAAATAAACAAAATCAAAGCAGTATAGTATGTCGGCCGGACGAAATAATATTTAAAAAAAATTGTATAATCATAAGTATCTTTAAATAGTGTTTTTTGGTGCAATAAGCGCTGTAACAAAACATAACAAAAATTTAGGTCAATGCTTTGCTTTTGAAAACAAAATTATTTAAAAAAAGAAAGAATTATAAAAATGACTAATACACTAAATGATAAATACGTGTGCAAGAAGATGTTAAAACTATTAATTTCAGAACCGCTGTTCTTAATTTAAGTAATGTATATAATCGTTTACTAAAATAACATTTACATTTCACCTTTGGCTATGGTTTTCTCTTCGGTTTCGCCAAAGCTTTCTTGATATAAGGTTTTTTGTTGTTGTTTTTATGGTTTGGATAAATGTGCCGTTGCACATAAAAATATCATATATAAATGATTACAGATCCTATAAATCAAGAAATCCTAGTCGTTAGTTACTTTATTGATAGTATAAAAAAACAAATGTTTCGTTTATACATACATACTTATATGTAATATGTAAATGTTATATTTTCACTGACACAGGTTATCTGAAAACGTTATTTTAGCGTTCTGAAAATATAGCTATTCACTCCCGATTTTTTTGTTTGATTGACCTGAAAGTAGTAGAGGATAGGATATTTAAAGTATTATGTGCATACATAATGCTAACTGTATAAGTCTTCCTATGTTTTCAAAATTTCCCACTATTTAGTTTTAGTTCTTGATGATTTGTTACATAGTAGCCGATTTATTTAATTTCTCCCCAAACATCTTTTACATAGGAAAATTACCTTTGTTTGTTAGTGTAGTGCAATAATGAATTATTTATCAATTGTCACTATGACCAATAAAGTTGTTTTTGTTTCTATAGGATTTCTTTTGTGTTCTTTTCAAAATATAAAAATAGCAAATCATGTATAATATGTATACATAGGTAATAAATAATAATAATAAAATAACAAAAATGTTAAACTTTTCCAAATATTGTAAAAGACTAAAATTTGAAATAGTAGATAATATTATGTCTAATATTGTAATAAGAATGTTAGTAAATGTGAATGTAACAATGAGAATTATGTTTCGGTTAAATTTAGTTTTAGGACGAAGAATAACGGAATGCAAATTCTATGCCCTCTTTAATGTTAATTGGAGAATCCATGTGTTTCGTAATTTATGAATAGTATTAGTTTCTTCTGTATCTTAATACAATCTAAAGTGATAAAAAAGAAACAAATTGGTACTAAAATGCTAGCGGAAATCCGCGCACTACGTGAATTCAACAATTTCAAATCATAACTTTGCAGACGGAACGTAAATAACATCAAAGGAGATGCACTATACAAGAGATCAGTAGGAATTACAACTTTCAACTCTGAAGAATAAAAGGGTGATACCAGTTAAATGATGTTTGAAAGAAGTCTCATAAGGCGAATGACGGTAAAAAACAAGTTTAAACTATGTATGTACATTAGCAAGAAAAACTAATGTGGACGAAAGATCGCCAAACTTATAATATGATTTCGGTTGCTTTTAAAAGGAAAGAAAGAGTAAGTAAATACATGCATTGAAATCATTGACAGTATCAATATTCTTTAGAATACCAATATTTTGATCGAACAGCAGAGGGACACTTCCATATTTTTGAGTCAATTATTGTGATGACAAGAGTCTTTTGATGAAGCGAATATTTGAACTAAACTCAAAATCCAATATTAATCAATAAAAAGTGGTAACTTTGTTGATATAAATACAATCGAATTCTGTCAGTATCATTGTTTAATTTTTCCTACAATTTTATTTTCATCGAAGTGCAACAAAACTTATGGATGATAATATACATAAGATATGTTCGTTTTTACAATAATTATAGCACATGTCTGATTTCGTTTCTCCACGATAACTTTTCGTCTAAAGTCTAATTTCTTCGTTCCGCATAGCAATGATTTTGTAAACAATACGTAAAAATGTTCCTATTAGGCTATTGTAAGGTTCCCCTTTCTATTGAACAATAGCATGCGAATTCAAAATCTTTTCCCGAACTATGCGAACTGCATTTATTAACCAACTTTATCATCTCTTAAATAAGATATTGTCTTTCGCTTTCAGACAGAATTGCGATTATTGTGGAATATTCGGCACGCTTGGCGCGTGCACTTTAACCTATTAGCAATCCGATGTGTTGTGAAATAATTTTTTTCACGTATAATTTGCTACTAAACTTCTTATTTGTCCATTGACTATTATAAACTGTACTCTGAGTATTAAAGTGAATTTAGACAAAGTGCGATGCATATATTTTTGTCCTTTTGTAACCCACCGATAATATGTAACTCCGTAAATTTCGTGCACAGCACCAAAGACATAATTAGAACGAAAAGTTTCTGTGAAGAACTATTATATATATTTTTTTGTTTTCAAATAAGAAACTGCCGTTTATTGAAAATTATATCTAAAATGAGTTTCTATTTGTAATTTGAGCAAGTGTTTCCTCTATGTATCTTTAACGTCTTTTAGTGCTGTACTATTGTGATACTCACTATAGTGCTGACATATTAATACAAGCATCACAAAAATACTTAACTGTATCGAACCACTTAAAATTGTCTTTGAAACAGAGTCAATTCCACTAAATTCCGTATTTTTGGCGAATGTTTAAAATTGTATTCCTATTTCGTCGGTACATTTCCAGAATTACCACGAATATTGCGATAGTCACAGACACAATCTGGTAAGTAGTCCTATTTTTATCGAAATCTTCGCGACACTACATACTTCTGTAAACGGTTTCAAAAATTATGAATACTCACGAATGCGTGTATCATCTCACTTCTGAAACGGGAGAAGTGTTGATAACAGACATATGTATATGTAAATAACTTTTTTCATTCCAAGCGTGATGGCTGCGCGGTAAATTTAAATGCATATATTAAGTGTTTCCACATCGTGGTATTTCGTTCTTCAACTCAATTCGAAATACTGTATATTAAATGTATATCTGAGTGTTACGGCAGTAATAGGAAAAATTCTTTGTCGTAACTTTAAGCATGTATGGTAAAAGGATTTAATTAATTCAACAAATATCAAATATATATGAGAATAATAAAACATCTTTTATTGTTGTGAATATAATAAAATCAATCATAAATATCTAAACTACTTAGGACTGAACGTTCTACAGTAATAAATAAGATGTTCGAATATGTATATGTAGTGGCTGCCCAAAAAGTATGGAATAACCGTAATAAAAGTTCTATAACAATATCTTGCGTATATTATAACGTTGTGTACAAATTTCCTTGTTTACATCACTTTGAGTGATGAAGTCATGTGTATATTTTTTAATGGAACCCTTTTTCCAATTTCTAGTTTTTACGTTACTTTTAATGAGATCCTTTAGATGATATCAGGTTGTAATGTTGTTAATTTAATAGTTAGAGATACTCGACCTTTTGTTCAAATAAACTGAAACATTTGGATGCCCTCAATTTAATTGTAGCAACAAATAATAAAAGATTTAACAACAAAAATACAATGTCCTAAATTCATTTTTTTATCTAATTAAATGTTCAAAATGTTGTCCATTAACGGCGAGACAAGGGCCCAATATTGACAAATGTATCTATTTACATACTTTTTCAATCACAGGCAAAAGCTCAGAAAATCGTTCATTTGCTCTGTCACATGTTCACAAATCTGTCAAAGCCATCTTCCCATAACTCATGTACTAAAATGGGCTCGTAAGAATGCTATTTTTCTTTTCTCAAAATGTGTGAATAGTCTTTACTGACATCGCTATTTAAAGCGTTGACATCCCCCTACTTCTAGGAACACGCCTAGTCTCATCTTCGTTAGTTGCCACATTAGGTCGACCGCTCTTCGGAACATCAAAACGCTTTAAGGTTTTACTGACAACCGAATGAGTAATTGCTTGTCGATTTGGATAGATCTCATTAAATAGAGCACACACATCCTATTGGATTCCCGTACGATCTCCATAGTTAACCATCATTTAAAGGATAATCCGATTCTTTTTCTGATAAATAAAACATTTTATAGTAGGAATTGTACTATTTTTTAACAGAACATTGCACACAACTAAGATACGGGGTTGGCAAACTAAAGTAGCTTTTCTTCTGTTTAGCTACTTCTTCAGGCCATTATTTTTTATTTATTTATTTATTATCCAACAGACTACGCCTAATAACAGGATAAAAATTAACAAAATAAGACACTAAAACATAAGTAATGACAATCCTCAAAAATAATTCACTCACATACCTATAAACTAAATGGTGCAACTTCCAAATTCACACTTTACAAGCAATCACAAATCAAAAAGTAATAATAAAACACAGATCTCGATGCAATACGCGGTACATTAAGGCCAATCTTCGATAATAGATCTGGACAGTCAATAATATTAGCTAAAAGCTTAGCTAAAAAGCATGCACCATGTTGCTCGCGCCTGGACATCAAGGAATCGATTCCGAAGTGATCCGTGGCCTCAATAAGATCAGCCCCAAATGCAGGATCATGCAGGATATCGGCCATGATTCTGAATGATTAATATTTTAGAAATCTGCGATGTATCCTTTCTATACACCATCTCTTGACATTCATCCTATAAACGTAAGCCGAGATATAGCCTCTCTTATGTATCGGCTGTTCGTCAGTTAACATTAAGATTAGATAGACCGCTGCTTTCTTGGCATCATTTATTATATTCTCCCTATAAACTTTGCCACATATATCTATTAGTTCGTTTTGTATTTTTGAGGAAGTGTGAACAGCATTCCGACGATACTTCTCCAGGTAATTCTCGAATTTTTTGTTAATTCGTAAATTTAGCAGATCAAAAAACCACCATGCATGTTACGTTGTATGGTATGTTACACAAGTATATGTAGTCATTGTAAATGTCTACGTTTGCATCTTTTGTCTTAAGAGAATATCTGTATGTATGTAAGTTAGTCGTTCATAAGATACGAAACGATTTCGTTCGCTGAAATAAAAAATTTGTTTTAAAAAGCTGTTTTTATTTTCAAAAAACGTAATTGGCGCAGTCAGTAGGATTTGCGAAAAGGCTTTTAGTGAATATAAAAGTCGTGCATTTTACGCTTTATTTCGCAAAACCGAAGAACGGGAATCATCGCGATTTTCGAAACCAAACAAACAATCAGAGGTGTGACAAGCATCGCACAAGAATTCTGACTCCACGGAGATCCAAGACTACATCGCTTAAAATTTCCACCGGACCGAGGACAGCATCGCTCAAGTTCGACCCCTAGATTAAAAAGACATAAGAAAGAAGCAAAGAAAGAAATGAAAGTCGTTTTAATATTAATGTAAGTACTATAATTATTTTTCATTCAAAGCATATTTATATTTTATGCCCGCTGACGATATATTCGAATCAGTTATTGCACACTTTACTAGTGTTACTATATCTGACGATAATATGGCGCACCCAACTATTTCTATACGTGATCATCTAGAAACAATTCCCCATTTCCACGGCAATCCATTATATATCTCAACATTTATTTTAAGTTGCGAATCTCTAATTCAAACCCTACATAGACCCAATGACCCAGCGCACAGTAGTTTCCTATTCCGTGCGATTCTTAGTAAATTGACCGGAAAAGCAGCGCGAATTGCATCTATTCGTAAGACCACCTAGTGGAATGAATTGAAGAAATTATTAATTACCACCTTTAGTGATGGACGAAATGAAATGATGAATTGCAACGATTAGAACAACAAATGAACGAATCACCAACCACCTTCGGAGAACATTGTTTAAATTTATGTAGCGTGCTAGCTGCGAGAATAAATGTTACAGAACAAGATGCGGCATTGAAAGAAAGTAAAATCACTCTATATCGTGGCTTAGCTTTCCAAACTTTCATTAACGGGGTAAGAGAACCAACACGTCTAGTAACGCAATGTCGAGACCGCAAAACCCTCGAAGATGCGTTGAATTACGCGCAAGTGCAGGAAAATCTATAGTAGCAACGCCCAAAAACATCGATGGTATTTAACAAGCCGAATATGCCAAAAACTCCACAAACATTACAACGTCCATATTTTCCTACAAATTACGTTATACATCGACCACAATTCCAAGCACGTCCATTCCAATCATTTTCGTTCAGACAACATCAATTCCCTCAACACAATAGACAGCAATGACCACAATTTCTCCCACAACAATCACAACTTTTCCCACAAAGAACATCCTTCCAAAATTTTAAACCACCTTCTCAAATTGTCCGAAATACACAATCAAACCTACCTAAACCGACTCCTATGAACTGGTTATCATCATCCGGACTCACCAGACAAACCACAGCAACAAATCTAAATAACCAGCCAAGCAGTCAACCAAAGTTCACTGTTGAAGAATTATTTTATCAAGAAGAACCAAATCAAGAAGATGTCTACGATTCACAAGTCTACGAAGATCATTCAGGGTACCAGTATCATCAAGATTATTACGACTATCAAGAAAATGAAAACACATCATACGCCACAATACAGGAATACCAGAACCCCGAAACAACTGAAATACAACATCAAGAGCAAGAGGAAAATTTTCGAATACCAGCCTCAGAAACAACAACGAAGAAATAATAGAAATTAACGTCACTACTTCAGCATCTAAACTCCCTTATATTATTCTGCCCGAAACGAATTCAAAATTCATGCTAGATACCGGATCCACAAAATCACTAATTTCTACAAATTTAGCTTCTTGTTACTATCCACATCTTATAAAAAAGATAATTTAATTATTCAATTAGCGCATGATGCCATCCAGCACAATTATAGTATTGTGAAACCGCTTTCACAAATTTTCAACGAAAATCATAACCATAAGTTTCATATAGTCGATTCTAACTCAAACTACAACGGTTTAATAAGCCTAGATTTATTACAAAAATTAGACGCTAAAATTGATTTGAAAAATAATAATTAAATGCACAGAAGATACATACAGGGGAAATTATTGAAAATAAGATAGCAAAAGTAACAGTTCCCTCACAATCCGAAAAATAATTAAGCTACCCGTAAAAGGAAATTCAGGAGAAAAATATTTGCCATACACAAAATTAAAACAGAATTTAAAGATACCTGCTTCTGTTGTAAACGTAAATAACGCCGAATGTTACACAACTATTATAAATTCATCTGATGAAGATCAAGTAGTAGATTTCCACGAACCAATGGAAGTCGATGATTTCAACAAAATTTCAGGAATTGTTGAAAATCGTGTTAATAATAAAAAGAAATTAAATGACATTTTAAACGAAAGTATAAGAAAACTCCGTTTAGATCATATGAACGACGAGGAAAGAAAATCAATAAAAACGCTCTGTTACGAATATAAATATATATATTATAATGAAAAACTACCGCTTACATTCAACAACGCTATCAAACATAAAATCAATTTGAAAGAAGATACATCCCCTAAATAATACAAGTACACAAAGCAGAAGTGCAGAAACAAATTTCGTCAATGCTTGACCAAAATATCAACCGCCGCAACATATCACCCCGGAGCAGCCCAATTTGGATAGGTCCGAAGAAAATGGACGCATCAAACAAACAAAAGTGGCATCTAGTAATTGATTACAGGAAATTGAATGAGCATACGATAGACGATAAATATCCACTACCAAATATATCAGATGTACTTGATAAACTCGGAAAATCACAATATTTTACATTCGACCTCGCCTCTAGATTCTACCAAGTAGAAGTCGCCAAAGAAGATATTGAAAAGCCGACCAGAAACGGACACTAAGAAGATTTACGAATGCCGTTTGGACTCAAAAACGCGCCTTCAACCTTTCAGAGAGTTATGGATAACATATTAAGAGGTATCCAAAATGATACTTGCCTTGTATATCTTGACGATATAATTATATTTTCATCATCTCTCCAAGAACACATTGAACGCCTAAAATCCGTATTTGACAGATTGAGAAAATACAATTTCAAAATTCCATTAGACAAAAGCGAATTCTTAAAGAAAGAAGTTGCCTATCTCGGACACATAATTACACCGAGTGGAGTTAAACCTAACCCTGAGAAAATAAAGGTTATTCAAAATTACCCTATCCCAAAAACATCACGTGAAATTCAATCTTTCCTAGGTCTCTTAGGCTATTACCGCCGTTTTATCAAAGACATCGCTAAGATAACGGAACCTTTAACTAAATGTCTCAAAAAGCCATTGCCCTTTGCAATGGTTATGTTTCATTGAAGGATCCGCATTCAAAATTAGCTCGTTGGAGATTAAAATTAGAAAAATTTGACTACGATATCATATATAAAAAAGGAAAATACAACACAAATGCAGACGCATTATCTAGAAATTCACCCTCTCGATACATAATCTTTAATGTCTTTAAATGTCGACGAAGAAGATTTTACCGAATTATTAACCGACACCACAGACAGATCTAAATCAAGAAAACGACGTCCTAGACATAAATTCAAATATAGAAGAAGGACCACCGATCATCATTCCAATACAAGAAGAAGCCATTAACACAAACGATATCAAATACATGTGAAAACGGTACATATAGATCCAGAACCGATAAGATTCACGATTAAAGAAGGAAAATTCAAAATTTTATGAAAGAGTATTTACAACCGAATCGAAAATACTATATAACGTTCGACATCGAAGAAACATACAAATAATTTTGTAAAGAATACTGTAATATATTCGGAGAACAAGGACCTGAAATCATTCGCTGCACTAAAGAATTGCAAACTATCGAAAATATGGAAGAACAAAAGGAATTGATACGAGCCCATCATGAAGATAAAACAAATCACAGCGGTATACAATAAACAATATCATATCTACGAGGCCGATATTATTGGAATAATATGGATGTCCAGATGAAGGAATATATATATAATATAAATAAATGCGAAATTTGTAAGAAAACAAAATATGATAGAAATTCTCCAAAGCTACCGCTAAATCTAACGACAACATATGAGAAACCGTTTGAAAAAATCCATATTGATACATTTTCGGTTCAAAACGTTGATTTTCTCACGATAGACGATTTCACAAAACTAGGACAAGCCTATCACACCAAAGGCCAAAATGCTATAGAAATTTTAGACAAATTATTGAACTTCTTTTGTCACTACGGAATTCCAAAATCTATAACTATGGATAACGGAACTGAATTTGTTAATAGAGCAATTACAAGTCTATTACATGACCACAAAATTAATATCCACACCATTACTCCCATTATCCTCAATCAAATGACATAGTAGAATGATTTCATAGTACGCTATTGGAACACTTACGAATCTTAGTCGAAGAAAGAAACGAACCAATTACTGATCTAGTAAAATACGCAATAATCGGATATAATAACAGCATTCATTCTACAACAAAACACACACCATTCGAATCATTATTTGGACACACAGCGACCCTAGATCCGTTTGATTTACATTACAAATCCGAGCTTTGCGAGCATTATACTGAAATACATAAAGAACGGATGAAAAAATTATATAACGCAATTAAAGAAAAACAAGAGTTCAAAAAGAAAATATAATAGACTTGAGAAACAAAAATGTACCAAACTTGCCATTTAAAATAGGCCAGGTCTATTTGAAACAAAAGAAAAGCAGTAAACTGGCAAATAAATATACCGGACCATATGAATTAATCGAAATACGCCCCAACCATACCTGTATTCTAAAAAATATTAAAACTCAATCCGAAATATTAGTACATGCAAATAGACTAAAACAACCACCTGTTGTAGGTGCTACATCCACATCGGATTAAGGCAAGAAATCGATGGATTAATCGAACAAATCTTTCCAACACATCGCATTCAACAACGAGGTATAATAAATGGATTAGGTTCTATAATTAAATTAGTTACTGGAAACATGGACCAGGAAGACGCCGAAAGGATGAATCAACAGCTTCATCGATTACAAAAATCGCAGGAAAACAACGCAGGAGTGCTAAAAACGCAATTGCGATCTTCAACAATACAATAGCCAACTTGAAGCATAATCAACTCATACTGCAAAGCAGAATACTACAGATAGATCAATTTATTACAGAATCACAACCAAAATACAAGGTACGATTTAATTCTTCTATCAATAGTATATTCCCAATTAACTAACAGTCTGATTATAATAAGTAGAATATTATCCAATATCAGATCGTCACTAGTATTTGCTAGATTGAATACAATGCATCCTTCTATTATCGAACCGCATCTCTTACTTTAAGATCTCTTATCAATAACCGATCATCAATTCAACCTTCCCATCGAACCATCAATGGAAAATATAATGATACTGGAATCACTAATCAATATCAAAGCCTATCACCAAGGTACAAATATTATGTTCATTTTAGAAATACCCCTAACTGACGAAAATATTTATGATTTCTATCGCATATACTCACTCCCGATGAAAAGCGGAAATGTAACAAAAACCATAATTCCGTCTACTCATTATATGCTACATAATGAACAATATTATAGTAAATTAGAGACAAATTGTAAAGAGATTTAACCACATGAGTTTTTATGTAACGCTGTAGATTTATTACCCATAAATGAAGAGTCCATGGGAAGTACAAACTGTAACATTAACAAACAATTATGAAAATTGCGAACAAATTCCATTCATTTTAGATAAAATTAAGACACAAAAAATCGAAGACAATCATTGGATTATTATTTCCGTTAACCAAACCAAAATATGCATTTCTTGTGATAACAGTCAGTATGTTAAACAAATAAAGAACACAAATATCGTATACATTCCACCAAATTGTATTGTAACAATTAATGGTATTATCATTAAGAATTCACACGAAACTAAATATAGTAAATGCACTGCACTCAATTTAGAATATGATATTCAATTAAGCGATGATGATATTGTATTAGAGCCTTTAAGCCTCAAAACTGTAGAGATGTCAAAACTTAAAGATATTGTAAATCGTTTCAACATTTTGCAAGAAAATATCAAAGACGAAACAAAGCTTGTTAGTAATACACCCAGTGTTTGGACAATAATTTTGTATGGTATATAATAATAGCCTGTTTGTATGTTATTGTAGAATTTATCGAAAACACAAAAATTGTAAATTTAAATTGTCTAAAGAAAAAATCTGATAATAATGTAAATCCACAAAATTTAACTGATGTACAGTGTAAATTTTGATCTTGTCGGGGAGGTGTTACGTTGTATGATATGTTACACAAGTATAATCTTATCATTGTAAATGTCTACGTTTGCATCTTTTGACCTTTTTTAAAACGATTCCGTTCGCTGAAATAAAAATTGTTTTAAAAAGCAGTTTTTATTTTCAAAAAACGTAATTTGCATCCGCTTTCTTTTTTACTTTAAGAGGCACAAAAACTTACACAAGCAGTAATAGATGCCAACGTTTGCTTGTTCTCTTCAATTATTTTTTAATGAAAACTTTGCACATGAACATCCACAGGGCCACTTTCGAAAACAGTCTTCGCAGTAGCTTTGGGAAAGTATCCGTGCATATCTTTGAACTTCATAAATTACCTAACCATGAACGATCCGAAAAATCCTCTGCGTTAGCGGCAGGTGGGAATAGAACATACTATACATAGCACTGTTTAGTCGCTTCGAATACATCAGCATATCAGTCTTTAGAAATGGGAGAATGACTGGATCTAACTTGATTTCACACCAATTCAAGTTACAGAAAATATTTACAAATACTGCATTAACCAATGAAGTCAAATTGTAATCTAATTGACTTATATTTTTGGGAGTTTTTTTCACTTCATTTTCTTGGAGAAAGACACACTACGTCATATACGCAATGAACAACTTTAAACAAGCGTCTGTCCGTTGCTGAATAACAGTTCAATTGGGGTGTGCGTGGTACGCTGATGATATGCAACGTCACATTCGGCGCATGTTTTTATGACGAAATACACCACTTCTTTCATAACATTTTGGCAATTGCCGAAACGTGGAATTTCATACTGATAATTTGCCATACAGTGCCGCCTCTCTGATTGTTAGCTAACAAACGTTATTAATAGTCGATAATGATGAACAAGTAAATTAATTTAGCAGTTCCAGAATTTTCTGGGATTATTTGGTATTTGCGTTTCAATCGTTAATTGACGACGTTGACACTGTACGATAATAAACGACTTTCCATGAAAATCGGATCCACAACATATTCGTGATAACTAGAGGCCGGATTATATGCAAAAAAAGAAAGTGGTAATATGCGCATAAATATGCAGATGTTTTGGCCTTATGAAAAATATGCAGATAAAAAAATTGGAGTAATGCTAGAAAATATAATACTATAGAAAAAAAAATTCTATTATGTTTACTACAAGTTTATTTATAACATTTTACAACATAATTATAACATTAACTATGAAAACAATTTGCAATTACATATTTCTCAAAGTTTTCATTAGAAAAGTTGTGGCGCTTGTCTGATAACATGTATTTATATATTGAAAAGGTTCGTTCTACGTCCACGCTTGTGATAGGAGCTAGGAGGAGATATTTCAAATTAGAAATATCCTCTATTGTCAACTCAATATTTTCTACTGACTCACCACAGAAGATTTTAGCAATATCCTTTAGCTTTTTAAAACCCTCATTTTTTCTATTACACTTAAAAATTTTTCATACACGGATTTTCCCGCCCTTCCTTTAACATCAAAACATAACTTTTCAAATTTGTTTATTATTTCAACGCTCTCAATTAGCGACATAAATTGTTTTTGCAATTACAATATAGAAGTGGAAATAAAACTTTAGTTGGCTTTAATAAACGCCAACCGTTGAGGTATTTCTTTACTCGAATACACCTTTTGGGCGTCTAGCACAGATTGTGTATCGCTATCAAGATCCATAATAATTGTCTTTATTTCTTTATAATAATTTGCATGCAAAATAGCAGCTTCCAACCACATTCCCCATCGTGTGATTACTGGTTGAGGAGGAAGCGGAATACCGGGTAGATGTTGTTTGTAAAACTGAACTCTTAATGGAGCTTTTAAAAACACTTTCTTAACACTACTAATTAAAGTATTCACCAATGGAAAATGGTTTCTTACTTTCTTCGGCAACAGGATTTAGTCCGTGTGCCAAGCAAGTTGTGTGAATTAAATTTGGGTAAAAGATTTTCAAGTTGCAAGCTGCCTTTACCATGTATGTTGCAGCATCCGTTAAAAACAATAGAATTTTTTCTGTTGGAATCGATTCCGGTAAGAAAAGGGTTCTTCCAGTTCTTCCTGTATAAACCTTGTTATTGTCAAATTATTTGCCTTTTGCAACTGTTTGGATGAAATTAAATAAGATTTTGCTGGAACCGATACGTTAAGGATACCTATCATTAAATGAAATATGTATCGGCCCACACTATCAGTAGTTTCATCTGCGCATATGTAAACGTAATTGTTTGACACAGCCTTCTTAATGCTACTCAATGTTTCTGCATAGATACGGTGAATATAATTTTTCCTGAAGGTGCTCTCGTCGGGAATATTATATTTGCTGGTGTACTTTGCAAAAATAACTTGACATTTAAATTGTTTATTTTATATAGTGGAATATCAGCCGACACAAACATTAGGCACAAATCTTCATTATTATTCATAATTATTCTTGTTCCGATTTTTTGGAGGTTGATGGCAAACATTACGGTAATGTTTGCTGACCCTTCTTCGCCAATTTCATCTTTGATAGTTTTGTAGCATGAGATGGAGTTTTAATATGCTGGTCGACTTGAAACTTTCTCTCACTTGTAACCTGCATAAGCAATATCACATCATCAGTTGTTTTCTTATAAAATAAGTGTTAGTAAAAGATAAAGCAGTAATAAAAAACTAATGTGTAAAGAGTTTGCGAAGCAATCGGAATAAGCGACATTTAATAAAATAACCAACACAACGCTTCGACAAATAATTTTATTTTAAAATGATTTTTATTTAAAAATCATCAGCAGGATACAGAATATCAGATATTCCGTATTGTGCTGATGATATGCGAAAAATGCGCATGAAATATACATCTCATTTTACTCATTTTAAAATAAAATTTTAAAATAAAATTATTTGTCGAAGCGTTGTATTGGTGATTTTGTTAAACATCGTTTAAAAACTATAGATTAATAAGAGGAAATGAACTTAAATTTTACTTACAATCTTGCTGCATGCTACGCAAAATACTTTTTCTCCATCCATACGCAATTCTGAATAAGGTGCAATCCATCCAGGCATAGTCGCTATTTTCGGCATTTTTGCTATTATAATTAATAATCGAATTTTATATGGCGGCTATTTATGTCCCTCCTGATGTCACTTTAATTGTCCTTGAGGGATTTATGGATGCCTTGAAAGTTATGCTTTTGAATAAACATGTTTTACTTGTTGGAAACTTTAATCTTCCTGGATATTATGCGCGCGTTCATGATAATATACCTACACTTCAATCCCGTTTTTGCTTGATTTTTGTAATTCAATTAAACTCAGACAGTGGAATAATATTGTGAATGTTGATGGTAGACTGCTGGATCTGGTCTTTGGCAGTTTCAATTCCTCATTGGAAGGTATAAGGGATGAACATCCCTTCGTTCCGGAAGATTCCTATCATCCTGCTCTGTGTATCTCCTTTGATATTGTCGGTTCTTTTGAATGTGCTGTGTTTCCGACTAATCACGCGTTTCGATATAATTTTCGTAAAACTGACCTCGATAAACTACTGAGTGATTTGTTTGATGTTGAGTGGGCCGTTTTGGATAACTGTAGTGATGTTAACTCTGCGGTTGATCAATTTTATTATCTCCTGTATAAGACTTTTGGGTCTTCTGCTCCCAAATGTTCTACCTTTAATTCTGATTTTCCTCCGTGGTTTTCTACTGAAATCCGGCGCAATCTTGAAGTCAAGGAGAACTACAGAAAGAAATGGAAACTCACATATGACCCTTATTACTACCAAGAATTTAGAAGACTGCGGGAGATATCCAAGCTGCAAATTTCAGAGGGATACAGGTCATATCTGTCCAAGGTTGAGGATGCTATCAAGGTGGATCCAAGGCGTCTGTGGTCGTTTGTTCGGAGTAGAAAGTGTGCGACTCGTATACCTGGCAAGTTATTGGTGGGTGATTTATCAGTGGAGGAGCCTCTTGAGATTGTGAACGCCTTTGCGAACGTTTTCTCCGAAGTTTATACTACTCGTGGTGTACAGGATCTCCCGGTTGGTCTGTCGCGTTTACCACCATTCGTTTGCCCGTCAGTGTCCGAAGATGTTTTAATTGAACTTATGGGTGCGTTTCCGAACAAGTGCACTGCTGATAAGGATTTAATACCTAGCTTCCTGATTAGGGATACACGTTTCGCCTTGGTGACGCCTGTGTGTAAAATAATGAACTTAGCAATTAAGTCAGGTACGTTTCCTGACAAATGGAAACGTTCTAGAATAATACCTGTTTTTAAAAAGGGTGATAAGTCACAATTTAAGAACTATACACCCATTTCTATATTGAATAATTTTGCCAAGTTATTTGAGCAGTTCCTCTATAATATAATATATGTAAATATAAAATCATTTGTCTCTCCCGCTCAACATGGCTTCATGGCGGGTCGTTCAACAATTACAAATCTGGCCTGCTTTACGCAGTACACTAGTGAGGTATTGGATAGTCAGGGACAGGTAGATAAGATCTACACCGACTTTTCCCATGCTTTTGACACTCTTGATCATGGATTATTGTTGCATAAGTTAGATTTCTTTGGTTTTCCGCCGAACCTTTGCACACTAAGGAAATCTTATTTATTGAATAGATCTAATTATGTGTTTTATAATGGCTTCGTGTCGTCTGAATCTATGTCCTCGAGTGGCGTACCACAAGGATCCAATCTGGATCCGCTCTCTTCATATTATTTATTAATGATTTGTTGGTGACCTTGCCTTGTCATGTTCTTGCTTACGCTGATGATGTTAAATTGTTTTCTACAGTCGCTAATGATGGTGATATGGAATGTCTTCAGCGTGGCTTGGACATCTTAGTTGATTGGTCTGACGCAAATAATTTGGTCCTTAATGTTGGTAAGTGTTACTTTCTGTCCTTCACACGTAAAACTAATCCTTATTATTCTCATTACCATATTAAGAATGTTGAACTTCCTAAAGTTAAAAGTGTTGGGGATCTTGGTGTCCTCTTTGATCCGACACTCTCTTTTAATTTACATATTGAAGATGTTTGTGCATCTGCTTCGCATATTTGTGTTTAATTTTGTTATTTAATCTTTTTTCTGTTAAAATAATAACTGAGTTTACTGTTTAGTTTTCATTTTTGCATATGTATTAATTTATATTTGTTTTTTTTTTTCTTTTTCTTTTTTGTATATCTTAATTATATGTATATTTTTAAACTTCATTATTAATTTATGTATTCACTATGATTTTTATATTTTTGTCCTGTAATTGGGGTTACCTGTTGGGCAATAAACGTTTATTATTATTATTATTATTATAACAACCCACAAGTTTACACTTCGACAAACCTACATAAAATGACGTTTAAAATAAATATGGTTGCTTCCGAATATGGGAATAAATTTCTCCGAATAACAAGGAAACACCTGTGCTCCTAATTTTCTGGTAAAAAGTATTTTTGTATTTATTTAGTTTCAGGGAATTAGCTTTTCCTTGGATACTTCAAATATGCTGAATTATTACAAAATATGCAAATAATATACAAAATGCATATATTATGCAAATACGCAAATTTATGCAAACTGCATATTATCCGGCCTTTAGTGATAACTAGTTAATCAATATCAGTAATCTTACTATATTGATTCATGAAATGAAAATATTACTATTAGTAGGGTAGTTTTACTACCAGGTAACCAAATAAAATTGTGCGGCTTTATATATTAGAAATTAGGCAAGACTAGCAATGAAGGGTTATTTAGAATTTTCCATCCTAACCTATCAAATTTTTATTCGAATAAGATTTGAAAGACCACTATTTTCTTACGATAAAATAATCTACTGTTGAAACAATGCATATTTCAGCCATAATTATAATAATAAAGAAAATCTTAAAGCGTTTCTCTAAATATCTTATGACATGACTATGTAGCTGTCGATTTGCACCTATTCACACAAAATTCATCAAGTGAATATCTTGAAAGTACGCCTGTGTATGTATATAGATCGACCACCATTCGAGTGAGAATAATAAATAGTCTGGGCAAGCAACGGTAACAGCATATAATTACGAAATAAGTTATGACAGCATCTTCGAGCCCCCAGTCTCTCCCAGACTCTAGTCAGCACACTGTATGCTACTGTTGATATATAAGCTGTCGTAACTTAGATTAGATTAGATTAGATTACTTGATGTGGCAATGCTGCCTGTTCCTCTGCGGCCTTTACAGATCTATTGTGGCCCTCATGCCTCCTTAAAGTACGATCCTAGCTTTATTCCTTTAATTAGACTTATTAACTTTGAGAGCGGTTCTTCCGCGTATAGTCTCGTCTCGGGATATTCGTCTGCCATGTGTGACAGCCACGTCCTTGCCAGTTCCTCGCATTGGCACAATACATGGATCACGGTTTCTTCCTCAATTTGACAGAATCTACATATCGTTTCCTCTGTCAAGCCCATTTTATTCATGTGCTTGTTAGTAGGCTCACTATCCTTCTGACGGACTTTCTGTCCCTGCGTAGTAGGTCCTTTGTAGTGATGGGTCGTTATTTAACTATCTGTTATTTTAGAACCGTTCTCGATCCAGAACGGTGGCAACTGCTATCTCGCTGGGCAAAGAACGGTTCCCTTCGGACGGTCTCCAGCGTAGGCGGTTGAAGAAGAAATTCCACATCATCGACTTCTTTCCTATTAAATATTTCTTCATGATGATTATTTTCCCTGGGAAACTTCCGGATGAATGAATTATGATTACTTGATGATTGTTCCTATTTCCTAACTATAAAGCTGTTGTTCGATGGATCAGCTACGGATTGTAGCAAGCGGATGTGTCCACAATGACAACGGACTTAAATGTTTTTGTTATATTTATTTTACACCATGTGTGTAACTAGCGTTGAATCGTGAGAAAAGAAAACTGGATAGGAACTTCTACCGAAAAACTTAATGTATGTAGGATACAGTTACATCATCAATAGACTGTCATATAACTCGGGGAATCACCAAGATGTTAGAACTAGTGATGGGAAAGTATAACGTCGGGGAAAACAAACTATATATCAAATCAAGCAAAGGCCGCCAAAGGCGATGTACGCATGACATATTTTATTGATTTTATGATGCGTTATCAAATAGAACTGTCGAGTACGAAACAACGATGACCTGTTATATTGGAACCGTTATTTCAAAATAACGAGAACGGTTGGAACTATTCTTTTAAAAGAACGGGTTTTCCCATCACTAGTCCTTTGTAAACTTCGGCATTTGCTCTCCAAGGAACTGTTTCGCCGATCTCTCGTCTGGGGAGTTCCTCCACCTTTTCCTCGGTCCATTTTTTATGGCCGATTTGATTCTTGTTTTTGTAATACCAAAGGAGGGCTCCGGTCCTATGAATGCCATCGACGAGGCCTTTCGGGCCAGTTCGTCAGCTTTCTCATTTCCCCGGTAGCCCTCGTGCTCCGGAACCCAAGCTATCGTCACTTTCGCACGACTGCCGAGTTCATTCAGAGCATACACACAATCCCATGCAAGCCTTGAATCGACCTGTACCGAATCCAATGCCTTCAGCACCGCTTGACTATCGGAGAAAATAGCTACCGTGCGATTGGTACCACGCTGCTTATTAATTTCTCCGACGCAAAGATGTACCGCGGCTATTTCCGCCTGAAAGACCGTAGTATCTTTACTTAAACTCATCTGGACCATCGTCCTTTCTTTGAGTCCGTATATTCCTGCCCCGACACCTTTCTCTGTCTTAAAGCTGTCCGTGTACCAGGTAGACTGGTAGGTTTGCCCTTGCATCAGTCTGTAGGCTACTGACCTTGCTACTCCTTGTGTATGGATATCTAAGGGTGGTAGATTCAAAATCACCTCCAGTGCGTCTGTAGGAGTTGTTCTCATTGCTCTCGTGGCACTTAGACATGCAAGTCTTTGTACCCCGCCTAGTAGCCTGGCAGCTCCCTTTTGCCTTGTTTTTGGCCACCATACAATTGCTCCATACGTTACCATGGGTCTAATTACCCTTGTATATAACCATAGAGTCATCTTAGGACTGAGGCCCCAGTTTTTCCACACATTCGCCTACATCTGCCAAGGGCAATTGTGGCTTTATTAGTGGTTTTTGTATATGAGAGTTCCACGTTAGTCTTTGATCAAACAGTATTCCCAGGTATTTAGACTCTTTTAAGAATTGGAATTTCTACCCTATCTAGACTGGCGGCCGTAATCCTTCCAGCGCGTTCTTTTTGGCGAAGGCAACTATCTGAGTTTTTTGAGCGTTAATAAACTAATAAACGCTGTTGCCTACACCAGTTGTGTACTATATTAATAGCGGTTTGCGTTCTTTCTGAGATGACACTTGTAAATCGTCCTCGTACGACGATCGCTAGGTCATCTGCGTATCATAGGCAATAGAAGCCCTCGTTGGACACTAAATTAAGGAGATCGTCCACTAGGATGGTCTACAGAAGGGGAGAGAGAACTCCGTCTTGGGGACACCCTCCCCCGCCCTGGCTTCAATGGTAGCTTCGCCTATCGAGGATATTATTATCCTTTTCTCTAGACCAGCTCTTATCCATCTGCCTATAACGGGTGCGATTCCTTTTCTTTCTAAGACACCCACAATTGAGTTTGTAGTAGCATTATTGAATGGTCCTTCAATGTCTAGGAAAGTGGCTACCGCTATTTCTTTGTCTTCAATCGACTTTGACAGTAGCCTGTTCAGATCGTCCAACGCTGAGTCCGTTGATCTTCCCGATTGGTAAGCGTATTGCCCTTTGTCGAAGTGCAGCAAAGACATTACAAGTAAAAGATAAGTATAAAAAGGTCACGAAATATATATATATATACAGTAAAAGATAAACTGACATCTCTTTAATAATGGTTATTTTTTTATTATAATAGAACGATGCCTAGAAACAGTGAAAAATTATTATAAAACTAATGAGTCTGTGCGTGAAATTTATAGGGTTCTAAAAATTAGCTACGCATACAAATTGATTTTTAAAGGTATTGTAAGACAATCTCGACCAAAAATAATCAAAGGTAGAGCCGTAATAAATTATTGAGATATAGAACGGAAATGTGATTGCTCCGGGACAAAAAATATACCAGAGAAAAAGAAGTTGTAACGCAGAGAACGGCAACTAAAGCGCAAATAAACACGAAAAAGGTTACGGGAAGAGACCAGAAAGATGAACAGAAGAGGAAACAGGAGGAGAGTTTTGAGATCTTTAAGAACGGCAAAAAAAAAGGCTAGGTCGCCACTTACGAACCAAACAAGTACGGGAATGGAAGAACTAAAAGAGATGATGGCATTATTAACGGAAGTCAGAGAAATGAGGAAAGAGCAAAACCAGTTCCAAAGAGAAATCACAACTACAAGAAGAGAATAGAAAATTAATCGGAAAAGCGAGGGAGCTGGACGGCAGAATTACAGAGATAGGAAGGGTAAAACAGAAAAATAATATAATAATAAAGCGTATAAAGATGGCCAATGAAAACCAACTGCAATGTCTAGATGTAGAAACATTAATAGAGAGCGTGTTAACGAAGGGCAGTGTACGGTGGTAGTGAAATGCGAAACCTTTGAGCAGAAGCAACAAATTATGAAGACAAAAAGTAAGTTGAAGGAAACGCAATGTTTCATCGAAGATGACCTAACAAAGGAAGAAAGGGAAATACAAGCTACGCTGAGAAAATGGCAAGAGAAGAAAGAGTAAAAGGAAATAACGTAAAAGTGGGGTACAAAGAGCTGATTATCGATGGTCAGATGTGGGACTGAAGTGTGGAGGAGAGCAAGATCGTGAGAAGACAAGAAAAAAGCTAGCACAGAATGAGAGAGAGGCAGGGAGGATGATTGCGACAGTGGCAAGGACAATGGGCAAAGAGTATGAACCAAAGGGAAATAGGGGGACATTATTTCTAGGAACTCTAAATGTAAGAACACTAAATAGGGAAGGAGCTATTAGGAAGCTAACGAATGAAATTAAACGATACAAGCTGGACGTAGTCGCTCTTTAGGAAACAAAACAAAAAACATATTTCTTGGCAGTGGTGGAAAGGATAGGAGAATAGGGATGGGCTTCTTAGGAGGCAAGAGATTGCAGGAATAATAATAATAACGTGTAAGTCAATTACGGATAAAATCTGTTACATAAGATTAAGGGACCGATACCAAAAAATCACCTTAATAAACATTTGTGCTCCAACTGAAGATGCAGATATAATGGCAAAGGAAGAACTCTATAATCAAATAGAGAGGGAGAATGATTGCATCCCGCGCTATGATATGAAGATGATAATGGGGGAAGCAAATGCTCAAATAGGTCAGGAGTAAATATATAGGCCAACAATAGAGAAGTACAGTAAACATGAGAAATCGAATGAGAATAGGAGACTGCTGATAGATTTAGCAAAGGGAAAGAAAATGATTATCGAAAGCACGTACTACCAAAGGAAAGGCATTTTAAAGGTACTTCGAGGATTCCTGATAGCAGATGTACGAACCAAATAGATCATGTATTAATAGATAAAAAGGATGAACTATGCATTACAAATATTAGAACCTACAGAGGAATGAACAGAAATAGTGATCATTTCTTGGTAGGAATCAGAATGAAACAGAAAATACCGACAACTGGGAGGAAAAGAGCAGGAAGAGATAAAAGCTTAAATATAAAAAGATTTCATACTATGGATGAAAAGTAGAAATACAGGAGATCTATAGAAGAGGAGGAAGAGATTACAGGAAATGGAAACGAAAATACGGAAGAACAATGGCGAAGAATAGAACAACATATGTCACGGGCGGACGAGGAAAGCATGAGTAGTAATGAAAAGAGTAACGTAGACTGGTGTGATAGCGAATGCGAAAACGAACTAGGACTGAGAAATGACGCAAGATTAAATATGTTGCAAAACGGAAACTGGAGAAACCAGCAGAGATATCGAGACTAAAGACGGAGGTGTAAGAGAATATTGAGGCAGAAAAAAGTAAGTTTAGGGAAAAAGAAATAGAAAGAATAGAAGAAGCTTACAAATGTAAAGAAATTAGGAACCTGTACCCAGGTTTAAGAAAACAAAGGCAAGGATTTCCGCCAAGAATAAAAAATAAAAAATAAATTGTGTATAAAGATAAGAACAGACAATTATTAATGGGAGACAGTGCAATTTTAGAACGATGGGCAGAATACTTCCAAGAGGTACTAAACAACGAGTCTGAAGAAGGCGAGGATACATTAGAAGACCAAGAAATTATCCTGGAGGAGGAGGAACAAGAAACAAAAAACCAGGACTCACCAGATACAAACTAGATAAGTGAAGTAATAAAGATTCTGAAAAATAATAAAAGTCCTGGTGAAGATGGTCTGACTCTAGAATTGTTTAAAGAAGGTGGTGAAGAACTGGAAAAGAGTATGTATGATCTGATAAGGAAGATATGGACGGAAGAAAAAATTCCACGTAGTTGGAAGAAAGCGGTAGTATGCCCAATACATAAAAAGGGCGCAAAAACCGACTGCGAAAATTACGGAGGTATAGTTGTACTTAGTCATATTGGCATATAAAATTCTGTCGATGTGCATCAAGAATAGATTGAAAGATGAAATGGAGTGAAGTGGGGGAATATCAAGCAGGTTTCCGCAAAGGAAGATCAACAACGGACCAAATATTTACATTAAGAGAGATCCAAACAAAGTTACGAATATAAGAAAGATATCTTTTTATTGTTTATAGATTACAACAAGCCTATGACACTGTAATACGAGAACAAATGTACAGGGCTGTGGAGAACCTAGGAGTCAATAAGAAGCTAATAAAATTGATACAAATGACTCTAAAGGACAGTAAATGTAGGAAAGATAGGAGGCAGAATATCGAAAAGCTTTAAGGTGAAAAACGGACTACGGAAAGGTGATCCACTGTTTCCACTTTTGTTTAATCTGGTAGTGGAAAACATAATAACAGATGTGCAAATAAATAGATCAGGCCTAATTTGTCATCAATGTCTGGCATATACGGACGATGTGATGATAATGACCAAAAGGAGAGGGAAACTCCAAACTGTGACAGAAAGTATGGAGAGGGGGCGAGGAGCATGGGTTTAGAAATTAATGGAGGAAAGACAAAATACATGACGTGGACAGATAAAGAATTTAATGAAAATGGCTACCTAAGTATTAAGACAATAGAAGGGAAAGAGCTCAAATTCCAGGAGTTAGAGAAGTTCACATACTTGGGACCGATATTTACGAGGAAACCAAACTTGACGGAAGAAATATAAGCGAGGTTGATGGCTGCGAACAGGTGTGCGTTTGCAATGGGTAGTGTGCCGAGGTGGAAATTGTTTCGAGAGCTGTGAAAGTGAGAGTTTACAAGACAGTAATTAGACCAGTAGCGTCGTATACATGCGAAACGTGGACACTGGGACAATCAGAACAGAAACAAATCGAAATCTGGGAAAGAAAAATTCTTAGAAGAATTTACGGCGGAAGGATGGTCGGGGATAGATGGGAGAGAAGGACGAACGAAGAATTAAAGGTACTATATAAAGAACCAAGCGTAGTAAGGATGGTAAAAGCACAAAGATTAAGGTGGGCGGGACACATTGGAAGGATGGAATAGGGAAGAACAACCAAGACAGTACTCAAACATGCAATTGGGGGAAAAGAAGGAGAGCAAGACCAAGGATGAGATGGGGGAAAGAAGTAGAGAAAGACCTGGTAAGAATGGGAGTATTCGAGTGGAGACAAAAAGCGCAGGATAGGAAGCGATGGCAGAACGTAGTCAAACAAGCCATGGGTATACTAGACCTGTAGAGCTATTAATTATTATTATTGTAAGACAAATCAAATCAAATGTTTCTGATAAAAGCTTGTTTGTCTCTTTGTTTGATTGTTAATATTTGGAACGGAAGGTATTCTACCCGCAAGTGAAGCGAAGAGCAGAAGTGTCATTGAAACATTAATAAGTCTGATCTATAATGAAATATCTCCCGATAAACACTTAATTAATCTGAAAAAGGGTATAATTTGCCGGAAAATCCCTATTTAAATAAATGAAATGCATATTGTTTGCGTTAGTTAGTAGGTATGAAGAGATTTGTTCACAATGTGTAAGGGCTACTGGTTAGAATTAATATAATTAGGCCACCACCATTCCTCGGTTAACTTTTGGTTAGTTTGCAACAGATCATGTAACCAAACATGGGCAACCCCCACATGCGGGTCTCGAGTAAAATTTGTCCAGCCCATCATTGCATTTTTCCGTTACATATTAGCACGGCCTGTTATACTTACTTCATAAGGATACAAGAAAAATATATATATTTTTCAAGATTACTCGCAGCATAAAAATTTCTTTGGCTCCCTACAAAAAAAAAATGTGGCGCATATACACGATCAAACAGAAATAAAAACGACAGACTATTTCAGGCATTTCCCTAGCAACATCATAAAAGGAAATGAAAACTTCGAAAAGGAGATTATTAGAGTAACATCAAAAATTAGAGGTAATATTCAATAGCTTAAAAATCCAATAGAGCATCCATGTGGTAGTTGTTGAAACCATGGATAACGACGAAGAGAATCATATGTAGAGTTAACCAAAATCGGTTTAATGCCATTTCTGACTCGTGTTTTGCGGGGCATTTTGATGGCCCCGCAAAACATATATGCTGTCGGGACGTTGCTTAGGTCGCTTTCTATTTTAGTTATAACACGGCATTCGTGTTGGGGATTTCGCATTTCGTAAACTTAGCGATGTCCCATGGAAAACATGTACATTGCGCCCTTACAAAACGCTTTCGCGCCGTTTCTGGAGTTGAAGTGTAGGGAAAACCGGATGTACTGTATCTTTTTAATGTGAAAATATACAGTAATTATGTAAGTAAATAACATAACCATCTAAACAATGGAAAACATAGACAAAAGAAAAATGCAGTTTACCGTATTCCAAGTTTAATGTAATGTACTTTGGAAGACGTATGTTTGGAGGTTACCAACCCCGAAGTGTACTACGATAACATTTACCGAGCATAAATAACTTGTAGAAGCAAATTTAAAATCTGAACCGAAAAATAAAGCAGTATGGTTCATAATAGATAGAACGCATGCATATTTTAGTCCGAATACTGAAAGCAAATGGTTTTTATGTGCTGTACCTCTTGTGCAGTAGCAAAGTTACTGCAGAAGCAATAGCGTCCAATTTCATAGCCAAAACTTTGCAATGGGTCCCAAGAAAGTACGTATGTTAGTGACGGATGAAGCTTCATTTCTATAATTTCCTCCATATAACATGTTTATCCTGCACTTGACGTATTAATGAATAAAACAAAGTTTTTCGGAAAACAAAGTTTTCTCATAAGAGAATTAGGAAATTGTACAAGTTGTGGTCAAGAATTCAATCACCACAACCAGTTATATCGAGATTGTGGACGCGGCTTGACACAATTTTATGTTATAGCATTTTAACGAAACGTGAAAAAGATAGTTTTAACTTTAAACCGGCAAGATTCGAACGCGTTTAAAAAAATCAAGAACAGTTTAAGAGTTCCCATGTTGTAATAGCTGTATTACTTATTACGCAACATTACGCAGTTATCTTCGATTGCTTTAAAAGTTTGCAGGGCATCTATTTGTCATTGAAACAAGCGATGACATTAATACGAACGCTCAAAGCCAGGTTAAATCCGCTAATTGATTCTATAGACCAACAAGTAGCTGAAAGATTACGGGCGCGTTTGCGGAAAAATCCTGATTAGGCCAAACTTCCTGGCGTGTTTCCGAATGACATCGATCTATATTTTAAATTTGAAAATTTTACCTGGATTGATGCCGTACATTCTTCTTCTACAAATAGGCATTTTTAGTGATAAATGTCAAAATTTATCAGAATCAACCGTAAAAAGCTACCTGATGCTCAGATTTGACAACAGGTCTGGAGATTGCCCGTCTACACACTTACCATAATAGGTAATTACTTTTCACTTAATATTTGTTACTAGTAGGTAATAGTTGTCGCTTCTTGTAATAGCATTAAATTTCCGGCAAAAGTAAATAATCCACATACATACATATGTATTTATGCGAGTAAGATATATCACAATTTGGTATTAATAATACAATCCCATAGTTGTTTCCTTTTGTGGCGCTTATGTATTCATCTCGTGTTAGCCAACTCTACTCATAAGTTTCGTACATTTAAAGAAATAAGAATAGGAGAATATAAATGCGATAAAACAAATAATCTAAGACCTACAGTTTGGATGTACACATAAGGATAATGCCCGGAGAAATACTAATCAACAATTGTAATTTACAAAACAGAGGCACAAGTGTAAGTAATTGCCCAAGGAAAAGTTGGCAAAAAATCAAGAAAAACATAAAGAACAATATGGGTTGGCAAGAATTAAACGTCTTTGATGAAACTAAAGAAAACCAAATACAGTGGTAACGCATTTGTATCGGAGCTTACACCAATAGTGGTATTATGATGGCACTTGTTATTCTCCTTAATGACTTTAATAGCAATAAATAGAAATTGACAAAAATGCTTTCATAATTAACTAGGGTTAAATGAGCTTTACTATTTGGCATAGGGCAATAAGTTTTCGTGATGAACACATAAGTAGAGAAAAATACCGATGTCGAATGTCATTGTTGTTTAAACGGAGGGAAATGGCAGTTGATATACTTTCATGATGAAAAGAGTAGATAGAATGCAGAACTACGAGGTATAAAAAAATTTAAAGAAAAACGAAGGAACAGGAATAAAAATAGTATTTTCTCTCGTATGGTTAGTCAAATACCAATCTGTAGCTATATTGTCTTTATAGCGCCCATCAAATTATATTTCATCATTTCAAATCTAGCGTCGCATCAATTTCGTTTTGTTACGTTACTTTCAAAGAATGTTATCATTTCTATCCTTCTCCCGACTACTCACGAATGTGGCGTTAACTGGAACGTGAGCGTAATGTGCGCTTTATGAAACATAAGCTTACTTTAAATTAAGTAACGGATTTTTATATAGGAGAACTGTGCCTAACGTTAGCAGCAAGAAAATCCTCAAGATAGGCGATCGGAGTTAAGGATGGGTACATCCAAAGAATCGAACATTTTCAAAAAATTTAGCACACTCCAGATATGACTTCCACTAATTTCTATTCATTACCACCTTTCATTAGTCTCTTCATTGAATTGCTTAACTTTAGTTCCATATAAATATTAATATTATAATTACTTCACTTACTTGGCAGTTTTACCAAATATCTATCATACTGAACTGCATGAAAATATGACACTAAATTATTTAATAACGTTCTGATTATTATGTATTTAGACGCGATTCAGTAATTATTTACATTTTTACACCCACAAAGTTTCAGTACTTAACTATGCGAACGTCAGGATATTTGTGGATGTGGAAAACCTTTCTGAAAGCAGTGGTATGGAAAATTTAAGCGCCTGCGTAACTAGTACTTAATATGTAGGATTGCAACTAAAGTGTGATAACATAAAATAATAAGTAAATAATGGTATACAACAGCATTAGACACGATTATATACAAAATTAACGGAAAAGAATATGGAAAAATTCAATAGATAGCTTATTGGCGAAACGTATTAAAAGCTTAAATCCGTCAACAGTTAGGTACCCGAATACAGAAGTAATCCTTAATTAAAGTTTTGCAAACTTTATTCTAATATACCCTGGATTTGATATCACGAAACGGTATTTGAGAATAAGATGGATAGTTAATTATTACTTTTTTAATGAGGTTCATTTTAAAATATAAGGTACGGTGCAAAATTATATGACCACCAAAATGTGGGTACTTATTTAATGTAGGCGAATGACAAATTTTACGTACACGCATGTTCTTAGTAGGCCGTGATTACCATTTTTGTTTACTTTTGCCTTTGCCGATACAGTTAAATGTCAGATTAAAAGTAATTTATATTGTACCATAAATATAGAAAAACTTCAGCAAGTGACATCAATTAGGCGTTATGTGAGGTTTAAATACTAATGATGAATAATGGGCTGTGCAAAAAGGTTCACGGATGTAGAAAAGGGGCAAATTTTAGCCTACCAAAATCAGGGTTTGGGTTACCGAGAAATTTCGCCAAAGAATTGGACATAGTCATATCACGATGTTACATAGTCAATCGGCTGTAACAAGTTACTGTACAAAAATATTTTATTTTGCGCTTTGACTATTTTGGCTCTAATCAAGGATAATTTGCGGTTTTTATCATTATTGAATAAGTACACATTAAATAAAAAGCTTGAGAAATGTACATAATTAATAATCAACTTTAAATAAAATATTATTTTTGAAATAGAAAATTATTAGATTTAATTCTACAAATTCAATATATTTCGAAATAACACAAAAAAAAGCAATATATACAATCAAAGAAAGACATAAAATTTATGTTATACAAAAACAACTTAAAACTATAGGTACAAAGATATGAAATTTTAAATTAGTCGTACAAGTAACATGAAAAAACTAATAAAAGTCATCAAATGAGTTATCACTGCGATATTCAGACGAGTCAGGAATCAAATAATCTTCTACGTCACATGAATGTTACATGATGTTTTGGTATTGAGGAGGGACAATCAAATTCGGTACTTCAACCAATAATGTCTCAGCTTGCTTCTGGGCACTTCTCTGAGTACGTTGAGTACAGGATCTGGCATTATTAAAAGCATGTGCAATAAATCTGTATTCGTGTTTATTCGTTACTGTTTTCTGGTATGGTGTTTCCGGAATCTGCGATAGTTCTTATCTAGAATTTCTTGAGCTTCTTCAGAGACCTGCCCGATTAGCAGAATGTATTTTTGAATACCTCTGTATGGTACAAGGATTGTATGAACAGTAATACCATAAATATAGACCTAGGTGGAGAGTTCTGGTTTGTGAGTAAAATTTTTCAAATTCGGTTGAACTAATATCCAAACGCTTTTGGCTTAATAATGTTATGACCGTCACTCAACCCCAAGAGAACAAGCTAAAATACGAAGAAGAACTCATCAGTAGCATCAATATTCTCAAATTTCTGTATTTATTTCAGTGGTTTTATCCAAAATGGCTTGAAGTTTTATTTCCGCATGGGTTTCTGTCACAGAAATATGTTCAGTCAGAAGGATAACAAAACTTCTTGGACTTGTATAGGCTGTGATATAAGAATAAGAAGACTGTGGTTAAAGTAATATATAAAATTCCATTCTTTCTTTTACTTTTCTTTGAATATTTATTCGTGCCTGTACTGTAAAATACAATAATTGCACATGTCATACGTTAAAAATAAGTAGTATATACTTTATTCCTACTACTATTACTACTACTCCAAATAATTCCAATTGGAATTATTACCGAAAGGTATGATAAGGGCCATTTTGTTTATTTCATATAGGCTATGATATGATGGTATCACTTGCGAAACGTGGTCTTTGAAGGCGTTACTTCAAAGACCACTTTCGCTTCTGCTTCTAAGAGTAACTAGTATACTTAGAATCTACGTAATAAGCTAACGCTCGTCTCCGTTTAACTGCCTATCATTACAAATATCACTTTCAGATTTTTTTTTGTCAGACGATTAAACTATTTCTGATCAAAGTAACAACGCTTCTGTGACCTGACAACTTACCAGCTCTGTCAATTTACCAGGACCTCGCAATTACACCTAGTGTTCAACCCTAGGTTTTTGTCTTATAAGACGAATCCTTCACTCCCTCTAACCAACTTTTATTTAAAAATCCATCCATTATCATACACAATGCAGTCCATTTTTCGGCCAATTTTGACGAAACACCGAAAGCCCCTTAATGAATCAGAAGTTATGATTCACCCTTTAGCACAAGTAAAGATGAAACAAATCAAGGAACATAATAATAATAAGAATAATAATAATAATAGCGTTTAGTTTATTGAAACCAGTAGTAAAATAAGTAGTTATTATAACAGTAGGATATAAGTTGCTTTACATTTCAATTTATATAACAATAGAATTAAGTGATTAAAGCAAAGAAAAAGACTGAATCAAAACAAAATAAAATAAAATCTAAATCCTGTGGTTTCAGGTCCATTGTTGGACATAGGCTTCCCCCATTTTTTCCATTCTTCTCTGTCTTTTGCAATTTTGCTCCATAGTGTTCCCGTTGTAATTTTAATGTCGTCGTCCAATCTAACATTTGGCCTACCTCTAGACCAGATTTTTTACTCTTCTCTATTAGTTCTTTTAGCATTGCCGACAGTTCTGCTGCTGATTCTGCAACGAAAATCAGGTCATCCGCGAATGTTGATTCCTTTTTTTGCTGTTGATATTTTTGAAAATTTCTTCGAGTGCAATATTAAATAAGCATGGTGAGGCTGAATCTCTTTGTTTAGTACCTCTTTGTATTTTAAGGTTTGTGCCTTCTCGCTCTAGTAGTATTTCTGCTGAATTGTCTAAGTATACTTTTTCGAAGATAATAGTAATAATAATAATAATAATAATAATAATAAATGTCTTTATTGTAGCAGATTCAAACGAAAATAAATACATACATGTAATGCACAAAATTAATTAAAAACAAAAAAATTTAGAACACGATTACATAAATTAAATCATTATGCTACAATCGCAAGGCGAGATTCAGTGTGTGAGTTCAAGTCCCACCACTGCTCTACCATCTAAACCTTGGAAAATAAATACAAACTAATGCAGCTAATGCCTAATCTAGTACCTTAAAATCTAGGAGATACAGGAGACTAAGTAGAAAAAAAAAGAAAAAAAGAGGGAAAGAACTTTTAGGAAAGTAATCAAAGAAAGAATGAACGAAAGAAAGAATGAAAGAAGTACGGAGAAAGAATCCACGATGCGCCCGCCACAAACGACATGTAAGCAAGAAATTAAGATTAAAATAATTATGATTGATTCGCAAATAAATGCTCGCGGTATACTCTCTTAAAAGTAGTTGGGCATAAAGTCTCAGATCTTAATATATCTTTCGTGAATGTGTAGGGCTTTTAAAGAGTTTATAAGAAACGTGTGCGTGACTGAATCGAATGCATTACTAAAATCTACAAACAATATGTAAACACCAAAATTGTATTCTTTAGTTTTTCTATTAGGATATTGACTGTGTGAAGATGATCGATTGTTGAAACGCCTTTTCTAAATCCAGCTTGTTCTACCGCTAAGTTTTCGGAGATTGTTGGGATAATACGGTTCATAATTATTTTAATAAATATTTTATACATGTTCGAGATTAAGTATATCGGCCTATAGTTTTTTATGTCATCTTTGCAGCCTTTTTGATGTAACTCTAATATAGTTAAGAAGAAATAAAATAACAACAATGGAATGGCCTGCTTGCAGCCCCGACCTAAACCGCATCGAAAACCTTTGTGGCTTATTAGTTCGTCAGATGTGTGCTGAAAATGAGCAGTACACTAACATTGATGAGTTAAAACAAGTTATCTTACAAAGTTCGCAGGAAACAGGACACAATATACAATTTAATAAATAGCTTGTATGCATGTATGAAAAATACAAAATATTATATTACCACTTATCACTCGGTTATAAATTTGCGCATCAAGGAATAAAATTTTAAAGAACTGATTTTGTTATCCGTCAAGCTTAAAATAGTTTAATAAGTTGAATGGCAGCAAACTAGTCATAAAATTTTATATAAGTATTATGAGTTTTACTGTTTATTATTTACTGTGCATAGATGGTCATATATTTTTGAAGTGTAGCTTGTTTTAATTTAAAAGACTATAACACAAACAATATTGTTCTACTTTTTTTTGTAAAATAGGACATTATAAATAGCAACTACGATAGAATTTTAAACATCAGAAATCCTTACTATAATCGCTTAGTCAAGAAAACAACAGAATTACATGTCAGGAAATAACATTTTGCTAAATTCCAAGCATCCACCGACTAAACATAACGCAACCGCCGCAAATCGATATACAATCAATACCATGCATTTTACATATGTATTTTGCACGTTAGGCTTAATACTATATATCATATTCATGCTTAGTTAAGCCTAGCAATAATATATAAATTGATTTTCTATAACTAAAAGTATGACGGTGACAGAGCATATCAAAAAATTCATATCCAAAAAATAAATAATACGTTTAAGTACACTTGTGATGTAATTGCCCTTATGTCTTTTATTTGTTCTCTACCACTATTAGATCGTTTAAAACAACAAATTAATTTAACAGAATGTATTACATAACATTTAAAGAACGTTTTCGTATACCTAACCACTTCAATGAAATGTTTAAGCGAAACTGTTATTTATATTTTTATGGCTAGTAACATACATTCTGCACAATTAATTTGTTTTAACTGGCGTAATAGTGATAGAGCGCAATTAGAAGATAAGTATTTAAATTAGATTAAAAAATATGTACAGTGGGAACTCGCTAATCCGAATTAATGGACGATTCGGATTATGGAAAAATTCGAATTACTGAGTCATTATTAAAATAATTTCAAAAATGCGTTTTAGACTGTTAAACATTAATTGCATCTGTCAAAATAAAAAAATAAGTACATAAATAGATTTTCAAGACATTACTGCATAATACATAAGTTGTAATTCAGTATCATAACATCTTAAAGCATCACTAACAGGAAAACAGATTGTAAAACATATTAAATAATTTAGTTAAAAAAGTTGTTTTTGCTTGTCAACATTTCAATTGTTTAGCTTCCATTGCTCGTTCTCGCATCAGCCTAACTGTGTGCAGTGTTCTTAATTCGGCTCCACTTCCTTCAGCCCATTTTATACAAGTGTTAAAACTGCTGATTGCTTCTTCATGTTTCACTTTTGGCTCATCTATAACTGTTTCATCATTTGGAACACTATCATCGCTATGTAGAGGTAAAAGGGCGTCATCTCCATCAATCCATTCGTTAAGTTCAGTTTCGTAATGCTGATGATTATCACACGAAATTTGTTGCAACAAGTTTCTGATTTTACTAAGTTCTTGCTGATTGTCTCCAGAAAGTAGCTTTTCCTTCACTGCAGTTAATGGAAGATCATCATCTGAGTCATCTTCAGATGATATTGCCGCGAAAGCATTAACAGGCGAATAAGAAAAGCAGCAGTTATTTATTGCATCAGTTGACACGTTCTCCCAAGAACGAGAGAGAAGAAAGACTGCATCCTTCGAATTAATATTTTTAAGAGCGTTTGAAATGTCGTCCTTATTAGCCAGAATGTAGACCAAAAGACTTTTTTGATAATAAAGTTTTGTTAGCCGTATGGCATTTTGATCCATTGGCTGAAGTAATGGGGGCAATTAGGCGCCAAAAACATTGTTTTAATTTCACCACCATCGCTTCTCAACTGCGCCTCTGAGGCGTGACTGGGAGCATTGTCGATTAATAACAGCGCCTTCCCATTAAGATTGTTCTCTTTTGAAATATTCTTACTTGTTTGACAAAGGATGTATGAAACCATTCAACGGATAATACGGATGTTTCTTTGTTGAATGATATTCAACTGGAATATTATCGTTTTTAAAAGCTCAAGGATTTTTAGTTTTGCCAATAACCATCAGTGGTAGTTTATGAGTACCATCGCCATTGGCACAAGCGAGAAAAGTTACTCTCTCTTTGGAGCTTTTCCGCTCTGGCGCTGAGGTTTCTTTGACGTGTATGTATCTGGTAGCAATTTCCAAAATAATGCTGATTCGTCAGCATTGTATATCTGGTTAGGTAATAGCTTAAACTCGTTCATTTTTTCCGTACATTTTTTCAGAAAAGGCTGAACCAATGTAGGATCGCTTGACAGCTTTTACCCACAAGCTTTTAATCTGCGAATGCCATGCCTTTCTTTAAATCGGTTAAGCCACACCTTACTTGCAATAAACTTGTTATCATTGTAATGTTTGGCATAAATCGGTATAGCTTTTTCCCTTAGAATAGTGGTGGTTACGTTCGCGTGTCTTTCTCTTTGTGACAAGAACCATTTATAAAGTTCTGTTTCCATTAGGGGGTAATCTGAATTGCGCAGAACTTTTTACATTTTGGTGTCGAAATACAATACCCAATGTAATTGTTGCCGCACCAACGCTATACTTTACAGCCAACGATTTTCCACTTGCACCACTGTTTAATTGCTTCAAAATTTCCTGTTTTTTCGCTTTTAATTTTCTTCGGATTACAAGGGAGTTCGGATTTCTGAGGGTTCGGATTAGCAAGTCCTCACTATATATGTATTTTATTTGCTCTTTCACTAAATAACTCTTACTTATACAGCCAATAGTGTTCAATACGTGAAAAATAAATCCTTGCCAAGCAAATTTGGTTTCAGTGTTGAAGGAAATATATCTTGTTACAGGCTACAGTTCCATCTCATCTTCTAGTGGAGGATGGCTCTCTTCTCTTACCCTCCCAGCCTATAACATTTGTTAAAAGAATGGTATGTGCAAAACTTCGATGTAATCAGACAACAGGAACTCGTACCGCATTTGAGCGAAATTTTAAATTTATAATGATTTTACACCAGTATTGAATATATTTCTCTTATTTTAGACTTTTTTGTAATGCAATTACAAGTTCTTGGGCATAATAGTAGCATTTATTGCATTACTTGCAACAATATATCTAAAGTCTTTTCATTTCGTTTTATAAATAAATAAATAAATAAATACCTTTATTATGCCCAACAGTTTAAAAAAACAAAATTAGGCATTGATATACATACATAGATCGTATATACTTCAGAATATAATAAAAATAAAAACTAAAAAGTAGGTGCATCATTATAAAATAAAATAAACATATGATATTCAACAAAGAAAAATAAAGTGACAATCGTAAAAAGAGAAAAGAAAACGAAAAAAAGCATCATGCATATTTTTAGTTTATGGTCAAAAAAATTTCTGTACAATACACATCAGCGAACTTGCACATCTGATACAGGAGACTTCTGACCATGCAATTGGTTCTACACCTAGGGACGATGAAAATTGCGCAGTTCCGAGATAAAAATCGAGGAACGTTGCTTGAAATTAATCCCAGGAACATGGAACAATTGATTGTGCTACACAATAGCCCATGGAGAAAATTGGCAATTGCTATTTCTCTGCGCGTATCGAGCAGTTCCAAGTTATGAGCCCCCAATAGGATGACGTGATCACAATTACGTTCCGAGTAAACACCCGTAGCTTTAAAGCTCAGATATTTAGGCAGATGGCGCTGAATGCTTTCTAATTTTAGTTTGTAACAGCTGTAATTGGGATGCCACACAACAGTCGCATACTCCAATCTACTGCGAACTAATGAAGAGTACAAATATTTGGTGGTGCAAGGATCATAAAATATTTAGAATTTCCCAGAATAAAACCAAGGGTTTTCAGTAATGTGTTCGACAAAAGTGAGTTGGCTATCAAATAACACACCAAGATCTCTAATGGTTTGCTTCGTCGATAATGTTTGGCCATTTACATTGTAACCAAAATTCAGTGTAGTTCTTCTACGAGTGTATCTGACTACGCTGCACTTCTCCTTATGCTTACTATGTAGGGTCTATTCACACTCTTTCCATTATAAAGGTAATTAATAATTACCAGACCGGGAGACCAACCGTGGTATTAGCAAAGCGTCTCCTATTTAGATGCTGTTAAAATTTGGAGGTTTGCATTTTGCAGAGTACCTATCGTTGGAAGTGCAATTGATTTTGTACAAAAATAGAGGCCAGAACTTCTGATACATTATAATCACTAGCCCATGACGAAAGTCAAATAATCGAAACAAAACTTTCCTGTAATGGACAATTATTTCGTATTATTTTATAATTTACTGAAAGTGAAAGTGGCCCTTAAGAGTAGTGCTGCCATTGTGATAAAGGAGGCATAATTTCTTTTTGAACAAAGCGCATATTCTCACTGTCAAATAGTTGTAGTAATCAATAGAGTTTGTTAAAAAGGTGGTACCGAGCAAGGGCGTATGCCGATAAACGCGACGTCTGACGCGAATTTGTTAACCGACATAGTTCCCTCCTACCTATTCTTCAATCAACTGACTCCAGTACGCTGTGTTCATCGACATGCACCCTTGTCCGGTACCACCTTTTTAACAAACTCAAGCTATCAATAATTATATATTTTTAAGTCGGTTTCAATATAATGCAATTATATAAATTAAAATTCTTTGGCATTCACTTTAACAACCTTTTATCTTATACCGTTCATTAGCTTATCATAATTATCTATAACTATATATTACTATATACTTTCTACCATATATAAGGTGTTAATGAATACCTGTTACAAATTTATAGGGTATATAGGGGATGCAAATTAGAGAAACTTTTTTGTTCGTAGTTATCTGTGACCTGTCACTTTGGTTTAGCTTTACTTATGCAAGTAGATTCTGTTGGTTTTGTTTGTAGTTAGTTGTGACCCGTCATTTTAGTTTATTTTAACATTGACGCATGAATGAGGATACTGCTCGCGATTATGCCAACATAGTGTTAATATACGGGCAAGCTCTTTGTAATGGTAGAGCTGCTCGGCGGTTGTATGCAGCCAAATTTCAAACTAATCCAACCGCATCTCATAAAGTGTTTGCCAGAGTTTTTCAGCGATTGCAGGAAACAGGAATGTTTAAAGTCATTATGGTATATCGCGGAGTTTGCCATACCGAAAGATTTGAAGAGGAGCTACTTCATAGCATTGAACAAAATCCATCCAGTAGCAGTAGAGCCGTTGTACATGACATGGTATTAATCATGTAAGCGTCTGGCAAATTCTGCACGAACAACAGCTCCACTCCTATCATCTGCAACAAGTTCAAAAGTCCAGCCGATTTTCAACCGCGTAATAATTTTTTCGTTAGTTCGTACAACGTTGTCGGTTGCAATTCGAATTTCCACGGGATATTCTTCTTATTAATGAAGCTTCCACCAATAGAGAAGGTATTTTTTACTTCCAAAATAGTCAGGTTTGGACTGTGGAAAATCCTCACTGCATTTGCCACGCTCGATTCCAACACAATTCAGCTTCAAGATATTCTCAACGGTCGTATAATTGGGCCGTATATTTCACCATCTCGTCCCACCGGTCCCATTTATTTAACCTTATTGCAAGAAGTGTTGTCAGAATTGCCATACTTGAATGGATGGCAGGAATAGACGGAAAATTTTGATTGTATTTGTTTACCGATTCTTTTCTTACACTACTTTTCTTATACAGAAAAGGTGGATTTTCAGTCTACATCATCTAGCGATGAACCAAGAAATTCCACTGCAGGCGATTCTGTATTTCCTGATATGCCAGGTCAGAGTAAATTAAAAAGGAGAAAGGGCAATACGAAATTGGTGACAGTAGATACATACGGAGTAAGCACATATGTTTCACGCCGGCATCTTAAGCGCGTACGGATGGGTCACATATAGGGATGATTCGATACTATCGATACCAATACAGTATCGATACTTTCCTTTCGATACCAAGTACTTTTGGTATCGATACTTTTGTTTCGATACTTTACTAATATCGATACTTTTTTAGTGGTATCGAAAGAAAAGCAGTAAAGATACCATATTGCGCATGCGACGTGCGGCGCACGCATTTGGAGTATTTTGCGGTATAATTGTTTAAAAAATTTAAATATGTATATAGTATTTGTACACATTGTACGTTTATGCGTAAACTTATAAGTAAATGATAATTTAAAGTATTTATTAATCAGAATAATGAGATTTGCATTTGGGGTTAAGTATGCACGAAGAAGTTTACGCAATACTTTTAGCCACATTTTTTCTGATGATACATCTTACAATCAACAATTAATTTTAGATTATTGCATTATTGATTGCGCTTCGTGTTTGGTTACTACATGTATATTACTAACTTCGTATTCGCTATCATGTCGCCCCCAAAAAGTAAAGCTTGAGCTTTTTATAAAAAGATGTATAGTAGTTCTGCATGTAAAGTTTGCATGAAAACTATTAAACACTGCGGAAACACTTCAAATTTATCGAAACATTTGAAGCAACACCTGAATGAAAATTTTGCAGCGAGTTGGCAGAAAAAACAATATTTCTTTATCAATCCGACATTTACACGTTCTTTCATCCTGTACTATTAGATTATATAATATTTATTAAGTTTAATGTAAACAGTTTTTAATTATGAAAAAATTACGTTTCATTATTCCGATACCTTTGTACCTAGTATAGTATCGACACAGACACGATACCGATGTTAAGTATCGATACCCGATACCTTCTACCGATACTTTCATTCCTATCGATACGATATTCGATACCTCCAGATATCGATACTTTCTTTCCGATACTAGTACAGTATCGATACCAACAAACGATACCGATACCGATACTAAGTATCGATACCTTCCACCGATACTGTCATCCCTAGTCACATACGGAATTCAACCGACTTTAGCTAACTCAACTAATAACGGTGAAACATGTTTAAATAATATCCTTAAATTGTTAAACAATTGTAGCTCTGTATCAGCCTATTCCATTTAGGACACATCGTTTGATAGTTGAATTTCTGTAATTTGTTTTGAATCGTAGGTAACGTACTTCGTTTCTGATGAGGTGTCTGTTATCATTGGGTAATATATAGGAGTCCAGTTCGTGGTTGTTGTCTATTGGCGAGACCCATGTCCATTTTCTTGTATTTTTTGCTTTGAGAAGGTGTATACTATACCGTTGGGCACAAAATTTATTTATTTATTTAACAAAAGAGATTTCGAAAAGAAAAAAGATCAAAATCTTGTATCAACATCCATATAAATTAATTTAACACAGAAACTTGGCGCGTCCGAGATAAAAATTCTAACAAAAACAGGAGTGACAAAACTACACAAAACTAAAAATGAAACAATTCGAATCAAACTAAAAGTTAAAAGTATAATTGCAAAAACCCACTATTAAAGTCATCCGAACACATAGTGAAGATGCGAAACGACACAATAGAATTAAATATAGAAAACTGAAATGGGGAAAAAAGATCAAGACCAAGGAAAATCTGGAATAACCAAATAGCCAGGAACCTAAAGAAGGTAATACTCATCTGAACTGAAGCTAAGAAAGCTTAGCACGGAGAAAGCTTACAACTACGGCACCCATGGTAGAAGAGTAGAGGAATAACAAATTATGTAAGTGATTGATATGAATCGGAAACCTAGTTACACTAACCTAACAGTAATATTCATATACACCTATATTTGTGTACTATTGAATTCAATGCTTTTTTATCTACTTTTGGTAAACTTTTCGAAACATCTTAAAAACATACATTGGTCTAGTTTTAACGGTCCCTTTACTTATGGACCCTTGCACATATGTGTATTTTCGTGCTGACTGATCTTTTCTGCCATATTACTTAAACTTTGTTTCTAAGCAGTATTCCGATTATTTAAAATTTGCACTTGTTAAACAACTGTTTAAATGAGATGATTTCTATAAATTAAATAACCACAGAACTATAGGTCTACTAAATTGCAAGGGCATTTATCTTGTAATATTTTATTTTTAATAAAATGTATATATATATATATACATTTCGTGACCTTTTTATACTTATCTTATATGATAGATCTCTACCACTAATAGGTCAATAAAACAAGGCTGGTTTGAACGATAGTTATATTTTCAGAACGTTTACAAACGTTTTCGGAACACCTTCGTCAGTGAAAATATAAACAAACATTTGTTTTTTATTTGGGAACTATCAACAAAATAACTAATGACTAGGATTTCTTGATATAGAGGATGTGTAACCAATTTTTATATATATATATAAATTATAAAAACTAAATTAATGTGTAAACATACATGCAAATTAAGTAAAACCTTATATCAAAAAATCTTTGTCGAAACTGTGCGCTTGCGCGTGACTTTTTAGTCGTTTTTCTTATTAACTTCTTTCGCTGGTCGAAATTGTCGCGCACGTCCAAGTGGTTTAAGACTTGGAGTAATCGGGTGTGCAGAAAATAAAATATTAACCACTCAAAATTTTACTAATATATTTTTAACTATTTATTGCTAGACATGCTTCGTTCTTTGCTTAACGGAATTCTTTTTGTACTGTTTTTCACTACCCACAATGCATTGTCCTCCACCACGCGTGCGCAAGTTCTACAAATATTTATATTAATTTATGTCGCCATCTATCAATACAATTAGAAGATAATTACAAAACTGTTACGTGCTCGTAACATAGCCGCTCGCCTTGAACGAACTGCGTTCAAAAAGGGTTACCATCAATGTGCTTAAAATTATTTACAACTTTTAACAATTCAAATCATAAAAACAATAAAAAATTAAACTAAATATTAACTTAGTCACACTGGTTCACTGATCAATTGGTAGGGGACATAGCTTTTTAACACATCTCTTAAAAATGCCACGCGCGGTTTTCACTGTTGCAACACGCACAATCCCATCTTCTCCCGGATGTACTGCTATAATGCGACCCATGCTCCAATGCATAGGTGGAATATTTTCTTCTCTTATAGTGACCAGAGTATCAATCTTGATCTGATTTGAATCATTTTTGTACCACTTGTTTCTTAATAATAATTCATTGAGGTATTCTTTATGCCAGCGTCTCCAGAAATGCTCCTTGACCCTTTGGATGTGTTGATATTTAGATAGCCGGTTGATTGGTACTTCTTGAACATCTTGTTGTGGCATGTTTTTAAAGAATCTCCAATGAGGAAATGTGATGGAGTGAGGGCGGAAAAGTCATTAGGATCTGATGATAAGGGTGTTAGAGGACGTGAGTTTAAAATTGACTCGATTTCAATTACAAATGTATTGAATTGTTCATATGTAAAGAGACCCTTGCCCACGGTTCGATATAAATGCGCTTTGAAATTCTTCACCCCTGCCTCCCACAGACCACCAAAATGAGGAGATCGGGGAGGTATAAGGTGCCAGTTTATACCTTCATCAGACAACTCATGTGTGATTTTGTTATTGTGAACCGATGATAGGAGCAATGCTCTTGTCTTTAAAATTTCATTTTTAGCGCCAACGAAATTCGTTGCGTTATCAGAGTACATATTTTTTGATTTGCCCCTGCGACAAAAAAAAAAATCTTCTAATTGCCGCTAAACACGACTCCGTAGTTAAATCAGTTACGAGCTCAAGATGCATAGCCTTGCTAGCACAGCAGATAAATATAACTACGTACGATTTAATTACGGCTCGATTTCTAAATTTCTTTTCTTTTATTAGAAACGGACCGCAATAGTCCAATCCTGTATTTTCGAAAGGTCGCCATTGAGTGAGCCTATGTTTCGGTAGATTACCCATTAGATAATTAGGTGACTTAGGATTCATTTTAAAGCAAGACATGCATTTGTGTATTATGTATCTTAGTCGATTTTTACCGTCAATAGGCCAATATCTTTGTCTAACGAGATTTAGAGTATTTTGAATTCCAGTGTGCCAATTTTTTAAATGTTCATTTCGTATGATGAGATCAGTAACGTGATTGTTTCGAGGTAACAAAATTGGATATTTTTTGGGAATAATCAACAATGGCTTCCTTTAACCTTCCACCTACCCGGATAATCCCATGGTCATCAATAAAAGGGTTTAATCGTAGTAGGCTGCTGGCATTATGTACCTGTTTACCTTTTAGTAAATTATTCATTTCCCTAGAAAAGTCTACATTCTGTGTTAAATTTATTACACGGAGATGAGCATCTTGTATTTCTTGAACAGTAAGTTCTCCTGTAATTTTATTATTTGAATGTTTGTTTGTTGCTAATCGGTGGCAAAGGGCCACAAATCGATTTAACTTATTTATCGTCGAAAATTGTTTAAAAAGGTTATTTTGATCATTAGAATTAATTTTATTTAATTTTTCATTTAACGCAGTCATGGCAATATTGCCTTCCCGTTCAGCTGCATTAATCGATGCTATTTCTGTTTTTTTCCAAAACGTTTCTTCACTGGCCAACCATGATGGCCCATTTAACCACATTTCATTATGAAGGAATTCTAATGGCAATTGCCCCCGAGATATAAAATCAGCAGGATTATCATGTGTTACAATATGATACCAACTGTGTTGATTTGTTAACGATTGTATTTCTGATACTCGATTGGCTTCGAATGTTTTTAAGAGATGTGGTGAAGTTTTAATCCAGCATAAAGCTATCGTGGAATCTGAATAGAAATTGATTTTGCCAAAATTTAGTTTTAACGCGCTTATAACGGATTGATATAAATTTGCTAGTAATTTAGCGGCGCAAAGTTCCAAGCGGGGCAGTGAAATCGTTTTTATAGGTGCTACGCGAGATTTTGCGCATATTAAACGTACTGCATGTTGCTGATCCTTGTTGGTTGATCTTACATAAAAACAAGCGCCGTAGCCCCTTTCACTAGCATCGCAAAATCCATGTAATTGTATTTCATTAGATTTGTTCGAAATAAATTTTCGATCCACGGAGAAACTGTTTAATAGTTTTAACTGATCTTTAAACTTAATCCATTCAGTAAATAATGATTGTGGGATTGTCTCGTCCCAACTTAAATTAGCCTTCCATAATTCTTGCATAATTAGTTTAGCTTTCATAATTACTGGACCCAACAAACCTAGTGGATCGAATAGCTGTGCGATATCCGATAATATCGTTCTTTTTGTAACAGATGTATATTTTTAGCTAAATTTACATTATAACTAATAGTATCCTCTTGGGGATTCCACTGTATCCCAAGCACCTTTTTAATTTTTTCCCTATCCAAACAGAGAAATTGTAAAGTAGATGAATTTTTAGGTTCATTAAAAGTGATGGCTCATTTGATAGCCATTGCCGTAAATTAAAACCGCCTAACTTTAATAAATTAATTAACTGCTCAATTAAGGTATTAGCTGCCTTGATATCATTTGTGCCGGTGAGTAAGTCATCGACATAAAAATCGCGATTGAGTATTTCGGCAGCCAGAGGGTAGTCACCTCCATGATCCTTTATTAATTGTTTTAACGATCGTACTGCGAGGAATGGTGCCGATGTTGTTCCATATGTTACGGTATTTAACCTGTATGTTTTAATCGGTTGGGTTTTGTTTTCGCGCCAAAGTATTTTTTGGTAAACCGCATCATCTGGGTGTATCCAAATTTGTCGGAACATCTTCTCAATATCTGCGGTTAAAACAAACTGATGTGACCGAAACCGCATTATAATTGCTACTAAATTATCTTGTATAGTAGGACCCTGCATCAGTGTATCATTTAAGGAAATGTTTGTTGTTGATTTCGCGGATCCATCGAATACTACGCGAATCTTTGTTGTCGCGCTTGATTGTTTAATTACGGCATGGTGAGGTAGGTAATATCCTAACCCTTTATCATCTGCGTTTGTAATATCGCTCATGTGTTTGAGATCTAGATATTCTATTAAGAAGGCTCTATATTGAGAAGCCAAATTTGAATCGGATTCTAGTTTTTTCTCTAAAGCATAAAATCGTTTTAGTGCTATCTTGTATGAATCACCGAGTTCATTCCTTTTATTATTAAATGGTAGTTTCATACATATTTACCATCGTCTTTGCGGTATGTATTTAATAAGTAATGTGTTTCACAAGCGGATTCCTCAATTGAAAAATGTGTTTTCTTTTGAATTTCTTCTATTTCCCAAAATTTGTTTAATTCATAATCTAATGTTGTTGAAAGGAAGCATGCATCTGACTGATCTAAAGATTGTTTGGGTACATTGACTCTACCAGTAACAATCCAACCTACCTGTGTTTTTTGTAATATAACCGCATTATTGCAAAGCTTTATTTGACCTACACTTAGTAATTGGTAGAATACTGTGTTTCCTAACAACGCGTCGATTTCTGCAGATTTGTGGAAATCTGGATCGGCCAACTTAATGTGTTTTGGAATAGACATAATATTTCTACTAATACCTTTTCTGGGTAATAAATTAGTTATAACCGGTAGTGCAACAAAATTCAATTCTGTGCAAAACGATGATGTTCTCGATTTAATTGTAGCTTGTATCGTATATTGTGCCTTAGTGATGTTGTTTCCTAGTCCGAAGAATGGTGTTTCCACCCTAGTCTTTGGTAAATTAAGGCGTTCTGCAAGTTTCTCAGTTATAAAATTTGATTGAGAACCTCCATCAAGAAGCACTCTGCACGGTATTTCATTTCTATGATTATCTAAAATATATACGCATGCTGTACCTAAAAGTACTTCTGAGGCACATGATGCGTATGCATTTATGCTTGGCTGTTCAACTTGGCTTGTACTGGGAATTGAAGTATGAAGTTGGTTAGCTTGTGTAAAATGTAATAATGTGTTATGTTTTCGATTGCATTTTTGCAGCCCGCCAGATAGCATTTGCTAGTTTGATGATTGTTTTTTAGGCAATTTAAACATAATTTAGCCACGATCGTTTTCGTTTAGGTCTAGAAATTTTGGACATGTATATATGGTATGTGATTCATTACAAATTACGCACTGACGTGATTGAATACCTACATATGATTGGCTGTGATTTATATGCTTTCCCTTTGCATGATTAAAATTGGAATTGTTTGTGTGTTTAATTTGTTTACTAAATTCATAATTATTTGAATCCATTTCATCACCTCGGGATTGTTTAATAAGGAAAGTTTCTAACTGTTCAAAAGAAGGCATGTCCTCGTTTTCTAAGGTGCGTTCCCATGAACACCGTGTATTTTTATCTAATTTTTTAACAATAAGGAAAACAAGCAAGGCATCCCACTCTCGAATAGGTTGATTTAACGCCCTTAAAGCGTTTATGTGCACTTGAGCCTTCTCGAGTAATGATCTTACGCTTGCAGGATTTCCCTTGTTGATTTCTGGTAATTCTATTAGTGAATTTAAATGTGTTTGAACGATTTGACGAGGTTTATGGCATTTTCTTTTTAATGAATCCCAAGCCACTAAATAATTTTCTTCCGAAGCATTTAAATTTTCGGTGATTGACCTAAGTGGCCCCTTTAAAGCGTTTTGTAACATGTAAAATTTGTGTACCGGCAATAATTCATTGTTCTCATGAACTAGATTTTTAAACGTATCGTGAAAGGCATACCAATTGATTGGATTTCCGTCAAAGGGACGAATCTCTATTTTTGGCAATAAATCTGCATTCTGTTTAGTTGTTATTGATGCTATAGGAGATGGACATGAAGTATTTGATAAAGGTATTTTGACTGATAGTGATGCTAACCGACGTCGTTTATTGATTGTTTCTGCGCACGTATAATATAAATCTTCAAACTCTGATCTTTCTGTTTCGTGTATTGATTCTAATTCCTCGTTTTCCGATAATAATTCGATTTGCAATTGAACTTCTTGAAACGTTGCATAAGTTTCTTCTAATTTCTTTGTACGCGTTTCGAGTATATCTATTTCCGCATCAGGATTATTTGTTAAATAATTTATTATTCGCGTGATACTACCCTTAAGAACACTGCGAGATTTTTCTAATGTTTTTAAATTACTAGACTGTGCCATTTCCAGTTTATGTTTATAAGAATATAATCGAATCGAATCAATCTGTTTAAGGAGGAAATGGAAACAGGATTAAAAATAATTGGGATTCCCTAACTCACATAATGATTTTCGTAGATATTTGTTGTTGGCTGCTTTCCAAACGGGATGTCCACAAAATAGTTGTTTGAAGTGTTTGATGACTGCTACGTTGGCTGCTTCCAAACGGGATGTCCAATCGTGCGAAATGTTTTATGACTGCTACGTTGACTGCTTCCAAACGGGTTGTCCAATCGTGCGTCTGCTTCAACTTGAAGTTTCACTTGTAACGTTTTATGTGGTTGATTACTTGCTTTTTACTGCACTTAGAATTTTTGGATTGTTAGTATCCGGCTCGAAGGACCATGTGCGCGTGCGCGTGACTTTTTAGTCGTTTTTCTTATTAACTTCTATCGCTGGTCGAAATTGTCGCGCACGTCCAAGTGGTTTAAGACTTGGAGTAATCGGGTGTGCAGAAAATAAAATATTAACCACTCAAAATTTCACTAATATATTTTTAACTATTTATTGCTAGACATGCTTCGTTCTTTGCTTAACGGAATTCTTTTGTACTGTTTCTTCACTACCCACAATGCATTGTCCTCCACCACGCGTGCGCAAGTTCTACAAATATTTATATTAATTTATGTCGCCATCTATCAATACAATTAGAAGATAATTACAAAACTGTTACGTGCTCGTAACAGAAACCTTAACAATTCTGTTCAAGGACTAGGGAAAACCCAAATTTAAAAACCTAGCCAAAGGTTTCCTTCTTAATAAATGCAAATGTCATTTTAACAAATTGCTATATACATTACTTAAATTTTGAATATCGGTCCTGAAATTAACAGTTTTAGTGTCTTTCTGTATATTTATCATTTCATATATTAGTCTTTTTTATAATTATTCTCTGTTTTTAATATAATTGTGTTTTCAAAATCAAAGTAATGCCCAAGATTATTATCAGCAGTTATCGCAAACTTGGTAATGGAGGACCTAGAGCAAACTTGTTTGGCAAAACTAAATTCTAGTGCAAGTTTTTACAGACGTTATGTGGATGACTGTTTTTGTTCCGTAAGAAAGGATAGTATTGATGAGATATTAGATTCATTTAATAGTTATCATAATAGATTAAAATTTACATATGAGAGAGAATCTAACAACTCATTGAATTTCCTGAACGTGACAGTCATGCATAATAACGGCATTGTGAAAACAAATTGGCATATAAAGTCTACCAATACAGGAAGACATTTAAATTATTTTTCAGAAACATCAAAATTACATAAAATTAATGTAGTTACCGGTTTAGTTGATCAAGCGGTTAGATTAGCTAATCCTGAATTTAGGGAAAGGAATTTAAACATAGTTAAAGAAATCTTAGGTAAAAATAATTATCCAAATAGTTTTTATGAAAAAATAAAAAATAGAATTAACAAATTATACAATAGAGCAATTAAAAATAATAACAATTAATGTTATAACGCTATTCCTTATAAAAGGTTTAAGCGAAAATATAAAAAAGAGTTTAATAAAAACAACATAAACATTACTTTCATTCCAAATTATAGTAACAGATCTCTTTTTACTAATACTAAATCTAAAATAATTAAACAAAATCAGAGTAATGTAGTTCATAAAATAAACTGTAAAGACTGTGATGGTTGTTACATCGGTCAGACGAAACAATATTTAAAGAAAAGGTTGTATAGCCATAAATATTCTTTAAATAATGATTTTGGTGCAATGACCGCTGTAACAAAGCATTACAAAGATCTTGGGCATTACTTTGATTTTGAAAACACAATTATATTAAAAACAGAGAATAATTATAAAAAGACTAATATATGAAATGATAAATATACAGAAAGACACTAAAACTATTAATTTCAGGACCGATATTCAAAATTTAAGTAATGTATATAGCAATTTGTTAAAATGACATTTGCATTTCTTAACCTTCCTATACTCACGTCAAAATGAAAGACGTATACTATACTATATAAATCGGTCTCACAGACCGTATGCGTGAGTATAGCAAGGTTAAGAAGGAAACCTTTGGCTAGGTTTTTAAATTTGGGTTTTCCCTAGTCCTTGAACAGAATTGTTAAGGTTTCGACAAAGATTTTTTGATATAAGGTTTTACTTAATTTGCATGTATGTTTACACATTAATTTAGTTTTTATAATTTATATATATATAAAAATTGGTTACACATCCTCTATATCAAGAAATCCTAGTAATTAGTTATTTTGTTGATAGTTCCCAAATAAAAAACAAATGTTTGTTTATATATTTATCTAGTTATATTTTCACTGACGAAGGTGTTCCGAAAACGTTTGTAAACGTTCTGAAAATATAACTATCGTTCAAACCAGCCTTGTTTTATTGACCTATTAGTGGTAGAGATCTATCATATAAGATAAGTTTATTTTTAATTTGAAGAAAGCTTCCAATAACTTGGTACTGGAGGTGTCGTGAACTATATTTTTCGATCCTTGTTGTCAAGCAACAAGCTAATAGTAAGTATAACAAAAACGGCAAAATAACTTGCTCTGAAGTGAGAGAAGTTCTGCAAAATGATATATTGGAACCGGTGGTATTTAATATTTCTAGTAATGACAAGAAAAATATCTTGTCTTCAACACAGGTTGATGAAAATTAAATACTAATGCTATTATTAATACCTATCATTCTTCTATTTATACTTCAAAGGGATTCTGCAACTTATTAATGTTTCTTTGAGGTAGTTTAAAGGGTCTAGATAGGTACTACATAGAGAGTGAGCCGATGATCTAAGCTTGAGCTTCTGCACTAAGATGAATGCGATTTCTCCAATAGCTGAATGAACTGAAATCCAGTTTATCAGAAAATGATTTCCACGAAAATACAAAAAATTTTAAATTATATAAAATGAATAAAATGCATAAATATATTATCCAAATGCCATACCTAATTCAAAAAATGCTCTTCTTTGGACAAAAGTAAACTTATTTTTATAATTAATAGTGGATACTTTTTCTATTGTTCCTTAGTTCAGTTCAAAAAGAAGATTTAAGAGTTCCAACAAATTACGTTCATAATACGAACCGAAATGTGTATGTGTATTATGCGATCGCCCAAGTAAATGTATCTTCTATAGCTTCTGAGAGTAGATATGTTTTTCTGAACTCTGAGGTATATTATGTCATATTGCTTCTCATATCCCAACAGCCTCACCGTCAGATGTGGTAGATTCGGCCGGTGTACTCATATGCGTTATTCAGGTTACATTGCCTGCAGATACCGTCGTTTCTATTGTGGGTGTATTTGGTAAGCTATGTATTAGAATAAAATTCGACGCTTCTGTGTTGGTTACCTTACAACTTTCTACTAGTGGAATTAAAACTATATATGTACCTCTAACGCTCAATAACGTAAATACCCGATATTAGAAACATTGCGCTAATGTGAACACAAAATTCGTAGTATAGGATTATACGGAATGCTCGATAACGTAAAAGTATTGTAAGTTCGATAGCTCAATAATGTAAACAACACGCAATTTCCGATCGTCTACGAATAACTTCGAGCGTTACAAATGCGTTACAGGTTACCTATAAAAAGCCCAGTTTTATCAATCCCCGAGTTATCCAATTATGTAGGGCAGTCCCCGATTTATGTAGCATATATCCATATTTGAACTTAATTGTGTACATTCCGGATATAACTTAATGCTATAGCAAACACAGATTCTTTTAGTTGCGTATACATATACATATATGCAACTTTAATTTTGCAAAAGTAGTCTTAATAACAACTTTGTTGGCTGAGGTTCGTTCTTTAATACACGATTATAAAACGCTATTTTGATTTATAGTTATCCTTAGTGTTTACAAAAGGTTGTCCGAATATTTGTCGTATTTCATTTTGGCGTATTAAAGGTTTCTTTTAATAATTTGCTTGTTAATAATCACCTTGACTAATGTAAACATTTCGATAATGTGAAACATCCTTGGTCTGAATTAGTTCACGTTATCGAGCGTCTGCTGTATTTCTTTTATCGATATAAATACATTACTATTGAATTGTTTTATGTATGTTGCGCAAAGTGTATAAGCATATTATTTTCTCCAAAATTAGGTTGATGCGAATTCTTAGTCTTTATATTTAATATCCTAAAACCGTGTAGTCACTAGAGCATTTTTGTGTGCTTTACGCCCATGCACGTTTTAGTACGACTTCTTTTATAGAATATAAAAACCGATAAGCTGGCGAGTCCGCTTGTGCACGCAAACTATTCATGTGCGCAAAATGCTCTAGTGATATTCCAAATGTGAATGTCGAGAAATCAAAACTATGGAACACAAAATAATGGTATGCGAAAAGTTCAAAAACGGATAGGGCCTTTTGACCAACGTTTCAAAGCTTATGGGAAATCTTTTTAATAAGTCGCTTATACACCCTCCAAATATTAGTATACAAGGAAGCTCAGACATTTCTGTTATAGCAGAGATGAGTCAAAAATAATTGTAATATGTACACCAAGTACAAGCAAGTTATATTTCCTCTGTCACCAAAATTCTGGGAAACATTTAGTTAACCGGCAGTTCTCTGTCCTACATCTAAAAGATAAGACTGCCCTAATGAAGGCCTGAGCGAGAAACGTGTATACCTCTAGATATGCTGTTCATGGCACAAGCTACGGCCAATGCTAAATGAATGAATATAATAGTTATGTTCACATTTCCACATAGGTCCATACACATTCAGATGTTATATCATGTCATTGACTTTTTCTCAATATTAGAAAGGTGTTCACAGTGACCTCGGGTGATGATATGTTTTTAGAGCAGTTAGATAATGACCAGTCCATGAATCCAGAAGTAAAACGGTTTGAAACCGTCTACTTCAACAATATGTCTTCCCGAACCATTAAGTGAATAATGCTACCGTTGCCAAAATTGGTTGCGGTAACGTACTCTTGAAGTTGGCTGTTGTGTGTGTGTGAACTTATACTTTGGGTCGTGGGCAGCTAAGTAGCGCCCAGAATGCAGTTGTAGATTTAATTAACTTTTATCAGGGTTTAATATGCTTATCTCTTTAGTGGAAGTTGATGAAATTTTATATATAGTTTTACCATATAAACGAGTAACAAGTTTAGTAATTTTTCTAAAAAGTATCTCGCACTCTTAAAATTCCATAAGCAATGTGGGGATGCTTTGCAAATGTTCAATCCAAATGGTCTCTCTTATTTTAAGTATGGGTAGATATATAATAACAGTACAAATGAATTTCTATCCATTTGGAAATTTTACTTTTCTCCCGAATGTGATTTTCTCTGTGGAAGGTGACCTTAGTATAAAAACAAGTTCACGTTCAAAGATTTGAGTTGGACATTTCCTGTACGTATCCACATCTTTCTTTTCCCAACATAATTGTAACTAAACTGGACCGCGCTTTGACGTTAAAACTTTTGCATCTGTAACTTGCTTTCGGCCGGTTTTGTTTGGTCTTTCGTTTAGTATAGTTTACATTATTGTAGTTCACCTCCAATGCTTTCGCCCTCACAATGCTAAGATATACTCTAAAAATTCAAAATTATAACAATTCCTTTTTTCGACTTATAAAGTTTGGGGTTTCTGTTTAGCAATCACTTAACTAATTAATTATTTCTGTTTTAAAGAAGGGGAAGGTCTATAAATTTGACGCAGTTAGTTGTGACAAACCTGTGTATTGATAAATATTGTATAAGTCCGTTCAATGTATAGATACATATATAAAAGGAAATCATATCAAGATCCCATGTATTCCCTCAAATATGTTTCGGACATGCGTTCACAAGTGCTTAAGGTTATATACATTAAGACGAGTTTTGCCTTTTGTGACAATCCTTTTTAGTCCAGTGCCATTAGACATTAAAAATGAAAAATGACAGAACCCAGTTACAGTGAATGGATTTGAATTATTCTTTTTTTTTGGGTTTCTAATAACACAAATTACAAAGTTTATCCATTAAAAATTGCCGCTATTTTGCAAATCCATTTATTTGAACAAAAAGATGAAATTATTAGAAATTTCAAACATTTATTTTAAGAAAGTAATACATATTATTGTTTTGGAGGTCGTTTATAAAAGAAATTGTGAAAAAACACAACAAAAATTAATTTGATAAATTTTTGTGTGGTTAAATTTATTAACAACTTATAATAATAATAATAATAATATTTTATTTCGTGCCCAACAGTACAAAACCACAACGGACACATACAATCAAGCTAAATACACTAAGCAAAGAACAATATGCAACAATTGAACGAAGAGATACACCCGTCCCCATATTAAAGTATTTCTATAACTATACATAGGTACTACATACATATATGTGCTACCTTATATATACGTAATATTAAACTAACTCCCCACAAAAAATGTCTTTATATAACATATCACCACAACGACACAGACGTGTTTTGGGCGCTAGGTACATGACGTTTGTTCTTATAGAATCCAAGTAAAATGAAGATATATTTCGCGATTTTTTGGCAGGCACATAAAAAGGTACGCAAGAAAGCAACTCAGGACAGTCAATCCTGTTGTTAATGAGTCTGTAAAGAAACACCACACTAGTGCGTTGATAGCGCATATGGAGTGATAACAATTCGTGTGACACAAGCAGTTGTGTATGATCGTAGTTCCTCCTCGGATAGTCACCAGTCTCCTTGAATGTTAAAAATTTTAAAAAACGTCGCTGCACTCGCTCAAGTCGAAGTTGGTGAGATGTATAGTGAGGATACCATATGATCGCTGCAATTTACTCCGAACTAATCCATAATAAAGAGTTTTAATAGCAGCGCAATCAGTAAATGTTCGTGTGTTACGAAGAATGAAACCGAGAAGTTTGTACGCACTATTACACATTGATGTAACTTGTTGACCAAAACAACTTGGAGGGAAGCCATTGTAAGTTACATAGTTGATTCTGCCAGTAAGGTAAGATGCCATTAATTGCTGCAATGAAGCGGAAAAGCCGATAGCATTCAACTTCTGAATCAATAAGGAAAAATCAATAGAATCAAAGGCTCTCGTGAAGTCGGTATAGATGACGTCCAACTGTGAGCGCTGATCAATAGTCTCGCAAATCGTTTGTGTTACGCAAGCTAGATTAGTAACCGTTGACCTACCCTTCATATAACCATGTTGGTGCCAAGACAATTTGATTTTGATACTACTGTAAATGGAATCATATAAAATTTGTTCAAAAACCTTTGAGAAATTGCTCAGTACAGAAATTGGTCGATAGTTGGTGATCATCTCTGGTTTGCCTTTTTTGAGAACTAGCGTAATTCTAGCAATCCTCCAAGCCATCGGAAAGACACCGGATTTTATACATAAGTTATAGATAGCGCATAGCGGGATAGCTAGAACCATACGACAGTCTCTTAGGGAGAATGAAGGAATTTGATCCTCACCGGCAATAGAACCACTTTTAAGCTTAACGATGCTGTTAACAACCTCTGTCTGAGTAATAGTTTGAATACGAAAAGAATCGTGAGGGGAGCAAGTATCAGAAATACGGATCTCGTTGCTAGGTATAAAATTTTTAGCAAATGCATCGGCAAATGCATCAACTATAGTTTGTGGTTCGCTGAACTTTGTATCACCATGAAACAACTGCCCTGGAATGCGTGACTGACTCTTTTTGTATTGACATACTGCCAAAATGCTTTAGGGTGAGACCTCAGATTAGTTTGAATTTTATTGAGGTAGGAGTAGGAGTAGGAGTAAGCTTACGTAATCGCGCAAAATCATCCTAAAACCTAGGGCTATCAGTAGTTACCCACTTTCGGTGATAGTAGCTCTTCATTTTAAGTTTATGTTTTTATTACTTATGCTAAATAACAATTATTTCAGTTATTATTTAAGTTTAATAACAAAAATTATCATATTTTATTTAAAAAGATAAACATGTAAACTAATCTTCTTCGACGTTTTCGACATTATTCATTAATATTATTGGTGCAGTTAGGCAGCTAACTCCTTTACATTGTAAACATGCTGTAGAGTATAGTGCAATTAGGCAATCTAAACCAGTTGTTCATTGTAACTGGTACTAATGAATTATTTTTCCTTTTCCATGCCCATTCTTCGCGCAACTTATCATGTCCCATCCACAACTGTATAAATTATAAATAATATTTTATATGTTCTAAGCTAGCATCGGGTGCGGGTATCAATGAAGCCAAGTTGATGCAGCTATTTTTAATTGTAGCTTTGATGAACGATAAATAAACGATAAATTTCTGCTAGAACCATATAATGCTAAATAACAAAAAATACCCGATCGCAAAATATCAGTGATATTAGCATTTTCATCCGTGGAGATAATAGCAGCGTAAATCTCTACGACTTTCTAATAATTTTGCCAATTTATTTTTACCCATTTTGTAAAACGCTTAGGTTCTATCACATCCACTGAAAGCTTGTAAAAACAAATTATGCTTCTTACACATTGGTAATGTTTCTTCAAGACTTGTATTGGAGTACACTTTATTAGATAAATTTATGTATTTCTCTATGAAGAGCTATTAAAGCTGTTAGTAAAAATAACAGATCAATAACTTCAGCAACATTTTCTGATTCAATATTAATTGCATTTTTACCACTTTTTCTGGTGTGTAAGGTGTGTGTGGAGTTAAATTCTCTATATTGTCTTGTTGCATATTTCCCTCCATTTCTTCCTATCTGGCATGGCTTGCTGCGCTTCATCCCACGATACTGCTCTTTTACCTAATCATTTTCTTACGTTCTCTAGCCACGTCCGTCTGGGCCTTCCTCTTGACCTCTTCTTATCCTCTTCTAATCCTCCTGGATTCCTCTAACATCTTTCGGTATCTCTTTTTTCTTTCTTTACTATTAAACAGTCTTCCTCCCGTGGTTGTTCTTTCTTTTATTTCTCCCAATATCTTGCCGTCCTCTGATAGTATTGAGCCCAGGTATTTAAATTTCTTTACTCAGTCTAGTATTTCTTCTTCTACTTTTAGTGTGTGTTTTTGCGTATTCTTTCCCACTATCATTGTCTTAGTCTTATCTATATTGATATTCATGTTCATTTCCTCCAATGTTTCCTTGTTAGTCTGTATGTTCATTTTAAGTGTTTCTACGTCCTTTGCAATTATAACCATATCATCCGCATAGCATATCTCCGATATTTTTATATTTTTCATTTTCCAGTACCCTATTTCATATACTCTTATTCCTTTTTTTACTCTCGTCATTGCTCCATCTAACCCCAGTGTCAATAGCATCGGGCTCTGAATGCATCCTTGCTTGAGACTACTAGTTGTTTCAATCATATCTGATTTGCTCTGCTTTGCATATACGTATTTATAGATATTATATATCTTTACATAATTTGTTGTTTCTTTATATACGCTTTGTATTCCTATTATTATTAATTCTTAGTATTGTTAAAGAAATTAGTTAGATATGTAAGTTGGCAATGCGGAGAGCAAGTGTAGAGAGAGGGAGAGAGGGTAGGAAGATGGCGGAAGTGGTAGAAGTGTTGTTGTTGAGGTTATGAGATGAGTGAGTGGTTTTGTGATTACAAGGGGAATGAAAACAAAAAGAAACGAGGTTAAATACATTATTATTCATCATCAGTATTAAAAAGTTATTTTCCTTTTAATATATCAGAAGTAGGATTACAAGGGATTACCGAGGATTACTAGGATTTGAAGGATTACGAGTGATTACTAATTTTCGGATTATCACGTGCCAAGTAGAAAAATGGAAGGCGAATTCGAACGATTTCAAAATAATTTGGGCAGTTATGAAGATAGAAGAGAGAAGAATTTATCGAAACGCGAATCGGAGGTTGATTTACAAGAATTATTTAAAAATTTGGTTATGGAAAATCAACGGAAAGACAAATTAGTTGAAAGTATGTTGGAACAGTTAATCGAAAATAGAAGAAGCAATGTAGAGAATGTGAGTGTTATTCCACAAATTCTAAATAAAGTACCTATATTTGACGGTAACGTAAATGAAGCAAGCGATTGGTTACAACAATTAAACGGAATGCAAGTTCTACATGAAGTCACAGACAAATACATGCTAGAGATAGCTCGAACTAGACTAGTTGCTGCGGCACGGCAATGGTATCTCACCAATTCACCAAATATCCACACGTGGCAGGAATTTACTTTAAAATTTAAGGATACTAGTAGAGAGAGAAGGCGGGTTCTGGACCCGCCGCTCCGCCGCTCAACCGCTCAGTCACAACCCCGAGCGTGTACACTGGAAGGTAGTCACAACCCCGACTGCCCGCGTACGGAAAGGGGGCCACAACCCCGGTTGGAGGGTTAAAAATGGGCAACAACCCCCTCCCCGGAAAATTCAAAACTCCCGCCCCTCTGGTCGGTAAGGTAGAAAACTGGACAGTGCCGGTAATACAGGTGACTGTATGTAGTGCCGCTTTTGACCGGGAAGTGCCGCTGTTCGGTAGATGCCGGTAATATAGGTGGCTGTATGTAGTACCGCTTTTGACCGGGAGGTGTCGCTGTTCGATAGGGCGCCTATGTAGTACAGGTGGCTGTATGTAGTGCTGCTTTCGATCGGAAGGTGTCGCTGCTGCTCGGAGTACAGGGAGCTGCAGGTGGTAACAGGCCTAATTAGGAAATTGGGTATTTCACCAGAAGATGGGGAGGATCAGGAGACGTTGGCCGGAAGGTTTGTAAAGTTAAAAGATTACGTAATACCATGACGTCACAAACTGGTTTCGACGATACACCATCCATGTACTGACCGCGCTCGACGCTATTTGACTTCGGTGAAAGGACGAGAACGGCTATTGCCGACGTGCTATAACTGTTGCATTTTTAAATAGACAGACGGTACACCATCCAAGTACTGACCCCGCCCCTTACTGTTTGACTTTGGTGAAAGGACGAGAACTGCTATTGCCAACGTGCTATGACTGTTGCATTTTTAATTACACATACGGTACACCATCCAAGTACTGATCGCGCGTGTCGCTGTTTGACTTAGGTGATCGCATGAGGGTCGCTATTGCCAACATGCTGGTTGTTGCGGATATGTTCCTATATATTACGTAATATTACGCAATACTATTACATCACAAACAGGTTTAGATGATAATTTTAGATGCAAGGAATATGTTAGAACTTCGCTCTTAGTCAGAAGATGTTGATAAAACAGATAATCATGTATAGATCCCTAATAAGATATTACGTAATACCATCATGGCAAAAACAGGGTTAATGTTAGATGGGAAGAGCGTTCTCATTCATGATATCATACAAAATGCAGCGTTCTGATTGGTCGCACCCTATACAGTGCCACGCTCTGATTGGTTACCAACTCGAAAAATTCCTCGATATGTATAGGAAGGTAGTTCCCCAACAACTTCCTTAACACTGATCAGGCTGTTTAACATCAGACAGTAAGTAATAAAGTCACTGGACATGCGCAAGTTAGCCCTGGTGAACATTACATACTATTGATCTGTCATTAGTAAGGTGAAGAACCGGTTTATATGTTTAAATGTAAACTACACCAAACTGAGGGATCGGGAGATGACCCGAATTTTATACGATTGATCGACCACCAATCGCAGTACGATACATCGTTAGACATCACAAACAGGTTTCAACGTTATATTTTAATATGAACAGGATGAATGTTATGCTATGTATAGGAAGGTAGTTCCCCAACAACTTCCTTAACACTGATCAGGGTGTTTAACGTCAGACAGTAAGTGATGACGTCACTGCGCATGCACAAGTTGGTCCTGCTGAACACTATACTTTCGATCGCTCATCAGTAACGTGAAGAATCGGTTTATACGTTTGAGCGTAAAACACACCAAACTGAGGAATCGGGAGATGACCCGAGCTTCATACGATTGACCGACCGCTAATCACAGTACGCTACATCATTAGACATCACAAATAGGTTTAGATATTATACTGTAATACGATATTATAAGGAAATGGAACGTAAGTCAATTAGTTAGTAAATTATTAAAACGTATCACATAGGCTTATGTTTCACTGCAACACTTATACCAATAATAATCGATTGTAAATCAACAAAGTCAAACATATCAGGCTCGGTCAGGTCGTAGACGGATAGAAATCAGTATCTTTCAGTAAGATATGTGGATTTTCTATAACGATCCTATACAGTCGGCATCTAATAAAATTACGTAATACAGGGCTCCTTTGTCTATTGATACGAGCATGTAACGTCACAAACAGGATTCAACGACAGTTCTGTGTTAAATGTGGAAGTTGATATAAAATCAAATTTAATGAAACCCAGTCCACTATTTATTAATATATTAAGATACATGTAGAAAAACACTTACAAAGTTTAATTGATCGCATCATATGAAATATCGCATTCTGATTGAATATCGATAAATCATATAAAAGCTAGTTCATTTACCGACAGCTTTCTAACAGCTAGGTCGTGAACTTCAACATCTTTACCCCCAGTATATAGTTTTAGTGTTTATAGTTAGGCGTTGATTTCCTACTGGTTTAGCGTTTCATTATCACTTAGTATTCGTCGTGATTAGACAGGCATATTTTAGGTAAGTTATTTAAATTTCACCGCATACTTTCCCTAATAGACTGCAATATTATAGTTTAAGATGGTGTGTGAGATATGCCACAAAACGTTTGCAAGAAAGGATGGATTGAACAGACATCCCTGCTTAAATAATAAATCTTGCACATGCACCATATGTGAGGAAATCTTTACGAGATCGGATAGTCTGTCTCGACATAAGAAAACGCATAATATCGATTCCATAACCAAGAAACGAGATGTTTCAGAAGAGAAGCAGCCACCAAGTAAAACGAACCATCCGGCGAATAGCATGTCGGAACAGGATTTTCGATGCCGCGACCAAACCTTACCGACGGCTACATTACACAATGAGCACCTTTGTTTCCATGCGCATCTGAATAGCAATTCTCTTAAACTTGAAGAGGATATGTTCATCATAAAAATCACCCGGAACAATAATGTAAAAATAATGATAAAGCAGGCACCCCATGATGTAATACAACCTACAACATGAAAATTTGCATAAATATAGGATATTCCAACAGTATTATCCGACGTGAAGGTAATATCGATGGACCGACGCTTTCCAAGAAACAGTGCAGCGAGTGAAATATAATAACGGAGTAAAATAATTTTATACATATTATACTGAATAAAAGATATCATCATAAACTTTACGAATTTTATTTAAAGGGTGGAAAAATATTTATAATAAGTATGCAGTAATAGAATAATGCAGTCTTACTAATAAGTAAGTATAGCAAAACAGCGTAAAAATGTTTATCCAACTGCTGTGGAAGTTATAAAATCCAACTGATTCGATCTCATTTTCTAGGTAAAACTCCTTCGAGGGAGTATACGTTCTCATATTTGAATTTCTGCTATTTCTGTTTATAGGAACACCCCAGAATCGGTTTCTCGTTTACATCTTCAATTAAATATGCGTTGGGATTACCCACCTTACTTAAGCACGTAAGAATACGGGATTTAACCTGAATGGATCGATGTTTCGTATGATTGTATTCATCGATTATTTTAGACAAAATATCCATCTACCTATACAAATCTCTCAAACGAAATAAATGTACAATGTGAAGCTACCAGCATTATTCCACAGTCCTAACCTCGCAAGGAACCGGTTGCGGGTGAAGTTAAAAGGTATTGGTCACATCAAATACATCTCTATACAAACGTATACAGACTTGACTTCAATACAGAAACAAAAACTCACGAAGTTGTATGAACCGTGTATTTAATAAGGGGTGGAAAAGGATACATATGTATATCTATATACTGTTGGCATAATAATATAATATAAAATAAATATAATAATAATCATTCTAACATGATAACGGAAGTATCTTGTTCGATGTCGATATCATGAACATATCAAAGGTGAATGTAATGGGAGGTTTAACATGATGTCTACGATGGAAGATGAAGAAAAAACAAGATGATACCGGAAAATATAAAATTTGCAAGCCATGAAAGAAAATAGTCATATATCGATCTAACCAGTTAAATAAAGAACAGGCTGTGCATCTAATGATGCATTACAATCTTTCTTTACCTTGCACTTGAACTTACGTAAATATAGGATGATACGTTACCAGTACTATTCGACAATCCTAAACTTGCAAGGAGTCGAATTCCTGACGCGCGAAGTTGTATGAATCGTGTATTTGACAAGGGCGAAACAGAACATACATATCAATCCGCTATTAGTGGAAGAGGGGTAAAACATCACTATGTTCTGATAACGGAACTATCTCATCCGATGTTGACATCATAGATATATCGAAGGCGAATATAAATATTCCAAATGATGAATAAGCGTGCATCCCATGGTGAATTACTGCAGTCTTTCGTCCAGCATGAAAAAATATATATAGGACGACCAATTATCCGCACTGACACGCCTAATCTTGAAAGGAGTTAAGTTTATGGTGAAATTAAAGGTATTGGTCACATCGACACCCAAAACAACCTATCAATATGTAAATGTATACGGACTTGACTTCATCATAAAGACGAAAATGTAGGAAGTTGTATCGACCATGTATTTAACAAGGGGAAAAATATACACATATCGATCTATTATTAATGGAAGACGATCAATACATCATTATGTTCTGATATCAGGTTGTTTCGATCGGTACAACATCATAGACATATCAAAGGTGAATGTAATAGAATGTTAACAGTATTGACGATAACCGAGACGAAGAAGAAAGCAAGGTTTTTGGGGTGATATAAAATTTGTAAATCACGAACGAAAAACGGTGTTACGTATTATGATGTACATCGACTTTGCGTGTAAACGGATAGAATCATACTAGTCCGAGTCTCAAACAGCAAATACAAGTGGAATGCGTATTATGCATAAGCATAACAACGTATACTGGACCGGACTGAATCAACGTTTTCGTGCAACGATTGACGGAAATACATCAAATAACTATACAACCGTCACATGGAATTCCCCAAACACATGAACCACCTCACCGCCAGTGGGCGCAGAGCATAACACTGAAATCGAAAAATGACATATATGCGAAAAGGCATTAAACGAACATAAAGTAACAGAGCATCTCCATTTGACTTAACCATTCTGGGGTTTAGCGCATTCCAGTTGTAACCTCAACTGCAAAATACCTACACTCGTTCCGATTTTCTTCTATAATTTAAGTGGATATGACAGTCATCTTCAAATACGCCAGCTGGACGACGATAGCGAAGATATCGACGTTATCCCACTTAATAAAGAAAAATATATCAGCTTCATCAAGATGTTTAAATCGGATCAGTATGTCGATAAGGTAGATGTATTTCGAAAAATAAATATTAAAATGCGATTTATGGACTCGTTCAGATTTATGGCGGTATCTATTGAGAAACAGGATGAATTTTTTCTCAAAATCAATGTTAATATGTGCAGACGTATGACTAGCAGTTGAAGTTCATAACAAACGCACATCCCCGTACTAATATCAACAAGTACGAAAATTAAATGAATCGACTCTACTGCCCAAGAACAGCTTCCACGATACATTGACAAATAAAGGCGTTAGCGATCAAGACTACGAATACACTATAGTAGTCTAGAACACGATCACTCGTTCCAACTTACTGTAATATTGGAATATTTATATTAAAACAGACCTACCACTGTCCGCAGACGTATTTGGAAATTTTTAATTTTTATAAGTATATCACGATTCACAAACGATTTGAACCCAACCCACTACAACAACAACTGATAATTTCAAGAATATGAGTATTCAGTGTGGTTTATCCCAAGTTAGTTTTCACCATGCAAGAGTCAAAAATAAATACCTAACGGTTTATAACAGCAGTGCCCCATCAACCTACCTAGTAGTCTGAGGTGCTAATAATTTATGTGGGTAAGTTATGTCTCAATCGCTGTCCTACAACAAATTCGAGTGGATGAACCCCGATGAAGTTGATCACCTCGACGTTAGTAGCCTAGCGGACAACGATGAAACGCTATTGAACGATGTCCGAAACGACCATCAGCTCCTTCTCGAAAACATAATTCATACAAAATCTATAACAAACAGCATTGCATTGTACATCATCGCAACCTTAAGCAGACCATATTCAACGGTCTAGAACTCACCCATCGAGTACTACGATTCAACCAGTTTACATGTCTGAAATATTACATTCATTAGAACACCTTCCTGAGGAACCATCCCTACGACGACTTCTAGATGAATTTTTTAAATTAATGAATAATTCCGTTTACAGAAAAATGAAGGAGAACATCGATAAACAAGTATATGTTTAACTGCTAACGTATTGAAAGGATTTGAGGTGAAGACGAGACGCTGGACCTCTGATTGCAAAACAGAAGTTTAAAAACATCAATATATTTAGCGATAATTTTACAGTAATTCAAATGAAGATACTTAAAGTCGTCTACAATAAATCCGCATATATCGGTTTCATCGTCTTGGAATTGTTGAAAACAGCTGATGTATGACTTTCACTACAACTACCTGAAACGGTTGTACTAGAATAAAATACCATTATGCTATATGAATACCTACAGATAGCTTCATACTATACATTGAAACTGAGAACGTGTATGCCGATATTAATCGAAATTCGCATACATTTAACACAACTGATTATGAATACGATATAATTCATACGAAATAAGCTCGTGCAGGGAATGTTTACATCGAAGAATTTGTCGATTTTCGATCAAAGATGGTCGGACTTCAAGTAGATAACTGACAAATAAAACGTGTGAGGGGATCCGACCAACGACAATTTGCTGTATAAAACACAGCATCTATTCAGGACGGCTCTGCACGATATCTATCTAATATGGAAAGCAGGAAATTGGCACTACCATGCTTGAACGATAAGAGGTGCATCCATACTAATAGGCTAATGATATACATACACACGCCTAGGGTACAACAAGGCAATCAAGACTGAAAAATAGCGGTTTAAGGTAAAAAATACAATTACCATCCAGAAGCAAACCGAAACCTGTTGTTCCACGAATTTCTTCACAAACAGATTTATCATCATCAGCTTAAACAACGCGGACAACGTAAATATCTACAGCTACATAGGATATCTCTCGTACTGAAGCAAGGTGGGATTTTAAGACATCTGTATTTTTATGAAAATATTAATGTTTGTATGTTATTATTGTATGTGAACGCCAGTTTATCTGACGGTCAATATATTTTTAATAAAATGCAATGTCTGAGTATTTTTAACCGACTCGAACGAGCCACGGACAGCAGCGTGTTTGTCATGCGAAACATTGGTAACATGTACTACTTGTAGAAGCTGATTAACCAAAGAATATCCCTACTAAACACTGACTTGGATATAAGCGTTAAAATAGATGACGACGAGCAAATAAGACGGTATAGGAGCTGTGACGTCAGCACTTACTATCCAACGTCAAACGTCAAGACGTTTTTGAGGGGCATACTTGCCAATATGCAGTCGGAGAGGGGTAAAGGGGTCACTCTTTCAGATGGCGGGAATGTTGAATTTCCGGGGAGGTTGGCGCGAATTTTGAATTTCCAGGGATGTTGACGCGAATTTTAAATTTCAAGGGAGGTTGACGCGAATTTTGAATTTTCGAGGTTGTTGAACCGAATTTTAAATTGCAAGAGGGGTTGTATACCTTCCAGACACGCAGGCATGCGTGTTGTCCACCTTTCGGAGTCGATGATGTGGACAACACGCATGCCTGCGTGTCTGGAAGGTATACAACCCCTCTTGCAATTTAAAATTCGGTTCAACAACCTCGAAATTTCAAAATTCGCGTCAACCTCCCTTGAAATTTAAAATTCGCGTCAACATCCCTGGAAATTCAAAATTCGCGCCAACCTCCCCGGAAATTCAACATTCCCGCCATCTGAAAGAGTGACCCCTTTACCCCTCTCCGACTGCATATTGGCAAGTATGCCCCTCAAAAACGTCTTGACGTTTGACGTTGGATAGTAAGTGCTGACGTCACAGCTCCTATACCGTCTTATTTGCTCGTCGTCATCTATTTTAACGCTTATATCCAAGTCAGTGTTTAGTAGGGATATTCTTTGGTTAATCAGCTTCTACAAGTAGTACATGTTACCAATGTTTCGCATGACAAACACGCTGCTGTCCGTGGCTCGTTCGAGTCGGTTAAAAATACTCAGACATTGCATTTTATTAAAAATATATTGACCGTCAGATAAACTGGCGTTCACATACAATAATAACATACAAACATTAATATTTTCATAAAAATACAGATGTCTTAAAATCCCACCTTGCTTCAGTACGAGAGATATCCTATGTAGCTGTAGATATTTACGTTGTCCGCGTTGTTTAAGCTGATGATGATAAATCTGTTTGTGAAGAAATTCGTGGAACAACAGGTTTCGGTTTGCTTCTGGATGGTAATTGTATTTTTTACCTTAAACCGCTATTTTTCAGTCTTGATTGCCTTGTTGTACCCTAGGCGTGTGTATGTATATCATTAGCCTATTAGTATGGATGCACCTCTTATCGTTCAAGCATGGTAGTGCCAATTTCCTGCTTTCCATATTAGATAGATATCGTGCAGAGCCGTCCTGAATAGATGCTGTGTTTTATACAGCAAATTGTCGTTGGTCGGATCCCCTCACACGTTTTATTTGTCAGTTATCTACTTGAAGTCCGACCATCTTTGATCGAAAATCGACAAATTCTTCGATGTAAACATTCCCTGCACGAGCTTATTTCGTATGAATTATATCGTATTCATAATCAGTTGTGTTAAATGTATGCGAATTTCGATTAATATCGGCATACACGTTCTCAGTTTCAATGTATAGTATGAAGCTATCTGTAGGTATTCATATAGCATAATGGTATTTTATTCTAGTACAACCGTTTCAGGTAGTTGTAGTGAAAGTCATACATCAGCTGTTTTCAACAATTCCAAGACGATGAAACCGATATATGCGGATTTATTGTAGACGACTTTAAGTATCTTCATTTGAATTACTGTAAAATTATCGCTAAATATATTGATGTTTTTAAACTTCTGTTTTGCAATCAGAGGTCCAGCGTCTCGTCTTCACCTCAAATCCTTTCAATACGTTAGCAGTTAAACATATACTTGTTTATCGATGTTCTCCTTCATTTTTCTGTAAACGGAATTATTCATTAATTTAAAAAATTCATCTAGAAGTCGTCGTAGGGATGGTTCCTCAGGAAGGTGTTCTAATGAATGTAATATTTCAGACATGTAAACTGGTTGAATCGTAGTACTCGATGGGTGAGTTCTAGACCGTTGAATATGGTCTGCTTAAGGTTGCGATGATGTACAATGCAATGCTGTTTGTTATAGATTTTGTATGAATTATGTTTTCGAGAAGGAGCTGATGGTCGTTTCGGACATCGTTCAATAGCGTTTCATCGTTGTCCGCTAGGCTACTAACGTCGAGGTGATCAACTTCATCGGGGTTCATCCACTCGAATTTGTTGTAGGACAGCGATTGAGACATAACTTACCCACATAAATTATTAGCACCTCAGACTACTAGGTAGGTTGATGGGGCACTGCTGTTATAAATCGTTAGGTATTTATTTTTGACTCTTGCATGGTGAAAACTAACTTGGGATAAACCACACTGAATACTCATATTCTTGAAATTATCAGTTGTTGTTGTAGTGGGTTGGGTTCAAATCGTTTGTGAATCGTGATATACTTATAAAAATTAAAAATTTCCAAATACGTCTGCGGACAGTGGTAGGTCTGTTTTAATATAAATATTCCAATATTACAGTAAGTTGGAACGAGTGATCGTGTTCTAGACTACTATAGTGTATTCGTAGTCTTGATCGCTAACGCCTTTATTTGTCAATGTATCGTGGAAGCTGTTCTTGGGCAGTAGAGTCGATTCATTTAATTTTCGTACTTGTTGATATTAGTACGGGGATGTGCGTTTGTTATGAACTTCAACTGCTAGTCATACGTCTGCACATATTAACATTGATTTTGAGAAAAAAATTCATCCTGTTTCTCAATAGATACCGCCATAAATCTGAACGAGTCCATAAATCGCATTTTAATATTTATTTTTCGAAATACATCTACCTTATCGACATACTGATCCGATTTAAACATCTTGATGAAGCTGATATATTTTTCTTTATTAAGTGGGATAACGTCGATATCTTCGCTATCGTCGTCCAGCTGGCGTATTTGAAGATGACTGTCATATCCACTTAAATTATAGAAGAAAATCGGAACGAGTGTAGGTATTTTGCAGTTGAGGTTACAACTGGAATGCGCTAAACCCCAGAATGGTTAAGTCAAATGGAGATGCTCTGTTACTTTATGTTCGTTTAATGCCTTTTCGCATATATGTCATTTTTCGATTTCAGTGTTATGCTCTGCGCCCACTGGCGGTGAGGTGGTTCAGGTGTTTGGGGAATTCCATGTGACGGTTGTATAGTTATTTGATGTATTTCCGTCAATCGTTGCACGAAAACGTTGATTCAGTCCGGTCCAGTATACGTTGTTATGCTTATGCATAATACGCATTCCACTTGTATTTGCTGTTTGAGACTCGGACTAGTATGATTCTATCCGTTTACACGCAAAGTCGATGTACATCATAATACGTAACACCGTTTTTCGTTCGTGATTTACAAATTTTATATCACCCCAAAAACCTTGCTTTCTTCGTCTCGGTTATCGTCAATACTGTTAACATTCTATTACATTCACCTTTGATATGTCTATGATGTTGTACCGATCGAAACAACCTGATATCAGAACATAATGATGTATTGATCGTCTTCCATTAATAATAGATCGATATGTGTATATTTTTCCCCCTTGTTAAATACATGGTCGATACAACTTCCTACATTTTCGTCTTTATGATGAAGTCAAGTCCGTATACATTTACATATTGATAGGTTGTTTTGGGTGTCGATGTGACCAATACCTTTAATTTCACCATAAACTTAACTCCTTTCAAGATTAGGCGTGTCAGTGCGGATAATTGGTCGTCCTATATATATTTTTTCATGCTGGACGAAAGACTGCAGTAATTCACCATGGGATGCACGCTTATTCATCATTTGGAATATTTATATTCGCCTTCGATATATCTATGATGTCAACATCGGATGAGATAGTTCCGTTATCAGAACATAGTGATGTTTTACCCCTCTTCCACTAATAGCGGATTGATATGTATGTTCTGTTTCGCCCTTGTCAAATACACGATTCATACAACTTCGCGCGTCAGAAATTCGACTCCTTGCAAGTTTAGGATTGTCGAATAGTACTGGTAACGTATCATCCTATATTTACGTAAGTTCAAGTGCAAGGTAAAGAAAGATTGTAATGCATCATTAGATGCACAGCCTGTTCTTTATTTAACTGGTTAGATCGATATATGACTATTTTCTTTCATGGCTTGCAAATTTTATATTTTCCGGTATCATCTTGTTTTTTCTTCATCTTCCATCGTAGACATCATGTTAAACCCCCATTACATTCACCTTTGATATGTTCATGATATCGACATCGAACAAGATACTTCCGTTATCATGTTAGAATGATTATTATTATATTTATTTTATATTATATTATTATGCCAACAGTATATAGATATACATATGTATCCTTTTCCACCCCTTATTAAATACACGGTTCATACAACTTCGTGAGTTTTTGTTTCTGTATTGAAGTCAAGTCTGTATACGTTTGTATAGAGATGTATTTGATGTGACCAATACCTTTTAACTTCACCCGCAACCGGTTCCTTGCGAGGTTAGGACTGTGGAATAATGCTGGTAGCTTCACATTGTACATTTATTTCGTTTGAGAGATTTGTATAGGTAGATGGATATTTTGTCTAAAATAATCGATGAATACAATCATACGAAACATCGATCCATTCAGGTTAAATCCCGTATTCTTACGTGCTTAAGTAAGGTGGGTAATCCCAACGCATATTTAATTGAAGATGTAAACGAGGAACCGATTCTGGGGTGTTCCTATAAACAGAAATAGCAGAAATTCAAATATGAGAACGTATACTCCCTCGAAGGAGTTTTACCTAGAAAATGAGATCGAATCAGTTGGATTTTATAACTTCCACAGCAGTTGGATAAACATTTTTACGCTGTTTTGCTATACTTACTTATTAGTAAGACTGCATTATTCTATTACTGCATACTTATTATAAATATTTTTCCACCCTTTAAATAAAATTCGTAAAGTTTATGATGATATCTTTTATTCAGTATAATATGTATAAAATTATTTTAGTCCGTTATTATATTTCACTCGCTGCACTGTTTCTTGGAAAGCGTCGGTCCATCGATATTACCTTCACGTCGGATAATACTGTTGGAATATCCTATATTTATGCAAATTTTCATGTTGTAGGTTGTATTACATCATGGGGTGCCTGCTTTATCATTATTTTTACATTATTGTTCCGGGTGATTTTTATGATGAACATATCCTCTTCAAGTTTAAGAGAATTGCTATTCAGATGCGCATGGAAACAAAGGTGCTCATTGTGTAATGTAGCCGTCGGTAAGGTTTGGTCGCGGCATCGAAAATCCTGTTCCGACATGCTATTCGCCGGATGGTTCGTTTTACTTGGTGGCTGCTTCTCTTCTGAAACATCTCGTTTCTTGGTTATGGAATCGATATTATGCGTTTTCTTATGTCGAGACAGACTATCCGATCTCGTAAAGATTTCCTCACATATGGTGCATGTGCAAGATTTATTATTTAAGCAGGGATGTCTGTTCAATCCATCCTTTCTTGCAAACGTTTTGTGGCATATCTCACACACCATCTTAAACTATAATATTGCAGTCTATTAGGGAAAGTATGCGGTGAAATTTAAATAACTTACCTAAAATATGCCTGTCTAATCACGACGAATACTAAGTGATAATGAAACGCTAAACCAGTAGGAAATCAACGCCTAACTATAAACACTAAAACTATATACTGGGGGTAAAGATGTTGAAGTTCACGACCTAGCTGTTAGAAAGCTGTCGGTAAATGAACTAGCTTTTATATGATTTATCGATATTCAATCAGAATGCGATATTTCATATGATGCGATCAATTAAACTTTGTAAGTGTTTTTCTACATGTATCTTAATATATTAATAAATAGTGGACTGGGTTTCATTAAATTTGATTTTATATCAACTTCCACATTTAACACAGAACTGTCGTTGAATCCTGTTTGTGACGTTACATGCTCGTATCAATAGACAAAGGAGCCCTGTATTACGTAATTTTATTAGATGCCGACTGTATAGGATCGTTATAGAAAATCCACATATCTTACTGAAAGATACTGATTTCTATCCGTCTACGACCTGACCGAGCCTGATATGTTTGACTTTGTTGATTTACAATCGATTATTATTGGTATAAGTGTTGCAGTGAAACATAAGCCTATGTGATACGTTTTAATAATTTACTAACTAATTGACTTACGTTCCATTTCCTTATAATATCGTATTACAGTATAATATCTAAACCTATTTGTGATGTCTAATGATGTAGCGTACTGTGATTAGCGGTCGGTCAATCGTATGAAGCTCGGGTCATCTCCCGATTCCTCAGTTTGGTGTGTTTTACGCTCAAACGTATAAACCGATTCTTCACGTTACTGATGAGCGATCGAAAGTATAGTGTTCAGCAGGACCAACTTGTGCATGCGCAGTGACGTCATCACTTACTGTCTGACGTTAAACACCCTGATCAGTGTTAAGGAAGTTGTTGGGGAACTACCTTCCTATACATAGCATAACATTCATCCTGTTCATATTAAAATATAACGTTGAAACCTGTTTGTGATGTCTAACGATGTATCGTACTGCGATTGGTGGTCGATCAATCGTATAAAATTCGGGTCATCTCCCGATCCCTCAGTTTGGTGTAGTTTACATTTAAACATATAAACCGGTTCTTCACCTTACTAATGACAGATCAATAGTATGTAATGTTCACCAGGGCTAACTTGCGCATGTCCAGTGACTTTATTACTTACTGTCTGATGTTAAACAGCCTGATCAGTGTTAAGGAAGTTGTTGGGGAACTACCTTCCTATACATATCGAGGAATTTTTCGAGTTGGTAACCAATCAGAGCGTGGCACTGTATAGGGTGCGACCAATCAGAACGCTGCATTTTGTATGATATCATGAATGAGAACGCTCTTCCCATCTAACATTAACCCTGTTTTTGCCATGATGGTATTACGTAATATCTTATTAGGGATCTATACATGATTATCTGTTTTATCAACATCTTCTGACTAAGAGCGAAGTTCTAACATATTCCTTGCATCTAAAATTATCATCAAAACCTGTTTGTGATGTAATAGTATTGCGTAATATTACGTAATATATAGGAACCTATCCGCAACAACCAGCATGTTGGCAATTGCGACCCTCATGCGATCACCTAAGTCAAACAGCGACACGCGCGATCAGTACTTGGATGGTGTACCGTATGTGTAATTAAAAATGCAACAGTCATAGCACGTTGGCAATAGCAGTTCTCGTCCTTTCACCAAAGTCAAACAGTAAGGGGCGGGGTCAGTACTTGGATGGTGTACCGTCTGTCTATTTAAAAATGCAACAGTTATAGCACGTTGGCAATAGCCGTTCTCGTCCTTTCACCGAAGTCAAATAGCGTCGAGCGCGGTCAGTATATGGATGGTGTATCGTCGAAACCAGTTTGTGACGTCATGGTATTACGTAATCTTTTAACTTTACAAACCTTCCGGCCAACGTCTCCTGATCCTCCCCATCTTCTGGTGAAATACCCAATTTCCTAATTAGGCCTGTTACCACCTACAGCTCCCTGTAGTCCGAGCAGCAGCGACACCTTCCGGTCGAAAGCAGCACTACATACAGCCACCTGTACTACATAGGCGCCCTATCGAACAGCGACACCTCCCGGTCAAAAGCGGTACTACATACAGCCACCTATATTACCGGCATCTACCGAACAGCGGCACTTCCCGGTCAAAAGCGGCACTACATACAGTCACCTGTATTACCGGCACTGTCCAGTTTTCTACCTTACCGACCAGAGGGGCGGGAGTTTTGAATTTTCCGGGGAGGGGGTTGTTGCCCATTTTTAACCCTCCAACCGGGGTTGTGGCCCCCTTTCCGTACGCGGGCAGTCGGGGTTGTGACTACCTTCCAGTATACACGCTCGGGGTTGTGACTGAGCGGTTGAGCGGCGGAGCGGCGGGTCCAGAATCCGCCTTCTCTCTCTACTGATACTTTTCTTATTAAAGAAAACATATCGACAAAATGGAAAAGGATGGAAGAACGGACACAAAAGAAAAACGAAAGTATCGACTCATATTTCCACGACAAGGTACGTCTTTGTACAGCACTCAATTTAGAACTAAAAGAAATTAAGGAGCAAGTTTTAATCGGATTATGGTCTAAACTATAGATGGGCAACCTCCGGCCCGCGGGCCACATGCGGCCTCGAGTAAGATTTGCCCGGCCCGCTACTGAATTCTTTCGTTGCATATTAGCACGGCTCGTCTAAACTTAATTCATAATGAATCATAAGGATACCACAAAAATGTATATTTTTCAAGATTACTCGCAGCATAAAACTTCTACAAAGAAAGGTTGCCCATGCCTGGTCTAAACATTTGTGTGATGCCATGTTCCCTTTAAAACACGCCACAATTAATGAGCTTTTGCATGATTTGCATAATTATCAGAATATTGAAATGAAAAGGACGGAAAGGATAGGAGGGAAAGTTACCAAGCCCATATACAACCCGAACAATGAAGGGAAGCCAAGGGAAGATACATAATAATTTGCAAGCAGGTTACAGAGGGTAACCAAAATGTTATAATTGTGACAAATATGGCCACATTGGAAGAGATTGTCCGGAACCTAAGAAAATTCCAAAATGTGATAAACGTCAGGAGATGGGACATATTGCTAGGAACTACACTGTAAGTAAACAAGGCAGCATGCATGTAGTGCAAAATAAACAAAGTATTGATATATTTAGAAAGCATTTAAAGAATATTTTAATTAATGATATTACACTTATCGCAATGATTGATTGTGGAAGTTCAGATTGCACAATAAGGGCATCGGTGGCACTGGAGCATTTTGACGTCCATAGAAGGGTAAGTGAACTGAAAGGTTTTGGCCCGAATACACATATAGTTAGATCATGTGGAGTGATTTGTGGACGAATAAAAGTAGATGTTGTAAATGGAGAGAATGCAGAGGTCAGAGTTGTCCCAGATGATGTCCAACCAGTGGACGTAATAATTGGCAGAACGTTTACAGAATTACCCCATGTTGCATATTATAAAGTCGATAACGTTTTAGTATTTCAACATCGAGATGAACTGGACCTAACCTTAGCAGATGAGCAACCCAATGGCTATCAAAAAATAACGTCATTGGAAGAAACATCTATACCTGCCCACTCAGTAGGATTTATCAACATAATACAGTCAGAAGCGAATTTTTGTGCACCAGCCATAAACACTGAAGACAAATGTAATATTATTAGAAAAGGACAGCAGATAGGAGGAAAGGTACTGATGAGCGACAACCCAGCGACAATAATCGATACCCGAAGAGATGAAGTAAAGGAAGATGAAGTAAACGTCGGGGATATTACAAAGGAACAAAACCAAGAACTATTGGAAACACTTAATAAATATCGTTGGTGTATTGCAAAAACATCTACAAATTAGGTAAAACTGATCTGGTAGAAATGGACATAGTCGAAAGAAACGGTAGTACGCCAACATCCACCAAACTCTATAGAGTAACGAATGAAGAGAAGTCTACCATAAAATAAATTGTGAATGAGTGGAAGGCAGCAGGTGTGGTTATGGAGACAAATTCACCTTACACAAGTCCGGTACTTTTAGTGAAGAAGAAGCCGACATGTGGTTGATTAACGCCGGCTTAATGCACGAACACAAAGAATAAGTTATCCTTTACCGAACCTAAATGAACATCTGGAATTATTGCATGGGAGTAAAATATATGCTGTTAGATCTGGCCCATGGTTATTTACAATTAGCCTTGAAGAAAGAAGCACGACATAAAACGGCCTTCATAACACCCGATGAAACAGGTAAGTTCACTAGAGCTATGTTCGGATTAATGAACGCAAGCTTCTATTTCTTAAAATTGATGCAAGTCGCTCTAGCCCCGTTAAGAGGTAAAGTATTATTATTTTGTTTGGATGATATTCGAATACCGGCAAAATGTTGGGGAGACCTTATGATAAGATTGTATCAAGTTTTGGAAGCTCTGCGAAAGGCACAATTGACGATACGACTAACGAAATGTGAATTTGGGACAAACTAGTGTAGAATATTTAGGATTTATAATAACGCCCGACGGAATACAACCAGGTCCAGGTAAACAAGATACTATAAAAAAATTTCCCACACCAAAGAATGTCCACGAAGTAAGGAGATTTTTGGGATTGGCCGGATTCTTTAGAAGGTTTATCAAGAATGTTGCGGTTAGAGCCCATTGACCCATTGACAAAGCTAGTAAAGAAGAAACAACCGTTTGTATGGACTACCGACCAGGAAGAAGCTTTTAAAGATCTAAAATCGACCTTTACACAGAAATCAGTATTGCAGATTTACAACCCGAAAACGGAATCGACTGAATTACACACTGCAAGCTCAGTAGGATAGGCAGCTATGCTATTACAAGCAGGACCAGATGGACTATTGCATTTAGTATATGCCATTAGCAGACGAACTTCAGATGTAGAAGCGAATTATCATTCCAGCAAACTCGAACTTCTCTCTCTAGTATGGGCTATTGAACGACTTCGGAGAGTATAGAATTTACCGTAATAACCGATTGCCAGGCATTGATCTATTTAAATGCAAATAAGACGAGAAATGCACAAATAGTACGCTGGTATAATCAGTTAAGCGAATATAATTTCACCATTAAACATCAATCGGGAGACAAGATACAGCATGTCGGCGCCATGAGCCGAGCACCAGTTTGGGACGACCAGGAGTACGTTTCGGAACCGACCTACCAGGGTGACAGTTATACTATACTAAATCGTGAAGAAGAACTGACTTTGTTTCAATATTCGGACAATGAACTTAAAAGAATTATAGACACGTTGAATATTAAAGACAGAAAACTAATGCAGTGCGAAATAAACTTAGTGCGCAATTATAAAATTAAATATGGACTCTTATATAAAACTATTGAGTGTGAAAGTGGTGAAAAAGACATTGTATGTGGTTCCGAATAGTATGCGGAAAATGATTGCAATAAAATATCGTGACTTGATGGGTCACAATGGTGTAGAACGAACTTTGAACCGAATCAAAACATTTTATAATTTTCCTAACATGCGTGCTTACACAAAAGGACATAGTAGGTGTGTACAGTGGATTCTCAGCAAAACTCCAACCAGCAGGCAACCAGGTGTCCTACATCCAATACCGCCGTGGCGCAGACCTTTTCGTTGATTCATCAGTATATATTGGTGATTTGCGACAATTTAACAAAATTTGTTAGATTACAGGCTGTCAAAAATACAAAATCCGAACACAATATCAAGAAGTTACAAGAGTTTATTCTACGTTTCGGGGCGCCGGACCGAATGGTAACCGATCGATGTACATATGTGTTTCATGGCAAGAAAGTTCAACAAATTTTGTGAAGAACATGGAATCCGTCATACTATAAATTCAAGTCGACATCCCCAAGCGAACGGATTGGTGGAACGGGTTAACGGAGTTATCATACCAATGATGCAAATTGTTACGTCAGAGTCGGGTGAAACGAACTGGGATATTCATCTGGACAAAATAGCACCGGATCTAAACACGTCACTAGGAAATCAGCTTTTGAGTTATTGTTTGCCTATATACCTAGGCTGAAAGACGGAAAGACCAGAATGCTAACCGAAGATAACGAGACGTATGTGCCTCCGACTGAATTACAAAAGGAAGCCATCAAACACATGGAAGCAGACCAGGCGGGATATAAGACACGGTACGGCCGACCCCGGTATCGCAACGTGAAATACCAAATCGGGGATATTGTGTTTATCAAACGTCCTATTACCGCTACTGGAGAATCGACAAAATTACAGAGACGATATCGAGGGCCTTTAACGATCACTAAGGTTTTGCCAGAGATACTTATGGAGTGGCAGACCTGAGGGAAACCACGACTGGCAGGAGGTTTGCGACTACCGCTCACGTGTCGCAAATTAAAATATGGAGACTAGAGAATTGTGATTACGATACCACGGAAGATGAAATAGACGTGTTGACGAGACGACAGAACGAAGACCAAATGGAAATAGCGAGATCGGGAGACGATGGAGAAGAGGAGAGACCAGAAGAGCCGAACGAGGGCAAAATGAAGAAAAGAGAACGACGACCACCAATATATTTAAATGATTATGGCCTTAGTTTTAAGGCATGTGTTGTAAATTACCAGTTGTATTTGTGTAATGTTAAGTAACGATTAACTCATTTTTAAGTATGTCTTCATCTCGAGGACGAGATTATTTGTTTACGATGGCCGAATGTTAAAGAAATTATTTAGATATGTAAGTTGGCAATGCGGAGAGCAAGTGTAGAGAGGGCGAGAGAGAGGGGGTAGGAAGATGGCGGAAGTAGTAGAAGTGTTGTTGTTGAGGTTATGAGATGAGTATCATCAGTATTATTCATATGTCTTCTCTATTAACCTTGTCAAAAGCTTTCTGTAGGTCTACAAAGCATAAATGTGCCTCTTTATCTTCTTTTAATGCTTTTTCTCCTATTTGCCTCATTATAAATATTGCATCATTATCCCTCTACCCAGTCGAAATCTAAATTGTGTGTCCTCTAAAGTATGTTGCAGTTTATCTCTCATAAGTATTGCTATTATTCTAGTATATACCTTTGATACTGTGCTAGTTAGTGTTATCCCCCTGTTGCTACAGTCTTTTGGGTCTCCTTTTTTGTAAATTGGCGTTATTATACTTGTTATCCAATCCCTTGGTGCACTATCTAACATTACCCTGTTCATCGCCTTCGTAAGTTCTTGTATGGCTATCTCTGGTGATATTTTGACCTTCCCAATTTTAACTCTCCTATCGCTTCCTTTACTTCCTTCATACTTATCTCGTCTGTTTGTGTTATTTCTATTCTGTGCCCTAGTCTTACATTCAAATATTAGTTCTTGACGGTTAGGCTCCCCGTTCCCCTCCTTATATTTACTCGCTAAAATAAAGTTGACCAAACTTTTGTTATGAATCCACGGGGAAACGACACATCTTTGTGCCTATTCAATAGTAACGGTTTCCCTATCATAATTTGATAAGCCAGTGGAATAGGAGGAGTACATTCACAATACGATACTGCACTTATATTGTTGCTGTTATTCCATCTTACTCGACCAGGCATAAACTGACTTGACACTTGCTTCCAGTGTATACTTTCACATACTTTTCAGTCTAGGGGATTAAAAAAACAAGAGGTCCTTACAAAAATCTTCACACCTTATTGTGATATATACCAAATTTTGAATACATTAGTTCCCACCGCCGCTTCGAAGTCTTCCCTTTCCCTCCGTCGGTCTCCCACTCCGAATCATAATAAAAAGATTCCAATTACTGATTTGCCGGCAAGAAAAGAAAGAACAAGAGCCAACAACCTGATGGGAATGAAACCTCAAACGTTATTTTCTCCCCCACCCCTAGGAGAAAGACCAGGTTCTCGCTGCAACTTCGCCAACCTCTACCACCACCAGGAAAAATAAAATCGCCTCCATTGTACTAAGGAACAGATTAGCTTGGGGAAACGTTAGCTCAAGGTTGACGGCTCTGAAGATATCATTTAGCAAACCCAAAATATCGTCGTACATATTGCTTTAAACGAATTACGCCAGGAACTCCTTCCACGCCCACCATATTCGCCAGATCTAACTCTTAGTGCCTTTATCTGTTCCTAAATATGAAAAAACTACTACCGGGTGGCTAATTTGAGACGTACATGAGGTAAAAGTTGCTATAAATAGGTGGATTGTGGAGACTTCAACAAAGTTGTTTGTGGAGGGTTTGAAAAAATTGTTTCTCGTTGAGATAAGTGTATTCAACTCAATGGCGATTACATTGAGAAACTACATTGTAATTTTGAAGAAAATTAGCAAAATAAAAATATTATAACTAAAGGCCGGATAATATGCAGTTTGTATATTATTTGCATATTTTGTAGTAATTCAGCATATTTGGCGTATCCGAGTTTTATTTATTTATTGGATGTAATTTATTATAGGATAGGCATTACTAAAAATATGTCGTGGTTGTAACAAACAAAGAGTTAAACTGCCCTCTTTAAAATAGCATTCTATGAAGCCTCTTCTCGATACTTTTCCGATAAGCGCTCTCAAAAATTTATTAATGCTGGGAACAGCATTAATAAAATTTACATCTAGAGCGGGACAGAATTCAAGGAAAAGCTAATTCCCTGAAACTTGTAAATAAATACAAAAATACATTCTACCAGAAAATTAGGAGCACAGGTGTTTCTTTGTTATTCGGAGAAATATATTCCCATATTCGAAAGCAATATTATTTATTTTAAACGTCATTTTACGTTTTCGAAGTGTAAACTTGTGAGTTGTTATTAATTATAATAGCAAAAATGCCGAAAATAGCGACTGTGCCTGGATGGATTGCACCTTATGAATTGCGTATGAATGGAGAAAAAGAATTTTGGGTAGCACGGAGCAAGATTGTAAATAAAATTTAAGTTTATTTCCTCTTATTAATGTATAGTTTTTAAACGATGTTTGACAAATCATCAATACAACGCTTCGACAAATCATTTTATTTTGAAATGAGTAAAATGAGATGTATATTTCATGCGTATTTTTCGCATATCATCAGCACAATACGGAATATCTGATATTCCGTATTCTGCTGATAGTTTTTAAATAAAAATCATTTTAAAATAAAATTATTTGTCGAAGCGTTGTGTTGGTTATTTCATTAAATGTCGTTTATTCCGATTGCTTCGCAAACTCTTTACACATTAGTTTTTATTACTCCTTTATCTTTTACTAATACTTATTTTATAAAAAAACAACTGATGTGATATTTTTTATGCAGGTTACAAGTGAGAGAAAGTTTCAAGTCGACCAGCATATTAAAACTCCATCTCATGCTGCAAAACTATCAAAGATGAAATTGGCGAAAAAGGTCAGCAAACATTACCGCAATGTTTGCCATCAACCTCCAAAAAATCGGAACAGGAACAATTTAATGAAGATTTGTGCCTAATCTTTGCATCGGCAGATATTCCGCTACATAAAATAACCAATTTAAATGTCAAGTTATTTTTGCAAAAGTACACCAGCAAATATAATATTCCCGACGAGAGCACCTTAAGAAAAATAATATTCACCGTATCTATGCAGAAACATTGAGTAGCATTAAGAAGGCTGTGTCAAACAATTACCTTCACATATGCGCAGATCAAACTACTGATAGTGTGGGCCGATACATAATTCACTTAATGATAGGTATCCTTAACATATCGGTTCCAGCAAAATCTTATTTAATTTCATCCAAGCAATAAGAAAAGGCAAATAATTTGACAATAACAAGGTTTATACAGGAAGAACTGGCAACCTTTTTCTTACCGGAATCGATTCCAACAGAAAAAATTCTATTGTTTTTGTTCAGCTTGCAAATTGAAAATCTTTTACCCAAATTTAATTAACACACAACTTGCTTGGCGCACGGACTAAATCGTGTTGCAGAAGAAGTAAGAAACCATTTTCCCTTGGTAAATACTTTAATTAGTAGTGTTAAGAAAGTGTTTTTAAGGGCTCCATTAAGAGTTCAGTTTTACAAACAACATCTACCCAATCAGTAATCACACGATGGGGTGCGTGGTTGGAAGCTGCTATCTTTCATGCAAATCATTATGAAGAAATAAAGACAATTATTATGGATCTTGATACCGATACACTATCTGCGCTAGACGCCCAAAAGGTGGATTCGAGTAAAGAAATACCTCAACAGTTGGCGTTTATTAAAGCCAACTACAGTTTTATTTCCACTTCTATATTGCAATTGAAAAAACAATTTATGTCGCTAATTGAGAGGGTTAAAATAATAAACAAATTTGAAAAGTTATGTTTTGATGTTAAAGGAAGGGCGGGAAAATCCGTGTATGAAAAATTTTTAAGTGTAATAGAAAAAATGAGGGTTTTAAAAAGCTAAAGGATATTGCTAAAATCTTTTGTGGTGAGTCAGTAGAAAATATTGAGTTGACAATAGAGGATATTTCTAATTTGAAATATGCTCCTATAACAAGCGTGGACGTAGAACGAACCTTTTCAATATATAAATACATGTTATCAGACAAGCGCCACAATTTTTCTATTGAAAACTTTGAGAAATATGTAATTCTAAATTGTTTTCATAGTTAATTATGTTGTAAAATGTTATAAATAAACTTGTAGTAAACATAATAGAGTATTTTTTTCTATAGTATTATATTTTCTAGCATTACTCCTATATTTCTTTTGTCTGCATATTTTTCATATGAAAGTGCATATTTAGGCCAAAACATCTGCATATTTATGCGTTTATTTCCACTTTTTGCATATAATCCGGCCTCTAATTATAACCAAATTCCTTAAACTTTGCAAACATTCCTCCTGCTTTTTCTTTTCTGAAATAAATCAAATCGGCGAGGCTCTTCTTTGCTTTGACTCCGTCCTGAGGACAGCCGCAAGATCGGAGAACTAGTGCACCGACCGTAAAGATCGCTGAACAGGCAATAGCGGAAGGATAATTGTATTCGTCAAAAATTCAATCCACTACTCCAATGTCGTCGTACTGCTGTTGAACTCCCTTGAGGCGACGGCTGTCATGATCTGCACCACTCCATTATAAGATATATTTGGTTTAGGATCCACCCAGTAGATTGCTTGGTGGTGGAGCCTCTAAACGCGAAGCATCTCCTTCGTTGATGTTTGTTTGTCATATCATCCCCTTGACTACCCTTCGTACTTTCATACGAACGTAATCCCGGACATGTTCAACTTGCTGCTACTAAGGACGTCCTGGTAAATAAGACCGTCGAGAATATCAGAGATCTCTCATACAATCAAAACTCCATCTTAATTACGCTTAAAGTGAGCTTAGGGAAATTATTTTTAAAGTGCTGTTACCTTCGAGGAAGCTGGACGATCTTTCACAGAGACAATGTCACAGGCTTTGAATGGTTGATCCAGCCCTATACCTTTCCGAAATACAAGCGGAATGCCGACGTAGGTAAGGATGTACATTAGAGGCCAGGAAAACTGGCGTAATCCACCATATTACTCGAGAACAGCCAAAGAGCAAATCTCTGTTGCTCGCCAAGTTTGGGATGCTCTGGAGTAGTTGAAGTAGAAGGTCTGACACGATAAGATTGGTTTGCTTGTGGCAGATAAAGACCCGCTTTGGAAGCTTTTTAAAGCATCCAGAAATGCCGGTGGAAACCCTCGAAACTGAGTTCATCACGGCACCCACGGTTTTGACTTTTCACTGAAGGTTGAGATCCACGCAGATCAAATTTTGGGGACATAATAATAGTAAGAATAATTACTTTATCACCAAACAGATTACAAAAAAATTCAACAAAAGGGCAATATAGATATAAAAGATTGCAATTAAAGTGATTTGATATTTTACTATTTTGTAAAATAGCGTGATCTACATAGTTACTCCAGTTCGCTGCAACGAATAACGGTTGGATCGACAAAGATAAAGCTACAGTGTAGCAGAGAGAAGCAATGGATGTGCTACATTAACAATGTCTTTGAAGACGCGTTATGGAAGCAACCATTTACAGCAAATTTACCAAGCGCACCTAAAAGGAAGAATCCAAAAGAGCAACAAAAACCTCCAGAAGTTCCAAAACATCGTGGCGTAGCTTATCCGGTTGGCCTTTCAATACCTGTTTGAACAATTGGAAGTGCAATCATTCGTCAATGAAAAGCTCTTCGACTGTTGCCCCGTCAGAGGGTTCCGCACGATCTTCCAAATCTCAAGACTAGATTGTGGATGTTCTCCATAAGCTTCTAAAAGAACTTCTTAACGGTCATTCCGGTAAGGGACTTGAAAAGGAAGAAATTAACGGAAAAAGCAGATATAAAAGACCTCAAGTGATTTGTTAGAACTGTGGGAAACCTGATTACTTCAAAAATTGTTGCCCAGCACAGTTTTCTTGAAGAAATTCCGAAAATTACTCATTCCACGCCCCAGTCCAGAAAATCATTAGATCTCAACTACAACGTGGAACCAAAAGCTTGGTAGTGGAGGGTGTGCTATTTGGCAAAAGGTATATAGCTTAGTTGGTAAACGGAGAGTACCGTTGACGACAAGGCCACGCGTTAACCACTGCTACTGAAGATAAGGCATAAGTCCATAGACCTTTAGTAGCAGAAATTGGACGTCATCTGAATTGTCATGGATGTGCGATTTGGAGCTGCTGCAATCGAAGAGAGTAGTATTGAATATGGAAGTTAGGACCGTCATGTCAACATCGGTAGGAGATACCATTTTCAAAGACAGAAATCAGTGTTCCCGTCAAGGTCGAGGGTGACGCAATTCGGAGCATAGCAGAGCCAGAAAAAGGCACAAGGAAGAATGGAATACTGTCTGCACAAACCGTGATTTAATTTAACAATCTCCCAGTTATCGTCAGAATTGTCTGCTTTGAATCATCTGGACAAAATATCACCAAACGCACGGTGCTAGGAACACACGTGAGAGTCTAAGATGGATATCTAGCATCAGATGTAGAACGTCACCATAGAACAGTCCGACTGGGGTATTGCAACAAGTGTTTTAACAGTCTCGAAAAGATTTAAACGTAATAAAATCGGAGAAACTAAGATAACTGCCAAATGACTATCAGATTGTCTTCGCTTTATCGGACACCTTATGGGACATCGAATAAATACAAGCGATAGTCAACCTATCAAGCAACCTTCACGAAGAGTTTCGTTGACGAAACAAGAATAACTTCATCGCGTGATACACGGCATGTATAACTAAGGTAGTATTGCAAAGTCCATGGAGATCCCCAGTTGTGTTCGTCAAAGAGACAGATCCTACGTAGACTACAGAATTAAACGACTTGACCAAGGAAGACAGTTATCCTCTGCCAAGGACTGAAGAAATCCTGGATCCCCTGGCAGGTATGAAATGGTTTTTCACACTTCTTTGGAAAAGTGATCACTGGCATTTCAACATTCGAGCATTTTATGGAAACCATATTGCATGGCTGATAATGATAAGCTTGTCTAATATATTTGTGCGACGTTATATTCTTTGAAAAGAAAATTTGAAGGACTTGGAGGAAACCTTGCAAAAGCCGAGGGTCACTTGAAATTAAGTCCCAAGAAATGTCATATGTTCCAGAAGGATCTGAATTACCTTAGCCATGTCATCAGTTTGAAAGACATTAGAACAGATCGTTTCAATACTATTGCCGTGAGAGAGTGGCCAACACCAAAAGGAAAGCATAGTTTAATGAAATTTTGCTGATATCGCGAAGCCCTTGCATTGACTGACGGAGTAAGAGCAGCCATCTGACATCGGATTAGCAAAACGCATTTAATATGCTGAAAGATATACTATGTACAGGGCCTCTGTTAACATATGCGAAGGGTGGTATTGAATTCGATGTTAACACTGATGCTGGCAGTAGTGGGATAGACAGACTGCTATGCCAAGTTGACGGTAGCCTGAAAAGATTACTAGGCAACTTAAATAAGACCATATCAAAGCCATGTTATCTTCATCATACCATCTATTTCTATTTTCTATTTGGCAGCATTTTTGCATAATGTCCCAGCAATCCACATTTGTTACATTTGACTCGTCAGTACAGTTGTTTACAGTTACAGTGCTTTTTGCGATTGACATAGTCAAAATTTCCTACAGGATTATTGGCATATACAAATTGTGCTTACTTTGTAAGCTTTTGCACGGATACTTGTTAACTGTCCATTAACGAATCTAATTTTATTATTAGGTCGTTTAGAGAGTCCTATACATCTTATTTTATTTAAAAAAGGCAATATTTGTCGCAATCTTTATCAACTGGTTTTCCACACCTGCAGGATGGCTGTTTAGTTTCTTTTAACCGATGAATCTGTTTTGACACAGCCTGCATTAACTCGGCTTAACTTGCTCTCCATAATTCTTGTAATTTCTTAAGCTTTTTCTAATGCTTCTTGCTGCCCTTGTTCCAAAAGTCTCCTTCGTAAGGTTGGGTTTCTACATATTTCGATGTTTTGATCATAACATAGCCTTAAAGTCACATTGGTTTGCACCGTGATATAGATTGTGAAACTGTTTCATTCGTATTTCTTCTTTCGGCAGGCGAAGAAATGCGCCCGGAAAAAACTGGATATCTTTCAATCTGTTAGTCCTTCGGTGAAAGCAACTGCTACAAGACTTGAGGACATTAAGAGCCACACCAAGAGTCAAGCAAAATACAAGGTAAAACATTTCAAGTGGGTTTCGTTGGCTCTTATAAAGTTGACAGACATTACTGATATTACCCAATTGCTACTGTCTATTCGAGGGATCAATACACGATACAATAACGGGAAGTCGAGAAAACACTAACACAGTACAATATGCAATGGACTCAGTTAAAACAACGTGTCACAACTGATGGTGGTAATTTTTTGTATTTTTTATTTATTATCAATCATAATTACAATTTACAACTAATGTGCTAATGTGATCTAATTAACTGGGTGAGGTATCCTTCAGTGACAAGACCTTATTCATCATTTTTTAGATTTGCTGGCCAGTTTTTTCTGAAGCCTCCTACCATCTTGTACTTCGAACAGTTGATGTAGCAGTATATTAAAATAACCTTGAGACACGCCACAGCGCATCGGTTATCACGGGTAAAACTTTTGGATCGACCCAAAGGACAGCACCATATTGCTTTTATAATTGTTTTATATAGCAGCATTTTATTTTCCAGTGAGAACATGGATTTTCGTGCATTTGCGGTGTTTAATTATATGTTGCTTCCTCCAAAGTCTGTTATTCAAATGCATATCTAAGTGCCTTGTGTTCGCCTAGAGCGGTATTTGTATGTTATTGAGATGCACTGCTCTTTTTTAAACTGCAACTTACTTATACGGATTTTGTCCCATTAATTTTCATATTCCATTGTTGTATCCAAATTTGTATGTGATGGTTTTGTAATGAGCTGGATGCTGCTATTGGATTTACAACAGATAAGAGAATTACTGGTTATATTTTCACTTGTTAGTTGATCTGCTGTGAACAGAACTTATAGTAGTGGATCCAAGACACTACCTTGAGATACTCCAGATTTAATTCGATGGACACATTTTCATTAACCTTAACTTTCAACTCTCTATCCTTTAAATAAGATTTTAGTAGATTGTAATACGTAATCGGTAAGAATTCTTTGATCTTATATAGCGGTAAAAGTTTGTGTGGAACGGGGAAAGAATTAGTTGAAAAAATTTTGTAGCCTTATCTCTGGTAATTAATTCTACAACTTAATCTGTCATGTATGATTCAACCACTTCTGTCAGCGGTTACTCGCTCTCGTGAACTTAACCATCTTCAGTCTCGTGACTTTTTATTGGGAATCGAGGCCCATATCCTAACTACCAAACAGCAGTTCGATGGATCAGTAATAAAAAGGTTTTATTGAGATTTTTTAACTCTGAGAAGCAACAAGAATTTTTCTAAATATGAAAAACTGCTCACAACCACTATTATCAAACAATGAATGGCTATGGAAATTTAGCTTAATTACAGAGAAAAACGATGCTCATATATGAAACATATATTGTATCATAAAGTGATATCGCCGAAAATTTGCATTGTTTGCAACACAAATCACATTAAACAAATTTGACCATTTTCCATTCTGTAAACATTTCAAATATTAGCGAAATCCCCATTCCCAATCAAATTGACGGCGGATATATTTACTGAACTTAAATTACAGTTACAATCATTGACATTTCCATTTTTTTAATCCATTTGACTGTACAACTAACAAGGAGAAGGTAAGGTAATCGGATTTTTGTAATTTTTAATATTTATGGTACGTGTAGTTTGGACCTTAAATAAGAATATTTTGGAGTAGTTCATAAACGTTCATAAATTACCGAGATAATCGATGTTGAAGTTTCAGCCACCATTTAAATCCACTAGATATAGTATAGGTTGCTAATTGGACTCGTGGCCTAGTCGATAGCGTTTTGGTGCGATCAGGTGCGATAGTCACGAGATCGCTGGTTCGGGTCTCGTCACGGGACATTTCTTTTTCTTCCATTCAAAACGCATTATATGTTTTTTCATTCTTCTTCTCATATCAAAATTTATGAACAAACGAAATATATGAACTATATGAAGGAACATTCTTCAAGTATATCATTAAAATGCACAATCGGTTGATAAACAATATTCATTTTCAATGAAGTACTAACTTAGAACTCCAATATGATGAAACAATTACATTCACCGCATTAGTAGAAAACTTAATCCGTACTATAATATGTTTACACCTAAATATTTTATTCGTTTTCCTTTGGATATGTGAACAACGTGTGTATAAATTTGTAACAATCATTTCCTACTAAAAGAAATTAAACCCGTTTCTTTTTTGTTGGTCTATGACTATAATTATCTAAGTAAATTTTCAAGTTTGCTACCTAGCCCGCAGAGCCTAAAATTTGTACCTTCTGGCTCTTTCCAAAATTGCCGACCACTGTGCTAGATAATTGATGGGGTTTCAAACAGTCTAAAACAGGCAGCAAATCATCTCCCAGCGAAAAATAGTGAGATTTATTGAGATTTAAATGTTATAGTTATTTTTGAAGTACTGAATTATTTCAAAAATGTATCACTCAGTTGGATTTCCGTTAAAATATATGTATGTATGTGTTGGGCATGCAAGATAATCACGTATTTATTTGGAAATGATTCTTCGTATACAATCCATACAATAGTAACAATACCCAGAAATCAATTCTTTCATGTCGTCCGAACGTATTTATGTAATTAATTGTTCTGGTTATCAAGCGTTAAATGATAGATGATAAAAGATAAGACCGGTTGGTTACGTGGATTGTGTCAACAATAAGCAGGACCAACATAAAGTTTACTCTAATTAGATCCGATTTTTAGCAAATTGATTAATAATTACTCATCTACGGCCGTCACCGGAAGATTTCCATGTATATAAACGTTTTTGTGGTGCTGAAATATCATATTAATTATACTATATTCATTGTCTAATCAAAAAGACACAACCTTCTCTCCTCGTTCATTTCTCTTTCCCAATGCCAGCAATTCTATTTTATTTCTTTTTCTTTCTCCTGAATTGGTTCTATTTTCAAGTTAGTTACTTACATAATCTTCATCTCTCATTTTGTGTCGATATTTGGAGTCTTTATTTTAGATTTAATTTTCCACTCTTTCTTGTCCCTTGCCTTTGTTTCAGTTTCTTCTCAGTTGATACCGGTCGATGCTCGCCATACAGCAGCCACTATACTATTGTCCCATGTTCTTTTATCTTTTTCTCTGGGTCTTCTTACATACATTTTCATCTCCCAACTGTTTTTTATCACTCTGTTGTCCGTCATCCGTACCAAGTAACCAAACCAACGTCGCCTGATTGTTTTGAATGGTGTTTGTGATTGGATCAACAATGACACTTTTTATTTTTCTCTTTCTGATCTTCTATGCGCCTTAACACCTTGATCTCGCATACCTGAATTGATAAAATATTCAAGCCTATTTTGAAGTCTCCAATAATTATCAATATCAACTCTTCCTGGAGTCTTTGACATCTCTTTCTATAAATTTGTATAGAATTTTCTCATTTTTCTAAAAATGTTGCGGTGATACGAACATATAAATACTTCAGTTATATTGAGTTTTACCTGTTCTGTGTTATTATATACATATATCATTCTAGAAAAGAAGAAACAACTTTCTAGAATAAACGGGCAAAAGACGTGGACTAGAGGTGAATTATAGCAAAACACAAACAATGAAAATAATCAAAGATCTGGATGAAATAAAACAGAATATATACATAAAAATTAATGCTCCCCTAGGAACCATAGCAAACAATGTAGACAGCAATCAAAATGAAAACAACTGAGTAGATAAAACTATTCTCAATATTAAGTTAAAAGATTCAGAACAAACAAAATAGTCTAAAAAACAATTTACTTGGCAGTTTTGGTATAAGGAAGCAAAAATTGAATAATAGCAAAACACAAAATATCAGCGGGAGAGATCTCGAGAAGAACTACAAGACACAAATAGAGGACACAACATAAAAGATCAAAATAAAGAGGAATTCAAATCTACAACCAGCACACCAGTTAATAGAAAAAGTAAGTCATACGGCTGACACATATCTATGTGCGGAATGGATTCAAATAAACATGTGAAGAGGGTGTAGAAAACCAAAATAACAGGGGAAGAACGGAAACCTTAGCAACTGAAATCTGAAACAAAGACGTTGCAGAAATCTTAAGCAATAGAAGAAAATTTATATGACAACAACGGCAGAAGGACAGAAAACATTGAAGAAACTTCATTAAGGTAAAACTCTACTACAACCCAAATTGCTACACCTAGCGGTCCAAGGAGATTGATAAGATATGTATGTATGTACCTACATATTATTACACTGTTGATGCATTTATAGCTCATACTTAAACTTGCACCGTTGACGTAGTTAAGTGCAAATACGTGATGATACGTCAGAGGCGCGCGAAACCTAATTTGTCCACAGCTTTGACTGGTACTCGAAGAAGGTATTGGGTAACCTCTTGGTAAAATATTTTCTGCCGTATATAAATTGACATAATAATGAATGCACTCTACTAAAATTACAAAACTATGCAAATCATACAGAGAAGACAAACAATAATTCTCAAGAAAAACCTGTATTGGTAAAAATTCTGTACCAAACTAGTCGTAGATATGGGTATTAAAACACCCAATAAAGATAAACAGATACAAAATATTTACTTCATTTTATCACAAATATTCTTATCTATTTTTATGTAAAATCAATAGCCGCATACATATATACATATAACGTTATTAGAAGGCCTAAAATTGTTTATGTTTATATTTAGTTTAAGAGGTGTTAAAAAGTAATTGATAAACAGTATAAACAGTAGTATAGTATTAGTTACAAATGGTACAACAACAGAAATCCAAATGATTTTAAATTCAGAAAAAGCACTAGTAGCACACACATAAACGTTAAATGGAAACTACATTTCTTTATAATTAATAATAATGTCTTGAGCGTGATACATTCAATAACTATTTAGACATTCAGGAATTAATATTAATTTTATTAATTTTGCATGGATAAAAGTTATATTAGCATTTAATTTCTAGCCTTTCCTATAGTACAAAAATAAGCTTTATTGCAAACATAAATAGTACTTACGATAGCCTCCAAATGTATTATGCTAACTTCTGATTCCTATTTATTTTTTGATTGCAATTTTAACAAGAAATTTGTCATTTCAGGTATAATAAAATCTTCCTGTAGATCAACGGGCGATTGGAAAACCCACCAGTGGCTATAAACAAAATCAACCTCAAGAAAATGTATGCATAATTAATAAATATTCAAATTAAGTTATTTTGTCATTGTTTGTACATAATCAAGAAATTATAACAACTTTGGTGCCATTTTGTACATCAATATTCCCAAGTTGGAGATTTGTTATATAAAATCTACAGGTTATTGATTTTCCTCGAAAATAATCGAAGTAAACACAATAATGAGGTTCCTTTTACTGACCTTGGGCTTAAAAGGATATCAAGATACATCATTTGCAAAGAAAGAAATGATGAAAATAGAAGATATGAAGAAAGCACACACACATTTCTACATACAATTCTGTAGACGTACATATACATACACATACATACCTTCGTGAGAACTGAATTCCTAACACCGCAGTTGATTGTCAATATTGATAAATAGCATCGTTTACAAAGGAATAAGAATTCCATGTTATTTTCTATGGGATAAAAAAAACTATTTTGTTAAATTATTAAACCCTATTTGTAGTCCTTAGCTTATTTTCGACATTAATCCAATATACAGACCGATAATTCAAAAACTTGCAACGGGGGTAAGTCAAAAATAAAATAGAATATCAAAAAATGCTGAACAAAATCCCTCGGAAAGCATAATGGGGGAACAAAAATAATATAAGTAGCACGTGTGATATGTGCATTTTGCATATAGATATACAGTGTCTATATAAAATATGGAATAAATTCATTATATGCCAAACCAAAAGATGTTTCTAATAACCACGGACAGGTCCAATTTTATCCTAAATTTTACCTGGTTGTGAGTACCGTCACTGTTTTGAATGATGACGCCATGAACATATTTTTAAACGGAAAACTGTATATTTTCGATGTTTGGATTGTTGACTAAAAGACGATTTTAAAAATATACGTACTTGCGGTCTCAAGAAGGTAAGTTCAAAGAAACGGAGATGTAAACTTGCCTCACAATAAACGCTTTTAAGGCTAGCGGTTGGTCAATGGCAATTACTGACAATTATTCTTTAAGTAACGTTTCACTCGTATATGTTTTCCACGATTAGGTACTGATCATTTATTTTTATTTAATAAACAAAACTAGCAACAACTAAATACTAACCTACTTTAAAAAGTGTTACAATAAACGAAAGAACTACAGGTAAACATCTTTATTACATATTTTGTTTTCTAAAAACTAAACTCAATGATAGGAGTAACAAACAATATTATGTTTGTTTGTTAGGGTTAAGCATCAAGTATGCAAAAATCCTTCGCACTTATATTTACACTCGACCTTACAGATCATTCGTACACGTTTTACTTGTTAGCGGAGAGGAAGGCATACCGAGATTTTTATCTCTTTATTTTCATGACTGACGTCCTTCTTGCGCTTAACAATAATCCATACGATCAATAAATTCTTGCTGAACACTGCTTATAATCTGAGCAGCAATTCTGTTACATTCTATCAACATTCGGTTTTTATCTTTTAATATCGTCACGTTCAATTTTATAAACCGGGTTTTGGAAGTTATCCCACAGACAGAAATCCAGTGGATTCAAATTCTAAGATCGTCCGGACCATTCAATAGTTCTGCGTCTACCGGTCCATCTATTCAGGAAGACCTTATCAATATACAGTCTGTCCCCGGATTGACTCCACTGTAGGTATAATTGTTTAAACATTTTCGAATTTTGTTTTGATATTTTGGAAAATCGCTCTGCTTGGTCTGAAGAGAATTTCCAGCACATTTTTATGTACTTTTAAAAAATCAAGGCCGTCATGACAATTGAGAAGAAAACATTTTCATTCTCAAACTGTATTCATTTGTTATTTTAACAATAACGCAATATAATTAATAACTTTCTTTGATGTAAAAGATCGAAATTTTATACTCTTTAAAATGATATATCACACATGGAGTAGTACCGTTTAAAGTTTTGGGGAGAGAGTTGGGGGACGGGAAGGGGAAAATTACTCACTCAACTTATTAGAACTTATTAATTCCTCCTTCCAAAACAAAATCAACGTATTTCAGCGATTTGTGATAATTTTACTAATCAAAGAGCTATTCACGGTGGAAAATTTTCAAATAAAAGGCCTGTATATCAGTTTGAACAAGCTTGTCAGTGTAGATTATGAACGCTCCTACACAAACTACGGGTTGTGGTCCGCATTATCCTACGTATGTTTTGTTTTTATTTACATTTTATTATATATATAAATATATATATATATATATATACAACGTGCCCAGATAACATTTCCAACATGGGGATCTCGCTTATTGTAAAAGATACAACTTAAATTAGACAAATTGTTCCTAAGGACTAATGAAATTATATAATATTCTTCAATTTTCAAATTTCCATTTATTTTAGGATTTATGGTGAAAAAACGAAAATTGTCAAATTTCTTTTCCTTGCAATAACTTATTTGTTCTAGTAGATATGTACATAATTTCTTTTCACACTTTCTTAAGATACTTTTTATGTAGAATTTAAATATCCACTTGGATTCTTTTTTTGCACTTTTCGTTTTTTAGTTTTGATCCCTAATTTAATTTTTTCTTATGGAACGTCAAGTAGGCTTTGAAATAATTGAACGTGTTTTTTCCATCCTCTTTACAAATGATATATCATATGTACTATCTATTTTTATTAATATTAAAGAAATTTGAAAAAAATGTATTTTATTAATTTTATTAGTCTAAACAAAAGTAGGCTGTGAAACTTGAAAACGTAGTAGCTTAATGTCACTTATAAATTATTCTTTCCAGAATATTTGTGTATCAGCAATGGCTTCATTTACTAATACTGAAAAATTTTATATGTTGAGTTGTTACATCCTTTGTCATAAAAACAATGTCTTATATGATAGTTTTCTACCACTAATTAGGTCAATAAAACAAGACTGGTTTGAACGATAGTTATATTTCCATTTGTTTTTTATTTGGGAACTATCAACAAAATAACTAATGACTAGGATTTCTTGATATAGAGGATATATAAACAACTTTTTCTATATATAAATTATAAAAACTAGTGCAATGTGTAAACACACATTACTAATCTAACAAGCAGCTAAATCCTGAATTTAGGGAAAAGAATTTAAACAAAGTTACAGAAATCTTAGACAAAAATAATTATCCAAATAGCTCTTACAAAAAAATAAAAAAAAGTATAATTAATAAATTATACAATAGAGGAATTAAAAATAATAACAATAGATGTTATAACGCTATTCCTTATAAAAAGGTTTAAGCTAACAAATAAGAAAAGAATTTAATAAAAACAATATAAACATTACTTTCATTCCAAATTATAGTAACAGATCTCTTCTTACTAACACTAAATCTAAAATAATTAAACAAAATCAAAGTAATGTAGTTTATAAAATAAACTGTAAAGATTGTAATGGTTGTTACATCGGTCAGACGAAGCAATATTTAAAGAAAAGGTTGTATAGCCATAAGTATTCTTTAAATAATGATTTTGGTGCAATGACCGCTGTAACAAAACATTACAAAGATCTTGGGCATTACTTTGGTTTTGAAAACACAATTATATTAAAAACAGAGAATAATTATAAAAAAGATTAATATACGAAATGATAAATATACAGAAAGACACTAAAACCATTAATTTCAGAACCGATGTTCAAAATTTAAGTAATGTATACAGCAATTTGTTAAAATGAGATTTGCATTTCTTAAGAAGGAAACCTTTGGCTAGGTTTTTAATTTGGGTTTTCCCTAGTCCTTGAACAGAATTGTTAAGATTTCGACAAATATTTTTGGTATAAGGTTTTTCTAGGTATTTTCATAGTTTGCATGTGTGTTTACACATTACTTTAGTTTTTATAATTTATATATAGAAAAAAGTTGTTTATGTATCCTCTATATCAAGAAATTCTAGTCATTAGTTATTTTGTTGATAATTTCCAAATAAATAACAAATGTTTGTTTATATATTTATCTAGTTGTATTTTCACTGAAGAAGGTGTTCCGAAAACGTTTGTAAACGTTCTGGAAATATAACTATCGTTCAAACCAGTCTTGTTTTATTGACCTAATTAGTGGTAGAAAACTATCATATAAGATAAGTATAAAAAAGGTCACGAAATATTAATATATATACATTTATAAAAACAGTGTAGAAACTGAACTGATGTACTCGAGGCTGCATCCTGAAAGAAGACAACCCAGTCTTCGTACGTATAGAAATTTGGTAGCTAATTTAAAAGAATATTTTTCGTTTTCCAAACCTAACAGAAATACACAATTAGTGAATGACAATGTAGCATTAAATGTATTACAATCTGTTATTGAAAATCCTTCAACATCTGGTAGAGAAATTGAGCACAATACTAGTATTTCTAAAAGTACAACACAAAGAATTTTAAAGCGTCACAAATATCACCCGTATAAGTACATTCTACAGGGACTTAGAGATGGAGATCAGTAGAGAAGAGTACAATTTTGCCGATGGTATGTTAACCAATGTGAGAATAATGATAATTTTCCTGCTACGATTTTATTGTCTGGCGAAAACAGATTCACAAGTAATGGTCTTTTTAATAGACATAATGTTCACTTTTGGGACAGAAAGAGTCCTCACGTTCTAAAGGAAAGTCGACATCAAGTGTGATTTGTTTTTAATGTCTGGTGTGGTATTTTAGGCACTAAACTTATTGGGCCCATATTTTTTAACGAAACACTAAATAGCGCAAGGTATTTGAATTTACTACAAACTGATTTGGAAAATAGACTTGATGATTTACCATTGATTGAAAATATTAACATCACCTTTCAACAAGATGGCGCCCCACTCCACAATTCAAACATAATCACCGAATACCTTAATAATCGTTTTCCAAATTTGTGGATTGGTAATCGAGGACCGATTTTATGGCCACCTAGATCTCCAGACTTGACGCCCTTGGATTTTTTTGTTTGGGGCTACGTAAAAGATCGGGTGTACGTGAAAACATTTAATAATGCCGAAGATACGTGAAGCTGTTCTTGCAGCATTTGATAGCATTACGCGCCAACTGCTACGTAATGCGATTACGACGACAAAACGCAGGGCACAATTATGTTTAGAACGGAATGGGCAATTGTTTGAACATTTTTTATAATTAGATAATTATCTCCGTTACTATTACCTGTTTGACTATCTTTGTTTTCTATTATTTGTTGTCCTCTTGTGTACCACGTTTACTTTTCGTTAGACTGTTTAATAAAATATTTTTTTCCATTTTCTTTAATATTTTTAAAAATAGATAGTGCAAGTGATATATCATTGTAAAGAGGATGAAAAGACACGTTCAATTATTTGAAAGCTTACTTGACGTTTCATAAGGAAAAATTAAATTAGGGATCAAAACTAAAAAACGAAAAGTGCAAAAAAATCCAAGTGGATATTTAAATTCTACATAAAAAGTATCTTAAGAAAGTGTGAAAAGAAATTATGTACATATCTACTAGAACAAAAAGTTATTACAAGGAAAAGAAATTTGACAATTTTCGTTTTTGTTTGACTATAATATAGATATGTTCTTCCTTAATACTAATTGTTGTCCTTTCTCTTTCTCCTTTATTCATATATTTATCTCATATTCTAAAAGTTATTACTTCCGTCCCTTTTGTATCTCAGGTATTATTTCTGTCCACTGTTATTTTGTCCTTGATATCCTTTTCCCTATTTCTTCTGGTTATTGCACTTCCACATTCGTGATCGTTTATCTTTATATCCTATAATATTCTCTGCAACTTCCCGAATACAACCCTTTATTATTCTCCGGGCGCCTTGCATTTTCTCCTCCTCTTTATCTTCTAGCCTTTTCGTTATATATAAATAAGGTTTGATAAAAAATGGATGATGTATTATCATTAGGTAGTGTAAACCGGTCTGAGCCCCTTACTTCTCCGAATTTTAATATCGCGCCCTGCATGTAAGTGGAGACAAAGACCGGTTTGCACTACTTAATGATAACACGTCATCCACTCTTTTATCAAACCATAGCTATTAGACAATAGTCTAAGATTTCAAAATTCGCGTTTTGCATTTAGTTCTAGCCATTCGTGTAGATGGGGCATAATAGAACTCTATTCTAAATTATCCTTAGTCGGTCTACTGACTAGTTTGGGCAAACAGCGGTAGTTACGAAATAAATTAGGACAACCTACATATCACAGAACTACTCGCATGCAGCGTACTGACTAGAGTCGGAAATCGGCGATGCTGTCGTATGCTTATTTCGTAATTGTAAGCTGTTACCGCTATTTGCCCAGACTACTAGTAACTCCAGAATCCATGAGTCAATGAGTTTAGTCACTAACACAGTTAGCAGTATTCGATTGTAACCCGCGAATGAAATTTCAAAGTTGGAAGTAGATATGTGACGTAAATTTTGTAATTCGTCCCCGTCTTATGCGTGACGCAACGTGACGTCAATTTTTACACAAATTTCTAACTGGACACTAATCAGACCTGGGGGTGTCCAATTACTTTTCAATTACAAATTACATTAGTTGTAATGTGTAATTGAAAAATACCAATTTCCAATTACTGGTAATTGTAATTGAATTTTGCCAATTACAAATTAAATGAGATTTTGTAATTGGCAATTCTCAATTACCAATTACAATTACAAGTAATTGGTAATTGACGTGTACCAATTACCAATTACTGTAATTAGTACTTGGCAACTATCAATTACCAAGTACATGGAATGTGTAATTGGTAAAGTACTTGGAAGTAATTGGCAGAAAAGTAATTCTAATTACACAAATGGTAATTACATTTTAATTTTTTTTCCTTCACATAAAGGAATTTTTAAAAGTGGTTCATTCACTGAAACATTGAATATTGGGAAAAAATATATAATAATCTTCTCGGCTCTTCTGTCATTGGCCGCATGCATTATGTGATTGTGAAATAGAGAGGGTATAGAAAAGAGGCGTAAACTTGAAATCAGAGAACCTTGAAATGAATTGAAACATTATGTTATTTTGTGAAAATAAGATATTTAGTTTCAGTTGACATTTTTCTATTTTTTTATATATTGTGTAATCTTATATGATAGATCTCTACCACTAATAGGTCAATAAAACAAGGCTGGTTTGCACGATAGTTATATTTTCAGAACGTTTACAAACGTTTTCGGAACACCTTCTTCAGTGAAAATATAACTAAATAAATATATAAACAAACATTTGTTCTTTATTTGGGAACTATCAACAAAATAACTAATGACTAGGATTTCTTGATATAGAGGATGTGTAAACAACTTTTATATATATATATATATATATATATATATATATAAATTATAAAAACTAAATTAATGTGTAAACATACATGCAAATTAAGTAAAACCTTATATCAAAAAATCTTTGTCGAAACCTTAACAATTCTGTTCAAGGACTAGGGAAACCCAAATTTAAAAACCTAGCCAAAGGTTTCCTTCTTAAGAAATGCAAATGTCATTTTAACAAATTGCTATATACATCACTTAAATTATGAATATCGGTCCTGAAATTAATAGTTGTAGTGTCTTTTACTGTACGTAGTCTATGGCCCACGAGTTTCTATCTACGTATATCAAGAAATACAATTGGATTTGCCGTCCTCTCACGGGTGCCTTTTGTGTGGTTGTTAAGCCTTGCCGTCTACGAAGGATCAATGTGTACGGCGATTATCGATTTCTAGGCCAACCAGTAGAATTGAAAGTAGTGTGACCAACAAATATGCTTTATCTGTTTATGGCACAAGCAAATTAATCCTAAGCTCTCATTCTTACAAGTTGAGTGCGTCTCGAATCCCACAAATCCGCTTTGATATTAAGGTCCGTATGGGAATCGAATCTAATATAGACTTTGTAATCCAATACTACAACATTTGAACTACCTCGGGCCTAGGGAAGTATAAAAAGTTAAAAATGTGGATATAAACGACGTCCAAGCGTTACCGCAAAGCTCCACTCCATTTCTTCCCTTCACGGTCACCTTCGCCAATTGTGGGGAGCATCACCCAGCTAACTACAGAGGCTTTGCGCGGTGCCCCAGGCTGAAGCCTGCTCCTGTGAAGCAGGAGGATCTCCGTAATATCCAGAGGGGACCCGCCCCAACATTACCAGCGTTCGAGTTGGAGGGACCGGATCCTGAGCGACCCCTAGCGTTGCTCCAGCGTAAAAGACCCCAAAGAGTCAGATCAGCAGGGCTCGGTCTAATGCAGCCCGCTCGCCGCGATCGAGCAGAAAAACCACCAATCACCAAACAAGGTCTGACACTATCTTTCAGGTCCTTCTGGTGCTCCGCAACTTCCGCAAAAACTTCCCAGTGTTGCGGGATCTATCCAGGCCATCTGCTCGACCGAGACAAATTTCCATAATTAATGGCAGACCCGGGCTTGCAAAACCATCTTTTTGCGCTAAGAATAATTGCGTGGAAAGCCGACGAGGAGTCTGTGGACCTCGTCCTTATCGGTGAGATGTAACCTAATCAACCACAGAACCTACCGGGCTGGTAGTCTAACTGACTGATCGGTAGGCATCGCCATTAGGACTCACATTGATCAGTCGTTAACGGCCATGCCCCCTCCGCGCTCTCTGGAGGCGGCGACAATCCAGACCGCAATATCAACTTTGGACAAACTCAAGGTCGATGCGCCTGGTGTTGGTTGTGACTCCGATAACCTGGAAGCATTGATGGCGAGGGATCCGATCTTGGCGGCCGGGGATTTTAATTCGATGCAACTGTTCTGAGGATGGCGATCAACAAACGCGCCGGGTACGATATTATTTGGTCATGTCTCCTCCAACAATATTTTAGTGCATCCTCCAGACGGTTGCACCTTCTTTAGAACCGGCGTCAGGCCGTACACATTAGACCTCGTCATCGCAAGAGGCATTACGGACGCTATCACCGTCAGGAACATTGTTGATCTGTCGTCAGAACACAACCCCATCTCCATCGGGCTGAGCGGACATGCGTATGGGCTGGGCCCCGCTTCCTCGAGCGAGTGTGGATTAGGCTTGGTTTGTCAAGACTGGTTAGGTTGAGGAAGAAGCCGAGCAAGCAGTATTCCAACGGGAAGGCTACGGGCCACGACGGCATCACTAACACCGCCGTCAAGAAAATGGCAAAGATCCTACTGGAGCAGATGGTAACCACCATCGACGCCATCCTCACCGTGGGCTATATTCCCAAACCGGGGAAGGACAAACTTTTCCAACAGAATTACCGCCCTATTAGTCTGCTAACGATGTGATCCAAGATAGCAGAAGCAACGATAGTAAGTTGTCTCCGGAAAGAAGTATTCGATCTTAACCTTTCTCCAGATGAACAATATGGGTTAAGGGCTGGCTTGTCGTCGGATTACACTGTTCCGTCTGACAGAGGTCGCTAGATCAGTCCTAGGACGACGGGAGAGAACCGGGGCGGACTCATCCTGAAGATGGTTCGTGTCAGAATTAACATTCAGTTGGTCAGAGTCGTAAAGTTATATCTAAGGAACGTTCCTTCTCCATTAAAGTTGGGAATCATCTGTCGATCACCAAGCCCATGGCGACCAGAGTATTCAAGGGTTCTGACAGAGTTTGCTTGTCATGCTGACAATACAGCTGTTTTCGCAGCGTCCAGAGATAAGCGATTGTTGTGTCACCACCTCGAAGCCGCCATAGATGGACTCCTGGGATGCACCGAGAAGTGGTGGCCCTCTAAGTGTGTTGCAGTCCGTTTCACGAGGAGACGATTAATTCTCAACGACATCTTTCTCATTTCAACAGATTGGTTGTATGCCAAAATAATTTGCTTCAACTGATCGCTTCCGCCCCGTGGCTTGTCGGAAACGTTCAGTTACATGAAGATCTTTGCATCCTCAGTTTCAAAGATTATACTCTGCAAATGGCAAGAGCTGGTATGAAAAGAAGAGAGAATTTCGATAAGATGGTGGTGAGATATACAGCGTCGCTCGACCCGGACAGACCCCGCCTATGACCACCGTTAGGCGGACAACTCCCCTGGGGCACTTTGGAGATCAACGAACATTATGGACTCCCCCTCCACGACCTCACGGCCAGATGGAGACCGCTCATCAGATGTCTAGGAAGCTAAAGGTTTATTTGTCTTCTTACCTGAGTGTGGAGCCCGTAAAATGTTTTTGGGCGCTTATGCGAAGGTGTTTATAACAAATGTTTGAATTAAAGTTTCTCTTGCTAGACAATGGTTATCCTAGAAGCGAATTCCCGCAAACTATTCTTCGCTTTGTTTTTTCAGTTTCCGCGCGATTCAAGGTGAATCTGTCTAGTATTCTAAAAAGTCTGACAAAGCAATATAGGAGACCAGTGTTAAATAATTGCTGAGCAAAGACGTTGCAAAAGAATTTTATTTAGTAGACAACTATAACCATAGCCTTATGCCCTTATGATTTGTAAAGAAGTATTTTTAGATATACAAGACACAATGGCTGCAAATGAGCAGACCTAAATAGGAAAGGCAATGGTCCTGTTCGCAGAACACTGTCGGCTTAGCAAACATCTCCATACCATAGGAATAGTAATATCAGCAGGGTTTGTTGTGGAGATGAAACTCCCTGACATATCCACTCCGATTGGTTGAGAAGTATTAGATGGCTCCTGCAGCCAAAGGGGGTAATAAAAGATTCGCATTATCAAGGTGGGGTACGTCAAGAACACCGACCTGATGGAATAAATATCTAAGGAATTAGGGGCACAATAGGTTTCAGTTGGGTGAGCGATGTAATACGTCCTTGGGGAAAAATACTCATATGTTTTCATATTTATGAAAATAAATATGATAATTTTGAGTTTGTTATCTTTTAAATGTTTCTCTGTTGTTTTAATACAATTGATAATTTTGTGTTAACTAGGGCACATAAAAGAGACTGCATTATGTTTACATGCCTCTGGTAAAAATATATTTATAGTACTACATGCATTAACTTATTGTAGTCTCATTTAATAGTATAATTTGAAAAATTTAAATTGGATATTCAAAGTTGCCGCCATAAATTACTTCTTCTTCGGTCCACTCGGCGCTTAATTATTTTGATGAAATTATGTGTGGATGAACCCAACCCCACTACCAGAAAAATTGCTATCATAATATATTATCTATGATTGTAATTTAGTTCTTTACAATAAATTTAATTTGTAGCTTGTTGTAGCTTCACATTTGCCTTGTAGAAGTTATCGTACGGTATTTATCTACAATTAATTTATCCATATATATTTTATGTCCTGGCTTTTAGCATTTGGTAACAAGTATATATTTAGAAAGATTGAAAAGGCAAATTGAATTAAGTGATGTTTTGTTTTTAGATTATGCAGAAACTTCATTGCTGGTTTATCTTAAGGTATTAGTTTTAAGATGAAATTAAATCATCTAAACTACACGCTGCACTCAGTATTCAATTATTCAATATTCTTACGCATACTATTACAATGCAGACAATTTATAATAAAAGCATAGCAATATAGTTATTGGAAATGTAACGCCATGTCAACACGAATTTTAGGGTCTAAAATAACCCATTCAGAAGCCTTATCTAGTCAAGCAATGTTGGAAGCTGGGGAACGTCCTTTAGAGAGACCGCTTGTAGAACCAGGGGATGTTAAAACACAATTTGTAACTCGTGAAGGAACCTATCGTTTAATGACCTTAAGTGAATATTCCAGACCAAATCGAGTGGGTTACCAGTCGCAGGGACAAACACCACCTCAAGTTCGTGTATCGTTAGTTACTTTACCTGATCAAGGAGAAAGAATTTGCTTTAACCATGGACGTGAATTATATGTATATATTTATAAGGGTATAAAGAAAGCTACTGACTTAAGTAAACCTTTAGATAAAAAGTATATAAAGGAACTAATCCTACGTGTCATGATTTTAATATAACTACAGCATTGACTGAGAGTGTGAGTTTATTAATTGGATTTAGTACAGGTCAAATACAATTAATTGATCCTATAAAAAAGAACTCAGTAAACTATTTAATGAAGATAGATTAATAGATAAGACTCGTGTCACTTGTTTACGTTGGGTTCCTGGTAGTAAATCCTTATTTTTAGCTGCTCATGCATCAGGTCAATTATACGTGTATAATGAAGAACTACCATGTGGATCAGCAGCCCCTCATTATCAGTCTTTTAAAGTTGGTGATGATTTTAGTGTAAACACTTGTAAAACCAAATCAACAAGGAATCCATTATTTCGTTGGATTCTAGGATCTGGTGCTGCTATAAATGAATTAGCATTTAACCCTAATGGTACACACTTAGCTGCAGTATCGCAAGATGGTGTTTTAAGGGTATTTCACTATGATACAATAGAATTACTAGGAATAGCACGATCATATTTTGGTGGTTTACTATGCGTTGGATGGTCTGGAGATGGTAAACTTATAGCAGCTGGTGGTGAAGATGATCTAGTAACCATTTGGTCATTAGAACAAAAAACGAGTAATAGCAAGAGCACAAGGTCACCATTCTTGGATATCAGCAGTGGCATTTGATTGGGTATTAGAAGGGGAATCTTATTATCGAATAGGATCTGTTGGGCATGATACACAATTGTGTCTCTGGGAATTACCTGAAGAAGCACTGTCCCCACCACGACAAAGATTAAAAAAGAATTGACCCTCTGCAATTAGTAGGCACACCTTCATGTCCTAGATTAGATGAATGTCCATTATTGGAGCCATTGGTATGTAAAAAGGTTGCTCATGATAGACTAACAGCATTAATTTTTCGATCAGATAGTGTAATTACAGCTTGCCAAGATGGCTATGTGTACACATGGGCTAGGCCCCAGTCTTAATAGAATTTAAGTAATATAAGAAATATATTTATATACATCTAGAGAACATAATAAAAGGCAACACTAAACATGAATCCTTTTGAAATAATTATTCTGGAGTTAAATTCAAATCAGTAGAATCTCGATTAGCCTGATCAATTGGGACCGAACCGCGTCCAGATGAGCACAAATACCAATTTGAATATACGAATATTGAAATAATTTTTTTATCAATATATTATGGTACTCCATTATGTAAAATGATTAAAAATACAATGTGTATGATATATATATATAATACTATGTTAAATATGCTTCACTAATCTGTATTTCTACCTGGCAATGTATATTCTGAAAGTTTGTTCAACAACGTTTAAGTAAACACAACAAATGACAGTTATGTGTTTATTTCTGAAAGTATCGCAAAAAGTAATTCGGATAATTAAGGTCCCGTATATTTGAGGTACGGATAATTAAGGTTTTACTGTATAGGCAAGTATGGTATCACTGTCTTTTATGTTTGCATTGCACCAAAGCTATTTTTTGTACATATATATCCATTGTAAATACATTTATATGCTTTATATAAGATATTTTACAAATAAATCTGTTTGAAATGTAAACATTCTGTAGTTATACCTGGTGTAATAATAGCGACCAAGAATTCAACGTGTATAGTCTCAGTAGCACATGTTCTTTAGTATGCTATGTAACTAAAATGAACAAGCTGTTAATGAAACAATGTAATTTATAACAAAAATAAATATAACAAGGTATTTTAATAGCATGCCCTCTCGCATCAATTGCAAGCTTGATCGTCAATGAATAGAGTCAAATAATTGGTAGCAACGCTCTACTGGAATTGCAGTCCACGCTGTTTGGATGATTTCTCATAATTCGCGTTCGTTTGTTGGGTTGGAAAATAGTCTGTTCAATGACTATCCATAAGTTTGTACATATTGTGATCAAACGAGTGAGCTGGCGACCAATTGATCTCAATATTATTTTCCCAAAGTCAATCCTTTGCATTTCTGGTAACATGCTTGGATCGTTGTCCATCTCAAAAGCACATTCGTATTTCGATATATTTTTGGTATCCATTATGGGAGTCCGCAAGTATAAGGAGATTGTGGTTAAAATTATATACACAATAAATAAAATTACCCTTACCACACCTTTCAGAAATAATTCCAGATACCTATTTCAGCAATTAGGAAAACTGGGGGAATAAGTGTCACCATTGGTATCTGGCCAGCACCCAAAACGAACACTAGAACTTTAAAACACTGCACAATGAGCGTCACACTAAAAACTTGCATAAACTATGCCAAAACACTATTGACACTCAACTCTTATTTTAAAGAGCATGTATTTATACTGATTATAAACCAGAAAAGGATGCTCTAACGAGCGTGTCGGAACGGTTGAATGATTCTGCACTAAATCTGAATTTAATTTAATAGCTCGTACAATTTGCTAGTTAGAATAGGTCCTCCATCTACATTCATAATTCTCTTTCTATTCTTATATTCTATTTTTGTAGTCATTCAGCTCTCTGTCAGTTTCAACCGCCTTAATTAATTTGAAGTTTCCTATTGGCAGAGCGTGTGCCCTGTCCAAAATATGTTGGGCAATGCTTTATTTTTCAGGCCTATTGACGCAAATATCACATCGGTAAACTCCTCACAACACAATTGTTTATAATAAAATCGGTGACACGTGTTTCGCTAGCTAGAGGCAAGCATCTTCAATAACCGTATAAACCGTGTTTGAATATATCGACATTAGCGGTATCTGTATACCGACTGAGCTTATATATAAATTGGGTTGCATGCCTGGAGTCGCTCTAATAATTCACTCCTGGCAGTGGACACGAGCGGACGTGTCTTTCCGTATCTACAACGAGGCTATTCGTTAGAATCGACAAAGCGTTCCGAGAGCGGTCCGTGTACGGAACAGCTCAGCGATATCACGGCGGCATCAATCCGATGCGCCGAGGCTCCAAAGCGCTACTGACGGTTTTCTGAGTTGGACCTCTCGCTGGGGTCTGAAGGTAAATGAATCTAAGTGTGTGGCAGTTAGATTCTCGCACGATCGCGCAAACCCCGGTCAGCCGATTAAGGTAGGAAACTCCGAGCTCCCCTGGAGCTCCGAAGTGAAAATACCTCGGTGTCATCTTCGACCGAATGCTCACATTCCAAAAACAAACTGACGGAATCCGAAATCGCTTCATCAAGGCCCGCAACTTGCTTCTGCCCCTCATAGGGCGAAAGAGTCCCCTTCACCTAGGGAGCAAGATGCTCCTATACAAGACGACGCTTCGACCGCTTCTAACCTACGGCGCTATGGCCCGGTTAACAGCGAGTAAGACTAACATCAAAGGTTTGGAAGCACTCCAAAACCGAACTCTCCGCCTCATCGTTGACGCCCCCTACTTCGTAAGGAACGCTCAGATTCATCGAGAACTGAACGTCCCGACTCTACGTGAATTTCTGACGAAACTCCTGAAGTCCGCGTGGGAAAGAGCCCGCGCCAGCCAAAATCTCTGCGTTCAGATGGTCGTCGATCCCCAAGATCGACCCCCTCCCAAAAAGAAGGTCCGCCGCCTTGCAGATGTCATCGATCTGGACTAAGGCAATTCCCACAGGTCCCTCGACGACCATCATCGTCCTCTAAACGACTGATAAACGGCTATTTTTCAGTCTGAAATCCTCGTATGCGTTACAGGTGAAAAGTCATCTTCCCCAGTTAGCTCTTCGCTAACCAACCTCATCTCTCCCCAGGCTGCGTGATCGAAGCAGCCTACACCTGAAAGATAAAAGGACGTAAGGAATCCCCCACCGGCCCTAGTATCGACTTGAAGTTCTTAGCGATGCGCCGAGGCATTCGACGTCGAGGTACTACCAGAAACGGACGAGTTTCTCCGAGTGTAGAAATATTATTTCTACAAACCACCACTGCCGGAGTTAATCTCCGGTAGGTTCACGAAAAAGAGTCATCAACTAAGTCGAAGTTGTTCATCGAGGAAGCTTCCGACGGGGAGGAACCGGCATAGCCGGCTTTTCGCCGTCCAAAGCGGCCAATTTTTCGATTTTTGAAGCTCCGGCTCCGGAAATCGAAAACGCGAAACTTGTCTTCGTCCATTTGGACAATTTTCAGATGGCTTCTAGCCAACAACGCCTCACCGCAGGGGATTTCCCTCCCTCCCCCGTTCCGCCGAGGAGTCCATGGACGAGGGCTCCTCATCGTCCTCCAGACCGGAATCCCCCTCCTCCGGCCCCCGCGGACCCCGGCCGTCTGCTGCAAAGCTCCTCGCGTCGCTCGATTACGACGACGAAACACTCGTCCGGTTAATCGCCGAGCTAACCGAGGAGCTCCGAAGCCGACGCATTGCAGCTTCGACTGCAGCCCTTCCCGCCGCCCCCGTAGCGGCCTCCCTCGCCCCCTCTGCATCCGACGAGTCGGTCTCCGACTTCGGTTCAGAGCGCGACGATGCCGGCTGGACCAAAGCCGGCAGAAAGCGTAAGGCCGGTAAGAAGAGGCAACCTTCTGCCTCGAATAAGATGGCGCAACCGGCCGCCACCCCCTCCACCAGCGCCGAGAGCCAGCAAAGGCCACCGGCTGCCACGGTCACAAAGACCGCCACCACCGCTCCTCCACCGACTTCGGCTTCAACGAGCCAAAAGGCCCCTCCGTCCGAGTCTAACAAGATTCCCCCCATCGTTCTCAGGGAAAAATCCGCCTGGGGACACGTTACGACGAAATTCTCTGAGCTTCAAGTCAACTTCTCCAAGGCCCAAAATACGACTGACGGCATCCGCTTCTTCCCCACCACGGAGAAGGATTTCAGGGCTGCCGTAAGGATGCTCGACGGTCTGGTACTACCGTACCACACTTATCAGCTACCTTCGGAGAAGCTCCTGAACATCGTGATCCGTGGGGTCCCCGTCGAGACCCCCTCAAAGAAGTGGAAGAAGAACTCCTAGAGTTCGGATTCCACCTCGAAGGCATCCATCGCCTCCGCCACCCCCGGAGCAAGAAGGAAATGCCCCTCATTTTGATAAAGCTCCCGAGAAACGAGAAGGACATCTTCGCCCTGAAGGAGATCCGCAGGCTAGTGGTCTCCGTCGAATCCCTCCGCTCCCGAACAGCCGTCGGGCAATGCCACCGCTGTCAGCGGTTCGGCCACGCCCAATCCCGCTGTACGGCAGCGATCAAATGCGTCCGCTGCGGCGAAAACCATCGCGCCGCAGACTGCCCCTATCTAAGGAGAAAGGCGACCCTGCCAAATGCGCCAACTGTGTTGGCTCACACACGGCAAACTACAAGGAATGCCCTCACTACCCCAAACCCCGATTGCCAACTCGATCCCAAGCCGCCCCTTCGGCGAAAAAGACCCCGGCTCAAGCGTCCCCCAGGCCGCCACCCAAGCCACCCAATCCTCCCAGGCGACTTCCTCTGGCAGGAAGTATTCCGACGCCACCAAAGGGAAATCTTCTTCTCCCCTAAGGTGCTGCGTACCGACGTGCCCAGCCAGTCCCTGCTAGGCCCAAGCCCCCGCCACCAACAACACCGTCTTCTTCGGCGCCGTGACCACCCTTCTACAATTCTCGTCCGCACTACAGCAGGTTCAGGGCTCCATCCCCCGTAACCTCTATTAATCTATCAACCCGTTTATGAATACATCGGTAAGCATAAACCAGCAAGGCATTTCCAGAATAGTCGCCTGGAACGCGAACGGCATCAGAACTCGTATGCCTGAGCTAAGAGACTTTCTTCAAGAGAACCAAATCGACGTTGCCCTTCTCAGCGAGACTGGCCTCCGCCCGGGGACAGTCTCAAGGTCGTGAATTACAAAACATACCGTCGAGATCGCTTGACGGGCCGCGGCGGCGGGACAGCTGTACTCGTCAAAAATTCAATCCGCCACTCCGAGGTCGTAGTGCCGCCGCTGAACTCTCTGGAGGCGGCGGCAGTCATCATCTGGACCGATTTCGGTCCGCTAAAACTCTACGCGACGTATAGGCCCCCCTTGGCGGGGTTTCGCGCCAGGATTTCGACCAAATCTTCACCGACCCCAACGCGGTGTTGATGGCGGGCGATCTGAACGCGAAGCACCACCTCTGGGGCAGCCGGATCATACGAGCTGAGGGCAGGCAGCTGCTTGACATCATCCAAGCCTTAGGACTTTCGTACCACCCTCCCGACGGCCACACATTCTTCCGTGCTGGCGTCCAATCCGATGTCCTCGACTTCGCCATATCCAAAGACATCCCGGTAAACGTGACCGTGGAAAGCATCGCTGACCTTTCATCAGATCACAACCCCATCCTAATCACCTTAGGTAGCGAACTACTTCATCTGGGGGAAAAAGTTCGGCGGCGTACGAACTGGAATCTTTTCTCCTCCAAAGTTCTCACCAACCTCAGTGTCAACGAAAATCTTCAGGAAGCGGCCCTCTTAGAGGAAGCCGCTAACAACTTCACCAATTCGATCTCTCGGGCCCTCGATGAATCTTCTACCATCAGACCCCGCAGACACTCTCGACAACTCCCACCCGACCTAAGGGAGCTAGTTAGGGAAAGACGACGAGCCAAGAAAAGGGCCCAAACCACCCTCAACCCCGCTGACAGCCTCCAAGCAAATCATCTTGCTCGACAGCTCCGAGAGGCTCTCAAAACCTTCGAGCAGGAGAACTGGGACGACAAGGTCAAGTCTCTCACGACGGAGGATGGCTCCCTATGGAAACTATCCAAAGCCTTGAGAAACCCCTCAAAAAACCCCCAAACCGGCCTCTTCACGGCACCCACGGTTTAGGTTTCTCCCCGAGGAGAAAATCGAAATCCACGCCGACCACCTCGAAGAAGTATTCCGCGGCATTCCGCCCCCAATCATCTTCCGAAGAGAAGTGGAAACGGTGGTGCACGGGATCCCCGAGCTCATCGGAACCCCACTCGATCCCGCCTCCCCCGACGAAGTCCGAGACCTCATCAAAAGGCGCAACAACAAAAAGGCCCCAGGGGCGGATTGTATCACCAATCTGGCCCTAAAGTGGTTACCTCCCGAAGCTACGGAGCATCTTTGCGAAATCATCAACGCAATGCTCCAAATTCAGTACTTTCCCTCCTGCTGGAAACACGCCGCAGTTTGCAACATCCCCAAGCCCGGGAAAGATCACAAATTCCCACAAAACTTCCGCCCGATCAGCCTTCTCTCCAACGTTTCGAAAATAGCTGAGACAATCATCCTGTCTCGGTTGAAAGAACTCAGCGACGATGTCATCCAAGATGAACAGTTCGGCTTCCGAGCCGGACTGTCCACCGACCTACAACTATTCCGGTTCTCGGAATACATCCGAAACGGACTCGAAAGGCGAGTACCCGTAGGTGCAGTTTTCTTCGACTTAAAGAATGCCTTTGACACAGTCTGGCATAACGGGCTGATCTACAAGATGATCGTTTCAGGAATCAACCCCCCATGGTCAAACTCATCAGGTCCTATTTAGCCGGCAGATCCTTCTGCACCAAATCCCATTCCGTGAAGTCCAGCGTCAGACAAATCCACGCCGGCGTTCCCCAGGGATCACTTCTAGGCCCGCAACTGTTTTCCATTTACATGTCGGATCTCCCCGAGAGCCCAGCACCGAGATTGCAATCTATGCAGACGACACTGTCATCTACACAGGCTGCAAGAAGCAGGCGCTGTTCAGGAAACGCCTCCAAAGCGCTACTGACGGTTTTCTGAGTTGGACCTCTCGCTGGGATCTGAAGGTAAATGAATCTAAATGTGTGGCAGTTAGATTCTCGCACGATCGCGCAAACCCCGGTCAGCCGATTAAGGTAGGAAACTCCGAGCTCCCCTGGAGCTCCGAAGTGAAATACCTCGGTGTCATCTTCGACCGAATGCTCACATTCCAAAAACAAACTGACGAAATCCGAAATCGCTTCATCAAGGCCCGCAACTTGCTTGTGCCCCTCATAGGGCGAAGGAGTCCCCTTCACCTAGGGAGCAAGTTGCTCTTATACAAGACGACGCTTCGACCGCTTTTAACCTACGGCGCTATGGCCTGGTTAACAGCGAGTGAGACTAACATCAAAGGTTTGGAAGCACTCCAAAACCGAACTCTCCGCCTCATCGTTGACGCCCCCTACTTCGTAAGGAACGTTCAGATTCATCGAGAACTGAACGTTCCGACTCTACGTGAATTTCTGACGAAACTCCTGAAGTCCGCGTGGGAAAGAGCCCGCGCCAGCCAAAATCTCTGCGTTCAGATGGTCGTCGATCCCCAAGATCGACCCCCTCCTAAAAGAAGGTCCGTCGCCTTGCAGATGTCATCGATCTGGACTAAGGCAATTCCCACAGGTCTCTCGACGACCATCATCGTCCTCTAAACGACTGATAAACGGCTATTTTTCAGTCTGAAATCTTCGTATGTGTTACAGGTGAAAAGTCATCTTCCCCAGTTAGCTCTTCGCTAACCAACCTCATCTCTCCCCAAGCTGCGTGATCGAAGCAGCCTACACCTGAAGATAAAAGGGCGTAAGGAATTCCCCACCGGCCCTAGTATTGACATGAAGTTCCTAGCGAGTCGCTCTCTCTGTTATATTCTCTGTTAACGACATTGTCGTGTATTAGATAAGTAACAATATATTTGTAACTCTTGCAGATAGTTAGTTATATATTAAATATATCAGTTTATTTTTCCCCGTGTATTATTTTCTAACAGGTTATGGGCCCAATTGGCACCTGTGCAAAGCAGAAGTAAAATTTGTGAGGCAAGCTGTATCAGAGAGGTTAGTTTCCGTCATTCGTTGTGGAATCTAAAGCAATTGTTTAAGCTTATCGTTTTTGGGAAAAATACTGGTAAAGGATGGGATCCGAAGGTTCAATAAATATTGAAAAACTGAAAGGAAGCGAAAACTACCACACGTGGAAATTTGCAATGGAAAACGTATTGGATTTTGTGGCTTGGACAAATGTATTGCTGACCCATACACTGAAGTAGATGAAGCAAGATTACGAAAAGCAAAGGCACGTATCGTTTTGTCAGTTGAGGAGTCATTGTATGTACATATACAAACTCTGTCTACCGCATCAGAAATTTGGATAGCACTAAAGGAAATGTATGATAATCGCGGCTTGACTAGGCAGATTGGGTTGTTACGTAAGCTCATCACAATACGTCTAGAAAGTTGCAATTCCATGGGTGACTACGTAAACAAAATAATAGGCACAGCCAACAAATTAAAAGGTGTTGGTTTCGATATCACCGATGAATGGATTGGTGCGATTATGCTGGCTGGACTCACAGATAAGTTTAAACCATTCATAATGGGCATCGAAAGTAGTGGTGTCAAGATCAGTGGTGATGTAGTTAAAACCAAACTACTAGATGGTAACTACAGTGAACCTGTGGAAAGTGCCTTTTACAGCAGAAATAAGAATGCAAATGTTACCAAGGGCAATCATCACTTTCAGAAAAAGCAATTAACTTGCTATAACTGCAAGCGGAAAGGACACATATCCAGCAACTGCCCTGAGAAGGAAAAATGGTAGGTTCAGCAAAAAGACCTGATAAACGTGCACCGAAAATTGCATTCAGTAGCACATATTTCTCCCATGAAGACAAATTAAATTCCTTGGAATGGTATATTGATAGTGGTGCGACACATCACATGACTCCAAATGCTGAGTGCTTATCACAGACAAGCAATTCAACAATTAAGGAAATTACTGCAGCAAACAATGGTAAAATGAAAAAGTAATGGGTGTTGGCAGTACAAGTTTACCAATAAATGGAACTGAGATTGAGATACAAAAGGTGTTGTTGGTACCTGAATTGACAGCAAACTTATTATCAGTGGCTGAAATAGTAAGTAAAGAAAATACAGTGGTGTTCAAGAAAGATGGTTGCAGTATTTATAACAAGAACAATGAACTATTGGTATATACTGAATCATCATCCGGCGTTTATAAATTAAAGGGTGACAATGGTTCAAGCTTAGCAGCAAGTGGAGCATCAATAGACCTTGTAACCTGGCACCGGCGGTTAGGACACATCAATTTTGGAGACTTACGCAAGATGAAGCAAAGCATAGTTAATGGCATGAATTTTTCAGAAGCTAATAGCACGTCGATGAATTGCGAAGTTTGCGCAGAAGGTAAGCAAACTAGACAACCTTTTAAGCATGCTAATAAACGAGCTGAGAATTTGCTTGATTTGATCCATTCTGACTTATGTGGCCCAATGGAGACGAAATCAATAGGTGGAGCGAAATACTTTCTAACGTTTATTGACGATTATTCTCGGAAATTATTTGTTTATTTTTTAAGCTCCAAGGCAAATGTATTAGATGTGTTCAAACAATTTAAGGAAATGGTTGAAACACAGACTGAACGGAGGATAAAGGTCATACGCACTGATAATGGCACAGAATATTGCAACCAGGACTTTGATAAATTTTGTAAAAAATATGGCGTTCATCAAACCACGAACGTCTATACCCCTCAGCAGAATGGTGTTGCAGAACGTATGAATCGCACTATAGTGGAACGGGCCAGATGTATGATCTTCGATGCGAAACTGGACAAATCATATTGGGCAGAAGCTATAAATACAGCTACATATGTGATTAATAGATTCTTTAGTTCAGTGTTAGTGGATAACACCCCAGAAGGGACATGGATTGGCTCTAAGGTAGATGTAAGCAATCTCAGAATTTTTGGATCACCAGTTATGGTAAATGTGCCCAAGCAACGTAGGCAGAAATGGGATCCAAAAGCTCGGAAGATGATTTTTGTTGGATACTGCAACACCACCAAGGGCTATCGTTGTTTAAATCCCACAACGAAAGAAGTGGTAACGAGTCGAGATGTGATCTTCATGGAGGCTAACCTGCAGGTAACTGAGAACTTACCTACTCGTAGTAATGAAAATATTGTTACAGTGGGAGATCAGGTAGCTGATCAACAGCCAAGTATTGAGGAAAGCCCCGATGAAGAATCTCAACATGATTTGGTAGACAGCTCGTCCACCGAAGAGACCCATGATGATGAAGAGGATCCGAACGATGAACCCTACGTACCAGAACGGGAGGTGACACCGCCAATTGAAGCTCGACGCTCGAACCGTAGTCAAAAACCCAACAAATTAGCCGAATATATATACGTTGCTGGTGCGAAAGAGTTGGATAATGATCCTAGTACAATTGAAGAAGCATTATCACGATATGATCGCAAGGACTGGGAGATCGCTATCCAGAATGAGCTACACTCGCTAAACGAAAATAGTACATGGTCGTTGGTACACATACCAAAGGAACGTAAGGCAATCAAATGCAAATGGGTGTTCAAAACAAAGTATGACAACAATGGAGATGTGATACGTCGCAAGGCCCGTTTGGTTGCTAAAGGTTGCTCACAACAACCTGGTGTTGATTATACTGAAACATATTCGCCTGTTGTTCGGTATACTTCCATTCGTTTCCTTATCGCTTTAGCTGTCAAAAATGGATTGAAAATAGATCAAATGGATGCAGTTACAGCTTTCCTGCAAGGTGATCTCACAGAAAAAATCTATATGGAACAACCCGATGGGTATAATGATGGAAGCGGTAGAGTGTGTAAACTAAATAAGGCACTCTACGGATTAAAACAAAGTGGTCGTCAATGGAACCTAAAATTAGAAGGTATGCTAAAATCATTCGGACTTATCAAATCGAAAGTGGAACCTTGCATATATTTTTCAAAGGATTCACAATTGATTGTTGCTATATATGTTGATGATTTGCTAATTTTCTGGAAAGACATCAACGAACGTAATAAATTGAAAAGGTGCTTGAGCGAAGCTTTTGATATGAAGGATATGGGCAAAGCCGAACAGTGTATTGGTCTAAATATCACATATGACGACGAAATATATGCAATTTCACTGGACCAAACCAAATACATTAATGAGATATTGACCAAATTTGGAATGGCTGAATGTAAACCGGCAGCCACACCCAGTGACCCAAGCCAAAGACTATCCACGGATATGTGCAAAGAAGGGATACAGAACATTCCGTACCAGGAAGCCGTAGGTAGCCTTCTTTATTTGGCACAAGCCACTAGACCAGACATTGCCCATGCAGTGAACGACGTAAGCCGTTTCAATAATAATTACGGAAAGGCTCATTGGCAAGCTGTAAAAAGGATATTCCGATATTTGAAAGGGACAGCAAATTTAAAGCTTTGTTATGGTAACAACGAAGCACTAATTGGCTATTCGGATTCAGATTGGGCATCCGATATTGACAAACGTCGATCATGTACGGGGTACATGTTTACAATGTGCGGTGGCGCAATATCTTGGTCAAGTAAGCGACAACCAACTGTAGCTTTATCGACCGCAGAGGCTGAATACATGGCACTTTCTGCTACTATTCAAGAAGCAATGTGGTTGAAATAGCTAAGCCAAAAACGAAAAGACGAAATATTCAAGTATGATCCAGTGACCATCGTATGCGATAATCAAAGTGCGATTAATCTTGCTAAATCGGATGGATATCGAGCCAGATCAAAACACATTGATGTCCGTCATCACTACATAAGAGAGCGAGTCGAAGATCAAGCTGTAACAATCACGTATGTTCCAACACAGGAAATGGTGGCCGACAGTCTTACCAAAGCAGTCCAGAAAGCAAAAGCGGAATTTTGTGCTAAAAGAATGGGTCTCATTAATTATAATGAAACTTAACCTATAAGTTTTCATTAAGTGGGAGTGTTTGAATATATCGACATTAGCGGTATCTGTATACCGACTGAACTTATATATAAATTGGGTTGCATGCCTGGAGTCGCTCTAAATCCACTCCTGGCAGTGGACACGAGCGGACGTGTCTTTCCGTATCCACAACGAGGCTATTCGTTAGAATCGACAAAGCGTTCCGAGAGCGGTCCGTGTACGGAACAGCTCAGCGATATAACGGCGGCATCAATCCGATGCGCCGAGGCATTCGACATCGAGGTACCATCAGAAACGGACGAGTTTCTCCGAGCGTAGAAATATTATTTCTACAAACCACCACTGCCGGAGTTAATCTCCGGTACGTTCACGAAAAAGAGCCATCAACTAAGTCGAAGTTGATCATCGAGGAAGCTTCCGACGGGGAGGAACCGGCATAGCCGGCTTTTCCCCGTCCAAAGCGGCCAATTTTTCGATTTTCGAAGCTCCGGCTCCGGAAATCGAAAACATTTTAACTTGTCTTCGTCCATTTGGACAATTTGCAGATGGCTTCCAGCCAACAACGCCTCACCGCAGGGGATTTCCCTCCCCTCCCCGTTCCGCCGAGGAGTCCATGGACGAGGGCTCCTCATCGTCCTCCAGACCGGAATCCCCCTCCTCCGGCCCCCGCGGACCCCGGCCGTCTTCTGCAAAGCTCCTCGCGTCGCTCGATTACGACGACGAAACCCTCGTCCGGTTAATCGCCGAGCTGACCGAGGAGCTCCGAAGGCGACGCATCGCAGCTTCGACTGCAGCCCTTCCCGCCGCCCCTGTAGCGGCCTCCCCGCCCCCTCTGCATCCGACGAGTCGGTCTCCGACTCCGGTTCAGAGCGCGACGATGCCGGCTGGACCAAAGCCGGCAGAAAGCGTAAGGCCGGTAAGAAGAGGCAACCTTCTGCCTCGAAGATGATGGCGCAACCGGCCGCCACCCCTCCACCAGTGCCGAGAGCCAGCAAAGGCCACCGGCTGCCACGGTCACAAAGACCACCACCACCGCTCCTCCACCGACTTCGGCTTCAACGAGCCAAAGGGCGCTGCTGCTTCGCAGGCCCCCGTCCGAATCTAACAAGATTCCCCCATCGTCCTCAGGGAAAAATCAGCCTGGGGACACGTTACGATGAAGTTCTCTGAGCTTCGAATCAACTTCTCCAAGGCCCAAAATACGACCGACGGAATCCGCTTCTTCCCCACCACGGAGAAAGATTTCAGGGCTGCCGTAAGAATGCTTGACGGTCTGGTACTACCGTACCACACTTATCAGCTACCTTCGGAGAAGCTTCTGAACATCGTGATCCGTGGGGTCCCCGTCGAGACCCCCTCAAAGAAGTGGAAGAAGAACTCCTAGAGTTCGGATTCCACCCCGAAGGCATCCATCGCCTCCGCCACCCCCGGAGCAAGAAGGAAATGCCCCTCATCCTGATAAAGCTCCCGAGAAACGAGAAGGACATCTTCGCCCTGAAGGAGATCCGCAGACTAGTGGTCTCCGTCGAATCCCTCCGCTCCCGAACAGCCGTCGGGCAATGCCACCGCTGTCAGCGGTTCGGCCACGCCCAATCCCGCTGTACGGCAGCGATCAAATGCGTCCGCTGCGGCGAAAACCACCGCGCCGCAGACTGCCCCCTATCTAAGGAAAAGGGCGACCCTGCCAAATGCGCCAACTGTGTTGGCTCACACACGGCAAACTACAAGGGATGCCCCCACTACCCCAAACCCCGATTGCCAACCCGATCCCAAGCCGCCCCTTCGGCGAAAAAGACCCCGGCTCAAGCGCCCCCAGGCCGCCACCCAAGCCACCCAATCCTCCCAGGCGACTTCCTCTGGCAGGAAGTATTCCGACGCCACCAAAGGGAAATCTTCTTCTCCCCCTAAGGTGCTGCGTACCGACGTGCCCAGCCAGTCCCTGCTAGGCCCAAGCCCCCCGCCACCAACAACACCGACTTCTTCGGCGCCGTGACCACCCTTCTACAGCTGGTCGGATAATTCTCGTCCGCACTACAGCAGGTTCAGGGCTCCATCCCCCGTAACCTCTATTAATCTATCAACCCGTTTATGAATACATCGGTAAGCATAAACCAGCAAGGCATTTCCAGAATAGTCGCCTGGAACGCGAACGGCATCAGAACTCGTATGCCTGAGCTAAGAGACTTTCTTCAAGAGAACCAAATCGACGTTGCCCTTCTCAGCGAGACTGGCCTCCGCCCGGGGGACAGTCTCAAGGTCGTGAATTACAAAACATACCGTCGAGATCGCTTGACGGGCCGCGGCGGCGGGACAGCTGTACTCGTCAAAAATTCAATCCGCCACTCCGAGGTCGTAGTGCCGCCGCTGAACTCTCTGGAGGCGGCGGCAGTCATCATCTGGACCGATTTCGGTCCGCTAAAACTCTACGCGACGTATAGGCCCGCCCCTGGCGGGGTTTCGCGCCAGGATTTCGACCAAATCTTCACCGACCCCAACGCGGTGTTGATGGCGGGCGATCTGAACGCGAAGCGCCACCTCTGGGGCAGCCGGATCATACGAGCTGAGGGCAGGCAGCTGATCGACGTCATCCAAGCCTTAGGACTTTCGTACCACCCTCCCGACGGCCACACGTTCTTCCGTGCTGGCGTCCAATCCGATGTCCTCGACTTCGCCATATCCAAAGACATCCCGGTAAACGTGACCGTGGAAAGCATCGCTGACCTTTCATCAGATCACAACCCCATCCTAATCACCCTAGGTAGCGAACTACTTCATCTGGGGGAAAAAGTTCGGCGGCGTACGAACTGGAATCTTTTCTCCTCCAAAGTTCTCACCAACCTCAGTGTCAACGAAAATCTTCAGGAAGCGGCCCTTCTTAGAGGAAGCCGCTAACAACTTCACCAAGGCGATCTCTCGGGCCCTCGATGAATCTTCTACCATCAGACCCCGCAGACACTCTCGACAACTCCCACCCGACCTAAGGGAGCTAGTTAGGGAAAGACGACGAGCCAAGAAAAGGGCCCAAACCACCCTCAACCCCGCTGACAGCCTCCGAGCAAATCATCTTGCTCGACAGCTCCGTGAGGCTCTCAAAACCTTCGAGCAGGAGAACTGGGACGACAAGGTCAAGTCTCTCACGACGGAGGATGGATCCCTATGGAAACTATCCAAAGCCTTGAGAAACCCCTCAAAAAACCCCCAAACCGGCCTCTTCACGGCACCCACGGTTTAGGTTTCTCCCCGAGGAGAAAATCGAAATCCACGCCGACCACCTCGAAGAAGTATTCCGCGGCATCCCGCCCCCAATCAGCGACGACGAAATAATCTTCCGAAGAGAAGTGGAAACGGTGGTGCACGGGATCCCCGAGCTCATCGGAACCCCACTCGATCCCACCTCCCCCGACGAAGTTCGAGCCCTCATCAAAAGGCGCAACAACAAAAGGCCCCAGGGGCGGATTGTATCACCAATCTGGCCCTAAAGTGGTTACCCCCGAAGCTACGGAGCATCTTTGCGAAATCATCAACGCAATGCTCCAAATCCAGTACTTTCCCTCCTGCTGGAAACACGCCGAAGTCTGCAACATCCCCAAGCCCGGGAAAGATCACAAACTCCCACAAAACTTCCGCCCGATCAGCCTTCTCTCCAACGTTTCGAAAATAGCAATCGAGACAATCATCCTGTCTCGGTTGAAAGAACTCAGCGACGATGTCATCCAAGATGAACAGTTCGGCTTCCGAGCCGGACTGTCCACCGACCTACAACTATTCCGGTTCTCGGAATACATCCGAAACGGACTCGAAAGGCGAGTACCCGTAGGCGCAGTTTTCTTCGACTTAAAGAATGCCTTTGACACAGTCTGGCATAACGGGCTGATCTACAAGATGATCGTTTCAGGAATCAACCCCCATGGTCAAACTCATCAGGTCCTATTTAGCCGGCAGATCCTTCTGCACTAAATCCCATTTCGTGAAGTCCAGCGTCAGACAAATCCACGCCGGCGTTCCCCAGGGATCACTTCTAGGCCCGCAACTGTTTTCCATTTACATGTCGGATCTCCCCGAGAGCCCAGCACCGAGATTGCAATCTATGCAGACGACACTGTCATCTACACAGGCTGCAGGAAGCAGGCGCTGTTCAGGAAACGCCTCCAAAGCGCTACTGACGGTTTTCTGAGTTGGACCTCTCGCTGGGGTCTGAAGGTAAATGAATCTAAGTGTGTGGCAGTTAGATTCTCGCACGATCGCGCAAACCCCGGTCAGCCGATTAAGGTAGGAAACTCCGAGCTCCCCTGGAGCTCCGAAGTGAAATACCTCGGTGTCATCTTCGACCGAATGCTCACATTCCAAAAACAAACTGACGGAATCCGAAATCGCTTCATCAAGGCCCGCAACTTGCTTCTGCCCCTCATAGGGCGAAGGAGTCCCCTTCACCTAGGGAGCAAGATGCTCCTATACAAGACGACGCTTCGACCGCTTCTAACCTACGGCGCTATGGCCTGGTTAACAGCGAGTAAGACTAACATCAAAGGTTTGGAAGCACTCCAAAACCGAACTCTCCGCCTCATCGTTGACGCCCCCTACTTCGTAAGGAACGCTCAGATTCATCGAGAACTGAACGTTCCGACTCTACGTGAATTTCTGACGAAACTCCTGAAGTCCGCGTGGGAAAGAGCCCGCGCCAGCCAAAATCTCTGCGTTCAGATGGTCGTCGATCCCCAAGATCGACCCCCTCCCAAAAGAAGGTCCGCCGCCTTGCAGATGTCATCGATCTGGACTAAGGCAATTCCCACAGGTCCCTCGACGACCATCATCGTCCTCTAAACGACTGATAAACGGCTATTTTTCAGTCTGAAATCCTCGTATGCGTTACAGGTGAAAAGTCATCTTCCCCAGTTAGCTCTTCGCTAACCAACCTCATCTCTCCCCAGGCTGCGTGATCGAAGCAGCCTACACCTGAAGATAAAAGGGCGTAAGGAATCCCCCACCGGCCCTAGTATCGACTTGAAGTTCCTAGCGAGTCGCTCTCTCTGTTATATTCTCTGTTAACGACATTGTCGTGTATTAGATAAGTAACAATATATTTGTAACTTTTGCAGATAGTTAGTTATATATTAAATATATCAGTTTATTTTTCCCCGTGTATTATTTTCTAACAAACCGAAGTCATCACTCGAGCTAGCGAAACACGTGTCACCCATTTTATTATAAACAATTGTGTGGTGAGGAGTTTACCGATGTGAGATTTGTGTCAGTAAATTACACCACAGTCCTTGCAATCACCTTTATTCAGGCCTATTGGACCGAAAATAAGCGCTCCTTGTATCATGTTAGACTTGATCGCTTTGTTCGCCCAATGTATTTTATGCCACATTCTTGACAACCGATTTCGTAGATACCTGATTTTTTATTTATATCATCCTTATCCTTGGTGTTTTCCAAAAGACTAAGTAATGAATTAATTGATTTAAATGCAACCTCTACGTTGAATTGTTTGAAAACTTTGGGAAGGCTCTTGCTGCGATGATGGAATGGCAATTTAACGAATTTGTTGGTTTGTATTTCCGAAGGCAGGCTCGGGGATTTTTGTTTCTTAATTACGTTATCAATCAATTTAGCTTCGAAACCATTCTATTCGGCTATGTTTCTTATATATTTAAGGTATTTTTGATATCTTCCCTTTGTAAGAGGAAGATTTAATAACCGATGTACTAGCGAATTAACTGATTTTCGCTGGTTTCGCTGAAAACTGTGGTTAGAATCATCAGTTATAAAGCTGTTGACATTGGTTTCTTTACGATATATATCTACCTCCAAATTGGTGTTATTCCTGATTAGTAATGTATCGAAGAATAGAGCTTCATTATTTTCCTCATTTTTTATAGTAAACTTTACAGTGTTGAAATAAGAATTTAATTCGTCCAATAGGTCCTGTAACTTATACTTGTTAGTGTAAAAAATAGCGAATATGCCGTCCACATATCTAATGCTAAACCCATCACTCCCAGACCAATCCGTATGAATAACATCCCAATTCCGATTTCACTTACCACCAATTATCTAAACATAGTGCTAGATCAGTGATTTACATTTAAAGAGCATGTTGTAAACAACTGCAACAAGACCTCCCGGCACGATATCAAAATTGTTCCCCTACTGATCAAACACAAGACCAGGAAGAAAGCAAAACTGACAATCAAGACAAGCTGCATCGGCTGGCCCATGTGGAAAAAATTCAGCAATTCAGATCCAAAATTGCCGAAAACTTCCATAAAAGAACAACAGTAAGCAAAAATACGCTTATTAAATAGATTCCTAAGGTGAGAAAAAGTAAAGGCAACCTAAGCATACAAAATGTGGACTACCGACCCACAACATAGACTTCACAAAATGAGCCAGCACGGCAGCCCTTAGGCAACCACAAGTCGGACGTCCGCATCCCTTCTACAACAGCAACATGGCCAACCGAACCCAAAAGCAAAATTAGACCGTGAACCTAATTACATCAAATATCAGATTCAACAAGATGTCTTTTCCCCATAATAACAAATAAAACTATTGTGCAAATGTACGTAATGTGACGCAAACGTAAAATGGTGCAGAAAGAAGATTATTCGCAATCAATAACGCCAATAAAACAATGGAGTCAATAAAACTGACAGGATTTGTTAAATTAATTGGAAGGAAACCTTAGTTTAAATCGATGTAGGTATATAATTATTGTAACATTATCGAGATCAAAGAGATAGAAATAAACGTTTTATTCCCGATTGAAATTGATGGTAATTTCTACATTAAAAAAAATACAGCGTGTCCCAGAATTGCTGGGACATAGAGCTACCACGTATTGTAGAGGTCAAAATAAGTCGAGTGGACGCAATTTATATATATACCAAAATGTATGGTTTGTCCGTGAGAAGAGTTCAAAGTTTAATTAAAAAATCACGTTCTTGTACGCTGTTCAGAAATGCGCGAAACAAATTTAATGAAATTTGGGAAAAGTACATTTTAGAGGATTACCCTACTTTCAGTAATCAAAGAAACCGAAATGACATTGTAGAAGGGTTAAAACCACCCTCACCCCCTGATATTTTTAAAAATTCTTTCTTAGGAGTGGTAATACGGTTCTAAAGTCTTTTAGCGGGAAGACTTATTCATCATCTTCATTTTTTGACTCATAAAAACTCCGTATTTCGCATAGTTTCTAAGGAAAAAATATTTTCTCAAATACCGATCACCTACATTCTTAGTACTAGTTTAATAAAATTATAACACAAAATTTACTTGGCGGTGTACACAAAGACAAAACTTTTGTTACAACAGGTCTTCAATGTAACCACCATCCTCATTAATGCAAAGGTCAATTCGGTGTAAAAAATTGAAATGCACCCTTCTTAAAACATCGTCGTTATTTCGTAGTGCGTTTACAGCATTTTGAATTCTGTCTCACAGTTGTTCGAAATTATTAATTTGAACCTGGTACACTTGTGTTTTTAACGCTCTCCAGATGAAGAAGTTGCGAGGATTTAAATCTGGGGACCGTGGAGGCCATTGAATGGGTGCTTCTTGTCCCCTACCAATCCATTTACCAGCAAAATTCGTTAAGATATTCTCTTACGGCACGTGCAAAATGAGGTGGTGTACCGTCGTGCATGAAGAACATGTTTCGACGCAAATTACGTAGTCTTCCACTAATTCTGACAAAATTTCTTGACGGAAACGAAGGTAATTAGCGCCATTTAAACGATCAGACAATCGGAACAGCCCAACCAAAAAATTGCCAATAATTCCGACCCAGACATTAATTTTAAATTCTCGTTGATAATATCTACCTTTAATAGCATGCGGATTTTCATCTGCATAAATATGCTCATTGTGTAGGTTTGTCATGCCACGACGTGTAAAACAAGACTCATCAGTAAACAAACTGATCAAGTGGTAATAATTCTTGCACTAGTTGGATGTGGAATGGACGAATTAATTGATCGTTAAGGACCCGTCTTACAGTCCTTTTTGAAATCCCAGTCTCTCGTTGCAATGTTGTGGTACTGGTCTCAGGATTGTTATCAATCATTTGAAGAATTGTTTCTTCCGCAATGGGTGTTCAGGCTTGTCGAGATCTTCCGTTAATTCTGACTGGCTTCAACATTCCTATTTTTCGAAGACGTCTTTCGATTCGGGCAAAAGTTTTGTGATTTGTAATTCTCCAGTTTGGATACCTCTCTTGATACACGCGGACAGTTTCGCGTCAGTTACCTTGACAGCATCCAAGAACTAATAGAATGTTAGTCTGCTCATTAAAAGGGAAATCCATATTTGATAGCTGTCAAAGTAATTGCAACAACAACAGAAAGAGCAATTAAAGGAGTAACTGTGTTCGCGATAAAAAGCAATACAAAAGCAACTAAAAGTGAACAAATTATTGAAATTATTTACTGTCAACAAAAAACAGGGACGATTATGAATTTGTTTCCTCTCAAAATCATGACTTATGATTTGTGTCCACCGCCAACTAAGTTTTGTATTACATAAGAATGTAGGTGATCAGTATTTGAGAAAATTTTTTTCCTTCGAAACTATGCAAAATACGGAGTTTTTATAAGAGTCGAAAAATGAATATGATGAATAAGCCTTCTCACTAAAAGAAGGCTTAGAACCGTATTAACACCCCTAAGAAAGAATTTTTAAAAATATCGGGATGAGGGTGGTTTTAACCCTTCTACAATGTCATTTCGGTTTCTTTTATTACTGAAAGTAGGGTAACCCTCTAAAATGTACTTTTCCCAAATTTCATTAAATTTGCTGCGCGCATTTCTGAACAGCGTACAAAAACGTGATTTTTTAAGTAAACTTTGAACTCTTCTCACTTCTCACGATACATTTTGGTATATATATAAATTGCGTCCATTCGACTTATTTTGACCTCTACAATACGTGGTAGCTCTATGTCCCAGCAATTTTGGGACACGCTGTATAGGTTTTTAGGTTGCATGGTTTCCCCAAAAAAATATTTTTTTATAGTTCTACCACAAGAGACACCATTCTCGTTTATTTATCTGCATTGCGATACTTTTTTATATATAAGTTTGTTATATTATGTTATTATAGTATCGCTATGTAAATAATTTGTTTAATTTCCCGGAGAATTTATATTTCCTCTGTGCATCAATTGATGTACCCCCAATGAGGTACCAAGTTTCAGCGCCATCTGGGAAGTAGACTTCGTACTAATCAGCAGTGTGGGATTGTAACGCGGCTAATGAAGTTTTGAAACACGGTTTAACTGCGCTATTCAAATTGACAATGAAACAATGTATTACATATATTCCGTCCATTATCATATACAGTTATATTATTTTTGTCTGAAATTCTAATGTACAGAACAACTGCATTCGTTTTCTGTTTTATACATTATCATTTCGGACAAAAGATATATGTATATTTCAAATATAATGTGGGATGCGTTACCCTAGGGTGCGTTATAAAATTGAACGGGTGGTGGGAGCAAATTGGAAGAAAATAATATAGATAAAATAAATTGATAATTTAATTTACTGAAAGAAAAGCAATAAAATACATTCTGACATAATAAAGGATATAATACACGTTTACAGTTATAACACATGTATAATTCAGATTGTATCAGTACTGCACAGTACATGCATTCAATGTAATTGAATACATACTAAATACTAAAAACAAAATACTCAATATGAAATTTAAAATAAGTTTAATAATTATTAGCGACTCCATTACATTTGTATTGGACAACAAATTTGTTCGGAAAAGAATTATAATATTAGAAATTGGCACTCCGAGTTTGTAGGTGTTTTTTCTTTAAATTCGACTCCACAATTTCAATTTTCTACTGAATAACTTTTTAGGCGTGTATTGGCGCCATCGTTCTTTAAATCCAAGGACAGAATTTTCCCAAAAGCCTACCAATTTCGCCCCAGGAAGATCGTTTGTTCACAGGGTGCCAACCAGCTAGTCGGCGAGGGAGTGGGGAATTAGATACCAAAAAAACTCACTTAGGATGCCACATGCTTTACACTTCCCTGTGTAGCCCTGGAAAAGCAGGAATCCTGAAGGTGTTGAAAACCCCGGTTAAAAATTGGTTGACGGTAGTAAAAAAGGGGAAACCCAATAAAACCAAATAACCAATAAGATTGACGAGTCTTTAATAAATAACGATTGGCCGAACGAAAAAGAACAAATTTAAAAAAAAGGAAATATGTAAATAACGAAATAAATAAATAAATATATATAAGTAATGTTTCCAGCGAATCTAATTGTAAGTTATCAAACAATAAAATAATATATACCGATTCCCTTGGCCAACGAATTCGTTTACAAAAAATAAGAGAGTATCAACTAATTAAATATTATATCTACCAATGACCTTTTAAATATGTCGACTGGACTCGACATCTACAATTTTTCTTTTGTTTTTAAGCTCCAAATGAATACAATAGTTAATTGAAGTTGAAAATTTACTGAGTCTAATCATTAATAAAAAACTGATAAACGGAAAGAGAAAACTGGGCAAAAGTTGAAGTATGGACTTAGCTGGATGTTCTCTCGGCGATTAGCAGCGGCGTGATGTCGTCTCCCGTCTCTCGTCCCCCGTCGCCCGTCACCCGTCTTCCGTTTTTCTAATGTAAAATTAGAGCGGAACAGAATTGGAAATTTACTTTTTGTGGGTATTTTTGGACGTGCGGTCAGGATGACATAAATAAAATTTTTTTCTTGTCCGTTGTCGTTTTATTGCGCACGAGGTATTCTTTGCGTGCGCTTGAAGTTGGGGGTTGTCAAATCCTTCGATTAAATGGTTAATCAGTTGTGCTTCACTTAAGTGGATTTTATTCCCTAATAATATCTTGTCCTGATAGTAGTTTATAAATTTTTCGTTTCTACGCCACTTTCTGTTTTCAAATCGTCTAAAAACGTTTACCATGTCCTCTCGTGAATCAAACATGTCGATCATATTTTTTGTAGTTCAGCCAGCGAAAGTTTCCCGTTTCCTGGTTTAGAATGGAACCATTGTTTTGCGTAACTAGTAAGCTTCGATATCAGAAAAAGTAGTAGTTTCTTTACGTTAACATTGTAAACTTCTTGAACATGGTGTATGCGATCAAACCACTCTCTGACGCCTTCACTACCTGAATATTCTGGTATTAGAGTTCCTATTTCGCTATAGTGATCATGATCAGCCTGCTTCTTAATATTCATAATTGTGGAAACTACGTCTTCCACCGTCGCGTATTCCGATGCACCATCTTGGTTAGGGTTGGCGTTTGAACATGTGCTGTTATCCATCATTGAAAATAGCGGCGTTTTCCTTTAGGTTATTATCCCACTTCTGATAATACTGTGGTTTTTTTTGGACGTGCAGTCAGGATGACATAAATAAAAATTTCTTTCTTCTCCGTTGTCGTTTTATTGTGCACGAGGTATTCACATCACATTCGACCTAACTTCTCTAAGCGTACCCACGTACCCACTACTACTAGAGCTAACTTCATACTAAACGTACTAAACCATAGAATACTAAATCATAAAATACTAAACCAAAGAAAACTAAACCTACATTTTGGTAAAACCCGCAATAAAAACATTTGCTCACACGACCACTGTATAATGTATAAACCCACGTTTATTTTATACTGTAACAGGACTCGACAAGACGTAAACATAAGAAAATAAGGTTAGATTGGAATACGAGTAATGAAACAGAATAGACACAAGCGACAAAGTTAGAAAATCTTGTGGTCAATTTTGTATGCGCATGTCCGGGAACCATGTTTTAAATACGACGAAAGTGTTATATTTGGCTATCTTCATTAATGTTATTATTCTGGGATGGTGTGTGCATATTAAAATTAAAATATACGGTTATTGTTGTGTGTCACTGATTTAACTTTTTAACAAATATTATTCTTTTAACATATCCAAAACTCTAATATTTGTCAATTAATACGAACACATGTGCGCCTTTCGTATTTTCAAAATGGGGTTAGCTAACTTCTGAGTTATTTCGAGAACATTGTAATCGACCACATGAACATCAAAGCTGCCGACACGCCTTGTCGCTTCTATCTATTCTGTGGCAATGCAAACTAGTGAGCAGGCGCAAGTCAAAACGTTTAGTATGAAACATGTATGAAAAGAGGACAGGTTCTAATTTCATACAATGATTTTGCACAGAAAAATGTACAGTGTTTTATATTGGACTATAAAGTAGTATTCAATTTTTACGTACAATTTAATATGATAAAGTAAAACGGCCTTTAGAGTGTAAAGCGAAATTGTAGTCGGTATCGTTAATTCAGCGCACCAATTCGACGGAGTATACGACACAGATATAGTGGCACGAGGTGTACCTACCGTGGTACCTACACTAATTGTACGGATGCCTTCCACAGACAGAAATTAGCTAATTCGAAATATTTCGAAGATCGAATAATCAAGGTTACATCGTCCATACGAGCAAAATCGTGCGGTCCACGACGGCGCGGAGTGAAAAGGCGCCGGACTCTACATTGAAACTCAAAACGAAAGAAATCTCTAAAGCAACATCGGATACTATGATCGGATATTAGGCCTGCGAATAATAAAATTATTTCCTCAATCCGGTGCAGCCGAATTAATAATTTTATTTCAATTACATAAAAACTTACATATTACACCAAATCATTACCCAACCAAAAGAATATAAATAAAACCGAACAGTAAATACAGTGGAAATCCACCCTATACGTCATAATGCAGATGCTACACGAATGTAAGCACGATGCTGTCACGCCAAATAGTGTTGAAATCGGTAGATTCGATCGTAAGAAATCGGTAGATTCCATTAAAAATCGGTAGATGCTATGAAAAATCGGTAGATCCCATTAAAATTCGGTAGATTCAATATTCAAATTTATTAATAATGCAAAACGGTCTTATACTACGTAACATTTCGCAAGCTATTATTATGAAAACCGAAATACGAAAGTGGTTAACGTTGTAGTATAATAATAACTTACACAATATATCTTTATTAGAAAAACAACATAATTTAACAATATACATGTATGTATATATATACATATATACATATATATATAAAGTAAAAATAGCACGTATATGGTTTGTTTAATATCTTAATTACATACTTATAATCACTATTATTGACATATCTATAATTAAATTGTTTCGTCCACAATATTTTTTAAAACATTGTTACTCATTTTTAAAATAATCCTATTTTCAATAGGAAATGTATAACATTTATAATTATTTATAAATGGTTTGGTATGCAACAACCCTGTGACTGTATCAGTGTTTAGAGAATTTCTTTGTTTTGTTTTCATCATATTAATTGATGAAAAAATTCTTTCAACATTCACCTGAACAGATTTTTCTGATTTCGGGCCAAAAACATTCAACATTATTTGCCAAAGTTTTAACATGTTCTGTGTTACGCAAGAGCCTCCACTCAGTGCCCAGGATTTGAATGGTTTCAACACTGATTAAATTTGGAAACATAATAGCCCACATCTGAAATCGTCGCGATGATTCCAGTTTTTACAATACTTGGATCAAGAAAACTAAATTTTTAATTGGGTTATTTTTAAGGGAAAACGAAATAATATTTGATCACAACTTTCAATATAAAAATCTAAACACCTGGTTCTGAAGAAATGTAGTTGTTCATTTGTTAATTTTGATTTAGATATTGTTTTAGCTACTTTGGCGCCAAAATAAATGTTCTCTATATCAAGAAAAATCTAGGATTTTTGTGATCTATGTTCTCAATAGCAGTTGTGAGTATATAATCCCGTTTCAAAAAACAGTCATAAATACTTCTTAAAATATTTGTTACATTTCTGTAAAGTATATGGATTTGTGGACCTTCTGATTGCATTTCCTTGTTTAAATTGTTAAAAAACGATAACGAAAATTCCAAAAATTGTAAAAATAATTTAATTGTTGGGTCATTTAATTTATGTAAAATATTGTTTGCCGCTAAAACATCATTTTGAAAAACAGCCTCGATAAAATATAATTTTAAGGCTTCATATTGTTCCAAAATTCTATTTACAACACTATGTACAGATAACCACCTTGTTTGTGATCGATATAATATACTATGCACCTTAATATTACAAAATATTTGAAATTGTTGAAATTCAGATGTTCTTTTAGGACTTGAATTAAAATAATTATATATATCTCTTGTGAGATCTTCAACGAATCTCGGCAATTTTTCTGATGCATAAGATGCGCACAAATGAAATGAATGACATATACACTTCATTACATATAAAGATGGTATGTCATTTTTCAGTAGAGTCATTAGTCAATGCCGGATACCCATCATTACATTTGCGCCATCTGATGCAAACCCAATTAAATTATTTTTGTAAGGAATATTATGTTTTGTGAACAAATCTATGATAGTTCTATACAAAGTATCTGTACTAGATAATTTAACGAGAGCAAAAAAGAATCCTTAATTAGATCATTTTTTACGTATCTCACCACTAAACACATATGTTTTGCTGTACTAATATCTGTAGATTCATCAACCACAAGAGAAAATCTATTTTTTCTTAAGTCCTCACATAGATTATAAAAATTTTCGTGGCCAAGTACATGTTTCACAATAGCTCTAGTTTTACTTCTTCCACTGGCTAATCCTTGGGCGATTTTGGAATCTGGACAAATTATTTTGATAAGTGTCGGAAGATGATCCATTACTGTGAAAGCCAGATTGTGTTCAGCTACAAAGCAGCCAAGCGTATTTCTCCTAAAAATATCGCATCAAATTACACTAGTTGGTTGTAATATAATTATTAGTAATTAATACCTTCTTTAATCTGGTCCTCCATTTTCTTTTCTGAGAGCGTACTTTCCATATATTTTGATATTGTGGGCTGGCGAATTTGCTTCAGTTTATTAAGATGATATTTTGAATTTTGATGCTTTATTAGGCCATCCTTTCCGCTGCTAATATTTATATCTTTGCTGCAACACTTGCAAAACGCAAAGTGGTGACCTTTTTTACTTTTTGCAAAGCCATCCTTTAAATGTAATATCTTTTTCCCAGTCTTCTTTATATTGTTGGAAATATTTTTCTTACTTACTGGGCCAGCACTGGGACCTTCACCGCCACTATTACTATCTGTACCACTCATTTTAATTATTAATACAAAATAAATTAAGTTGGCGCAACACAATATTCTGTTCGCATATAGTACTAATAGGCCACGCAAATTCATTGTCACGGGCTTTATATAGCCTCGGGTGCAAAATAATGTTGGGTAAAGTCCCCAATTCAATAATTCAATTCGCACTCAATTAAAAATGCATTCCGTGCAAAATCTTGGAACCATGTATTCCATTTACTCTAAGAAAGGTGCTGACAGCGCCATAAAATAGATACATTTTTCGTTTTAAGCCTTAATAAAATATAAACTCAATATTAATAATATTGATATCTTTTTAAATGAGTGTAATGACTAAAGGCCGGATAATATGCAGTTTGCATAAATTTGCATATTTGCATAATATATGCATTTTATATATTATTTGCATATTTTGCAGTAATTCAGCATATTTGAAGTATCCGAGTTTTATTTATTTATTGGATGTAATTTATTATAGGATAGGCATTACTAAAAATATGTCGTGGTTGTAACAAACAAAGAGTTAAACAGCCCTCTCTAAATTAAAAATAGCATTCTATGAAGCCTCTTCTCGATACTTTTCCGATAAGCGCTTCCAAAAATTTATTAATGCTGTTCCCATACATCTAGAACGGGACAGAATTCAAGGAAAAGCTAATTCTCTGAAACTTCTAAATAAATACAAAACTACATTTTACCAGAAAATTAGGAGCACAGGTGTTTCCTTGTTATTCGGAGAAATTTATTCCCATATTCGAAAGCAATCTTATTTATTTTAAACGTCATTTTACGTTGGTTTTTGGAAGTGTAAACTTGTGGGTTGTTATTAATTATAATAGCAAAAATGCCGAAAATAGCGAATGTGCCTGAATGGATTGCACCTTATTCAGACTCATGGATAGAGAAAAAATATTTTACGTAGCATGCAGCAAGATTGTAAGTAAAATTTAAGTTTATTTCCTCTTATCTATAGTTTTTAAACGATGTTTAACCAATACAACGCTTCGACAAATAATTTTATTTTAAAATTTTATTTTAAAATGAGTAAAATGACATGTATATTTCATGCGTATTTTTCGCATATCATCAGCGCAATATGGAATATCTGATATTCTGTATTCTGCTGATGATTTTTAAATAAAAATCATTTTAAAATAAAATTATTTGTCGAAGCGTTGTGTTGGTTATTTTATTAAATGTCGTTCATTCCGATTGCTTCGCAAACTCTTTACACATTAGTTTTATATTACTCCTTTATCTTACTAACACTTATTTTATAAGAAAACAACTGATGATGTGATATTTTTTATGTAGGTTACAAGTGAGAGAAAGTTTCAAATCGACTAGCATATTAAAACTCCATCTACTGCAGCAAAACTATCAAAGATGAAATTGGCGAAGAAAGCTCAGCAAACATTACCGCAATATCTGCCATCAACCTCCAAAAAATCGGAACAAGAACAATTTAATGAAGATTTGTGCCTACTGTTTGTGTCGGCTGATATTCCACTAAATAAAATAAACAGTTTAAATGTCAAGTTATTTTCGCAAAAGTACACCAGTAAATATAATATTCCCGACGAGAGCACCTTAAGAAAAAGTTATATTCACCGTATCTATGCAGAAACATTGAGTAGCATTAAGAAGGCTGTGTCAAACAATTACCTTTACAAATGCGCAGATGAAATTACTGATAGTGTGGGCCAATACATAGTTCATTTAATATCCTTAACGTATCCTTAACGTATCGGTTCCAGCAAAATCTTATTTAATTTCATCCAAACAGTTGGAAAAGGCAAATAATTTGACAATAACAAGGTTTATACACGAAGAACTAGCAACCTTCTTCTTACCGGAATCGATTCCAACAGAAAAAATTCTATTGTTTTTAACGGATGCCGCACCATACATGGTGAAGGCAGCTTGCAACTTGAAAATCGTTTACCCAAATTTAATTCACACAACTTGCTTGGTGTACGGACTAAATCGTGTTGCAGAAGAAGTAAGAAACCATTTTCCCTTGGTAACTACTTTAATTAGTAGTGTTAAGAAAGCGTTTTTAAAGCCTCCATTACGAGTTCAGTTTTACAAACAACATCTACCCGGTACTCCGCTTCCTCCTCAACCAGTAGTCACACGATGGGGAACGTGGTTGGAAGCTGCTATTTTTCATGCAAATCATTATGAAGAAATAAAGACAATTATTATGGATCTTGATAGCGATATACAATCTGTGTTAGACGCCCAAAAGGTGTATTCAAGTAAAGAAATACCTCAACAGTTGGCGTTTATTAAAGCCAACTAAAGTTTTATTTCCACTTCTCTATTGTAATTGCGAAAACAATTTATGTCGCTAATTGAGAGCATTGAAATAATAAACAAATTTGAAAAGTTATGTATTGATGTTAAAGGAAGGGTGTAATAGAAAGCTAAAGGATATTGCTAAAATCTTGTGTGGTGAGTCAGTAGAAAATATTGAGTTGGCAATGGAGGATATTTCTAATTTGAAATATGCTCCTATAACAAGCGTGGACGTAGAACGAACCTTTTCAATATATAAATACATGTTATCAGACAAGCGCCACAATTTTTCTATTGAAAACCTTGAGAAATATGTAATTGTAAATTGTTTTCATAGTTAATTATGTTGTAAAATATTATAAATAAACTTGTAGTAAACATAATAGAATATTTTTTTCTATAGTATTATATTTTCTAGCATTATTCCTATTTTTTATCTGCATATTTTTCATAAGAAAGTGCATATTTAGGCCAAAACATCTGCATATTTATGCGCGTATCTCCACTTCCTTTTTGCATATAATCCGGCCTCTAGTTGAATATAGTAGAAAATCCTTTATTATTTATGGAATCATCTACCCTTTCTTAGAGTAGATAACGGAATTCTAGGAGAACTTTTCGTTATAGCACCGTAAAAATCTATCTATAGATCGAATTAATTTTCTGTTTAGATATTATAAAAAATTCATACTAGCGCTACCTATAACTCCAGAGTATAAGCATAAAACATTAGTTCAGATGACTTTCCGAAGATATGGAATTGGCGCTATCCAAACATGAACTGAAATTTGAATTGTCTAACTAACTAAGCATGATACGTGATGGCGTTGTTAACAATAACAATCAAACAATAGATTTTTCCACATTTCCCAAATCTAAATGAACAATTCGAATCCCTGGTTCCATTTGTTTCCATTCCGTTGTATTCTTGGATTCCCTTGATGTTCTTTCGAACATGTTTTAATTTTAGGTGTTTTAATTTTTGTGTAATAAGATACACTAGTAAAACCAAGTTAAATATCAAATAGCATATTGTCAAGTCTACCTAAATATAAATTAAAATGGAAGACTTTTTGGATGATTTCTTAAATCCAAATAAAATATTTCAACCCCGTGTCGTACCTGGAGGTATTGTGAATGGGAGATTATGCGAACAATATTCAAGTGAGGATGATACAGAAATATCAGAGGAAGAGGACAACACTGATTATGCCAAGTCTTATCAGTTGGCAGAAGAAAAATTATACAAACAAACATTCACAGAACAGGTAATATCTAAAGTATTTAGACTGGTTTATTACTAAAATAGATGATTATAGAGCAAAGGAAAATCTCTGTACACTATTGATGATGATACATTGGCCTCTGGAAATGTGGCAAGACTTAAAGAAGAAACTGACGTATATAATAAATACTTATTTACAAGAATCGAAGATAGCCATTTGCCTATTGAATATTATAAATCTTCGGTTTGTATTCGTAATAGAATTTTTGCAAAAGTAGTAACTTTTTGTCTTTCAGATTATTGATCATTTAAATTCAAATTCGGTATTAATTATACAAGGACCCACTGGTTGTGGAAAAACAACTCAAGTTCCTCAGTATATTCTAGATTATTGTCGTGAAAATAATACCTACTGCAATATTATTGTGACACAACCTAGACGTATAGCAGCTATTAGTGTTGCAAAAAGAGTATGCGTTGAACGTGGCTGGGCACTTGGTAGTGTTTGTGGCTATCAGGTAATATATGTATATAAGAAATATATTAGTGTTAAAATAGAATAGAATACAAACTCTAGCATGCTGGTATTAAATGTATATATAGTTGAACTTTTTTACAAAGGCATTATCACATTCAGATTCCGATGAAACTGTACCTTAGTATAAAAACAACACAGTCTTGTTTGTAGCTGAATTTCTTGGGATACAGTTCCTGCCAAAAATTTGCACAATTTTCCCATTTTTTAAAACAGTTTCAAGGATGATGCAAATTATTTTTGGAAAAACTAATAAGGGGACCAGATACACCATACTCCCCTCCCCCTTTTTGTCTATTTATCAAAGTCGGTTTTATATTGAAAATGGTGCTGTGTAACAAATTTAGATGGTTAACAATAGTAACAATAATCAACTTGAATTGAAAGCAAATAAACTTGCATACGTCCTAATAAAAGTGTGCATACTAGAAAACAAATTGGTATTCAAGAAGAAGGCATTTTATGTGCAGTGTAAATTTACAATTCAACATGATATTCTATAGAGCAATATTACTATAACTAAGAATAATAAATTTTCGGAAAACAGTGCAACAGAATTAAAAAGAAGGTATAATTGTGAATAGTACTATTATACATATAATGTTAGTTAGCATAAAAGTGTTGAAAATACAGGTATTGATTGCACATTGAATAACACACAAAATAGCTGCTGTGTTACTAACGCTGTACAAGACGTAGACTCCGCGTCTTTGGCAAAATAAAACTCTAAAGGATCCAGGTCTTTCATCCACGTGTCCACTCTTATATCAGAAGTATTTGATAACATTGAAAAATCTTGGTGAGGAAAACCAATTGTGGGTTAACGATTGTAGCTTAATACTATTTCTCTGATACAAATCTATGTCGTACTTCATAAGAATAACTGTATCAGAAAAAGTTTGAATGAAATTTGTCCTTAATTTAAAACCTAACATCTAGAAGTTGTATCATTGCTCTTGTTTTGCTTGAGTATATTTAAAATGTCTTTTGATACGAATTTCTCAAGTTCGGGAACACAACGACTACTCCAAGAATTAATAGAGAGAACAATATTCGGTCCTATATTTGGGAAGAAAACACTAGTCAGGTTTTGAAATGATTTGAAGTGTGTGATGAGTGCCAAGATATGTACAGTGAGTACTAATAATTAATCTATATCAATGAGATTATATTATAGTATTTCTTCGAAACGTTATTGAAACAACTAATCATTTCAATTATTCTAAATAAATTTAGTGTATTTAGAACGGCAATTATCAATGTTCATCAATCAACGACAAGTAAAGCTTTATTATTGGTTGTTAATATCTTCACTATGAACTGTATAAATTTGTTGTACATTACCGTTTTGCATGTGAAACCCATTGTATTTGTGATAAAAGAAAATTGTGCAATAGAAAAACCAAATTAAAAAAATGTGGGGTGGGGAAGATACGAGGGTACGCGGTTCCCCGTTATTTATTTATTTATTTATTTTTCGGAAATAATTTGGGTCATCCTGGAAACTAAGTATGCTAGGTATATAATATACTACAAATTATATTCTAAGAAAAGAAAGATATCTGTTATAGTTTCTGAGATATTTACAAGAATGAAAAAATCGTGCAAATTTGTGGAGAGAGCTGTGCCCCCAAATCGCGGGATTCGGCTAATAAAAATTGTGTTATTCTTTTACCAAGGTACTCCTTCAGTCTGTCGCATCGTTATAACAGTTTCATTGAAATCTGAATTTTCGGGTTCCCGGTGTGCCCTTATAAGTTGAGTGCAATGGTAGATATAAATTTGATGTATATTCAGGCTAAATCTAAAATCCCGTAATGGTTAATTATCTTCGTTATTTTCAGTAATTTTTTTAAATTTAGCATTTCATATGCAGTAAAAATTGATGAATTCATAATAGTTTCAATTTTTTTGCACTTCAAGTTGTGCAGGAAATGAACTTATCTTACAAGGAGAAGGCAAAGAATCGGACCTCAAATAAGAATATTTTGGAGTAGTTCGACACAACGTTCATAAATTACCGAGGTAATCGATGTTGAAGTTTTACCCACCAGTTAAATCCACTAGATATAATACGATTGTCAACTGGACTTGTGGCCTAGTCGATAGCGTTTTGGTGCGATACTCACGAGATCGCTGATTCGAGTCTCGTGACGGGCCATTTCTTTTTCTTCCATTCAAAACGCACCATATGTTTTTTCATTCTTCTTCTCATATCAAACATTATGAACAAACGAAATACATGAACTATATGCAGGAACATTCTTCAAATACTTCATTAAAATGCACAATCGGTTGATACAGAATATTCAAAATGAATATTGTTTATCAACCGATTGTGCATTTTAACGATGTACTTCAAGAATGTGCAATGCATATAGTTCATATACATATTTCGTTTGTTCATAATTTTGATATGAGAAGAAGAATGAAAAAAACATATGGTGCGTTTTGAATGGAAGAAAAGAAATGTCCCGTCACGAGACTCGAACCAGCGATCTCGTGAGTATCGCACCAAAACGCTATCGACTAAGCCACGAGTCCAGTTTACAATCGTATTATGTCTAGTGGATTTAAATGGTGTGTGAAACTTCAGCATCGATTATCTCGGTAATTTATGAACGTTGTGTCGAACTACTCCAAAATATTCTTATTTGAGGTCGAAACTACACGTACCATAAATATCAGAAATTACAAAAATCCGATTGCCTTACCTTTTTGTTAGTTATTTTAAATGGAACACATATTTTCTGTTGGAAAATTGAAAAATACACTAAGAAATAAAAACCTGAATATTTTTGTTCAATAGAAAGTTAATAAAAGACTATAACTAAAAATTATCAATCTAATTTCCGGGCTTTAATGGACAATTTTTGAATATATAAAATTCTATTTTTACTCTGACAATATGGTTATTACGTCTCTGTGCACGGTGTATGGCCAATTGGCACGTTTCAAATTTTAACTCTAAACAAAGATGGGTTTTATAAATGAGATTTTCTAAAAAAAGGACGTAGAATGTTGCATTACGTACATTTAAAGACAACACAAATTTTACTACTAATGATGAGCATTAATCTCAAGCTAATCAGATGAAAATTGCGGAATCACCGCCAATTTAAAAAAATCCATTGAAAGGTATTTCATATTTTGTGACTTTTTGTAACTTATATAAATCTTCATACAGCGATTTATTGATCTCCTCGTCAGTAAGTTTGCGAATAGTTGAACTCTTTCCAGTATCTTTAGCAACTTTTGTCATGGACTGTTTAGCTTTGTTACCACAAAGGGTGTCGACCGCCAAGCAAAAGTAATAACTCTGTTTCAATTTTCAAATCCAATACTTACAGGAGTTGTAACTTTCGTTGCTGTTTTTGGGTGAACTGTTTGAGCGCTGCCAAACGTTCGTTGTTTATAATACTGTAGATTGAAAAGAATGTTAGGTAAAGGAAAGCCTGCTTGGATAATGTAAGATCAAGGGCAAAACAATCCGGTTTTGTTTCAGCTGGTATATCGCTGACATTAGATGTAGTGTTTACATAATAGTGGAGCTAGTGATGGGTCGTTATTGAACTATCTGTTATTTTAGAACCGTTCTCGATCCAGAACGGTTGCAACTGTTATCTCGCTGGGCAAAGAACGGTTCATTTCGGACGGTCTCCAGCGTACGCGGTTGAAGAAGAAATTCCACATCATCGACTTCTTTCCTATTAAATATTTCTCCATGATGATTATTTTGCCTGGGAAACTTCCGGATGAATGAATTGTGATTACTTGATGATTGTTCCTATTTCCTAACTATAAAGCTGATGTTCGATGGATCAGCTACGGATTGTAGCAAACAGATGTGTCCACAATGAAAACGGACTTAAATGTTTTTGTTATATTTATTTTACACCATGTGTGTAAACTAGCGTTGAATTGCGAGCAAAGAAAACTGTATAGGAACTTCTAACGAAAACTTAATGTACGTAGGATACAGTTACATCATCAAAACAGAATCATAACTCGGGGAATCACCAAGATGTTAGAACTAGTGATGGGAAAGTATAACGTCGGGGAAAAACAAACTATATATCACATCAAGCAAAGGCGTTGTACGCATGACATATTTTATTGATTTTATGATGCGTTATCAAATAGGACTGTCGAGTACGAAACAACGCTGACCTGTTATATTGGAACCGTTATTTCAAAATAACGAGAATGGTTGGAACGGATCTTCTAAAAGAACGGGTTTTCCCATCACTAAGTGGAGCATCTATTTACAAATAGCGGACTAATTCATCCGACTTTAAGTTAGGAGGAATTTAAGAGAACGCGTCGAATAAATGTCTCTCGGCTCGGTGGGGCAAAATGGAAGGAGGTTTTTGAAATAAGAATAAAGCAACTGTTTTTAACTTACTAAAGTTTTAATTACGAAAAGCTTAAATATTACCACTTAAGAATGAAAAAATTAAGTTATGTTCTGAAAATGATATCAAGCAGATGACCTCCGTTTTCTGCAATGCACTGCTGTAGTCGTTTCTTAAAGTTCGGCATCACCTTCTCACACAAGTCAATGTCAGTGCCCCAAGTTCTGTTGTGATGGCTTTTTCAACTTTTGCAGATATCGAGGTCTATCGACGTAGACCTTCGCCTTTAGGTGTCCCCATAAAAAATAATCACATGCTGTAGGGTCAGGGAAACGAAGGGAAGGGGGAGGGGAGGCACGTCATATCACCAAAACGAGAGATTACGTGTCCAGGAAAAAATGCGACGCACAACACATTTCTTGTGTTAATTCTTCGTCGTCGGAATTTTGGAATTAAAATGTTGCCCCTCTTTTATCTTCGAAAAAATAAGGTCACTCCAAGACGGCTCACAGCGCAGCAAACGGTGACCGTCTCACTGTGAAGTGGGCCTTGATGCAGTTCACGGGGGTTTTGTGCCGCCCCATATCGGTGGTTCTGTTTGTTAACAGAACCGCTCAAATGAAAATGGGCCTCATTGCTCATTATTACTGGTTCATTTGAAACGGCAATTCTTTCAGCGAGCTGCTGGCGTTGTGGCCAAATCTCCTTCATTCAAGTACTGGACGACCATAACCTTATGGGGGTGAAATTGAAGGTGTTGGTATAAAATTCTGCGAAGTGTTCGACTACTCATTTGAAGTGTTATTTCCCGGTTCCGGAGAGAGCGCTTTGGCCTTTGAATTACTGCTTGTCTCACCCTTTCTACGGAAGCTAGTGTTCTTAGTTCTTTTCAAGGTGATTTCTTTCCAGTTTATATTTTTGTCACTATTTCATTTCAATTCTTTCTTTGCTTTTGCTTTGCACTGTAGCTTCCTACACTTCAGTGATATGTAATTTCCCATTCTCTGAAAATATCCTAAGTACTTTTGTCTCAGGTATTCAATGATTTTGCTTTCAAGTTTTGCCATTTTTGATTCTGTTTTTACACGGTTGTTTTTTAAAACTGCTGCTACAGAAAACTGAATTAATTAAGTTTTAGAAACACTTATTCAATACCATTACAACACTTGTAATCAAGATTGGACCACGACCTTGTAACATGTTTTTGCACACTCGTCATCAATAGGTATAAAAGAGCGCATCGTCGACGACTCATTGAGCTTAGTGAACTAGTCACCTTCTAGTGGTTGTGAATTTTTATGTGAGTCAAAGTCAACAATGAAGCGACATCATGAATTTATCGGAAACGAATGCTTGGACAGACATGCGCTAGTTCAGCAAGAAGTGGCATAATTTGTTGGTGCTAGCTAAAATGTTGTGGCGACGAATGGTATCTTCCACCTAGTGGAGACCAGAAAAGGACGTGCGAAATATAGATAGATGCCCATAGCAACTGAGAACGTAATGATTGGAGACAGGTACTGTTCAGTGATAAATCACTATTCACTCTTTATCCAGAGGACGAACAGCTTGTTTTGTCGAAATAACCGACAATTTGTTTGAGAGAAGTAACAATATGAAGGTGGGAGTGGTATGGCTGGAATAAGTGATCTATGCTCTAGGTTACACATCTTCATCTCAGTCTGGATGATCCATTTAATGTGCAAAGATACCTCAATGAAATCCTCCAATGAATAGTTCATGCTGCAGCAATAGATTCATTTTTCCACATCGGACTCGCATCGTTATAATAAATAATTGACTGGTTGAATCCAGTGGGAAATTCAGAGGATGGCCTAGTCAGCAAATTCACCTAATGGTTATCGAGCATAACGGTTCCGAAACTTTATATTGCTGTGCGAAGAAATTGGATCGAATCTCACTCTTTGATTAGTACCTATTTAGGGGGTCTGGTGATCACACATGTTAGTTCTTTGTTTTTCAAGGTTTTGTAATGATTGTTTCTCAGATTGGAGTCCTAAAAATGTTTGTTCTTAATTTATATACCAAATTGTCAATATTAACAATTTTAAGTACACAATAACATAATCCAACTTTCTGTATATCAATATTACCATTACACGCGTGTTTTCCGTGTTCCTTTGTTTCCTTTCATGTCGGAAAATGTTTTGTATCTTAGTTTTTCCTTAGTCCGTTAATATTTTGTTCATTGCCTTTGCTGAGCATATGGCATTTACTAAATAGAGATTTATTTACTAAATAGAGAATTATTACTCTTTTTTTGTTAGGTCGCTCTGGAGAAATGTAAATCTAGTGATACTCTTGTTTCATATGTAACAACCGGAGTTCTTTTACAATCTTTAATTAAAGTAAGGAGTTTACAAAATTATACACACATTATAATGGACGAAGTACATGAGCGAAGCCAGGAAATGGATTTTCTTCTGGTGTTAATTCGGAAGTTTTTATATACCAACTCTATAAATACTAAAGTAAGTAAATTAATTTATTGTTCTACAACTGCAAAATTTCTTCTTCAGGTTATACTTATGTCCGCTACAATCGACACAATGAAGTTCCAAAGTTATTTTAAAACAACTTGTGCTGATATTGAGATTTATCCCCCGACGTTACATATACTGAAAGAAAGCAATTTTAACAATCAACTTTTACATTGATCAATTATCAAAACTGGGAGAGGTAAGGGATTAAAGATATAAAATAACTTTTATACTTTAAGACGCAATATTTTGTCGATGAAAATACCCATGCCTGCTTATAGAAATGTAAAAAAAGGTTTTTTGTGCTTTTGTCAGTATTTTATATGTGTATATTTTGAAAAAGAGATTGATATATAGTTGTACTTCAATTATCTATACTCGTTGTTAACGTTTAACTACACAGTCTTTTTTTTAACTCATAACATGACTTGTGCTCTATTCTTCTGCCATTTCCCTACTATCTTTCTCCATTCCATTTTATTCTGTACCATCCGCTTCCAGTCTACAATTTCCCTTTCTCTCAAATCGCTCAAAACCGCTTCCATCCATTTTCTCCTTGGTCTTCCTCTTCTCCCTCTTCCTCCATGTCCCTCTGTAAGTACTTTCCCTCACTGCCTTTCCTGCCCCATCCTGCTAGCGTGTCCCAACCATCTTATTCTCTGAGCCTTGACGTGTTTTAGTATACTACTATGTCCATATAGTTCCTTTAATTCCTGGTTTGTTCTTCGCCTCCAGATTCCATTCTCCATCTTCGTCCCTCCAAAGATTTTTCTGAGCATTTTTCCTTCCCATATCTCCAACGTATCTTCCATCTTTTTGTCAGAATCCATACCTCACAGCCATAGGTTACTGTGGGTCTAACAATTGTCCTATAGGTCTTTATCTTTGCAGTTCTTGATATCTCTTTTGATTTAATCATTTTCTTTAGCATTCCCATTGCCTTACATCCTTTTAGAATTCTTCCTTCAATTTCGTCATCCTCTTTACACTTATTCGATATGACAACACCCAAGTATTTGAACTTGTCGACATTTTCAAACGAATACTTTGTTTTATCTGTTTGGAACTTTGAATATCTCTTGTCTATAGTTTGTTCCTGCCTCATAACCATATACTTCGTTTTTTGTTCATTTATTGCGAGACCAAATTTCCTTGCTTCTTGTTCCATTTTCCCAAAAACTTTCTCCAGCTCCTTCTTCGATCTTGTGATTATGGCTTCATCATCCGCATAGGCCACGATTTGGTGCTTTTGATGCTATATATTTCCCTTGGTTTGGATGCCACTACCTCTAAATATTGCTTCCAGCACAAAGTTGAACAATATCGTCGATAACGGGTCTCCTTGTCTCAGACATTCCCTACCCTCAAAGCTGGTCGAAAGCTGTCCTTCTGCCATAACTTTGCTCTCTGTGTGCGTCAACGTCATTCTTACTAATGTCTTGAGTTTTCTGGGGATTCCAAGTCTCATCATGGCTTCGTAAAGTTTATCTCTACTAACTGTGTCATACGCTCTCTTGAAGTCTATGAACAGGATATGTAGTCCCAAATTTTGTTTGTAACTGTTGTTCTGTATCATCCTCAATGTAAATATTTGATCTACAGTTGATCTGCCTTTCTTGAATCCTCCTTGGTATTCACCTACTATGGTATTATGATACCTTTCTAATCTCTTCCCAATAATTCTTGCCAAGATTTTAAACACCACGTCCAATAAAGTTATACCTCTGTAGTTTTGGCAGTCGCTTCTGTCTCCTCCCTTGTAAATAGGACATATTATATCATTATTCCACTCTAGGGGCATAATTTCCTCTCTCCATACTCTTTTGATCAACGAGCAAACTCTTTCTTGTAATTTATCTCCGATGTACTTCAAAATTTCTGATGGGATGCCACTCTCCCCTGTGCTTTTATGATTTTTGAATTTTTTGCATTCCTCCTGAATTTCCTGCTCTGTTGGTTCCAGGACGTCTAACTCTGCCCTATATTCCATTTCAAATTGCCAGGGTAAATTTGTCCTCTCGTATTCAATATTCCATCAAAGTATTCCATCCATCTATTTAATTTGTCCTGGGCGCTACTAATCAGACAGCCATTCTCGTCTTTTAAATATGGTGTGGTGCCCCTTCCCATTTCTTTCAAGCTTTTCACTTCCCGATAGAAGTTCCTCATTTCTCCTCCTTTATAACAGGCTTCAATTACATTTAATTTATCAACATAATACTTTCTTTTTTCTTGTCTGCACACATGTTTTGCTTCCCTTTTTAGTTCTTCGTACTTTTTCTTATTTTCCTCTGTTTTTGTGTTTAACAATACAATCCTCGCTTTATTTCATTTTTCTAACGCGGCTTTACAGTTCTGATTGAACCAATCCTTAGTTAGATTGGCTTTCTTTATCTCTAGGTTATTTTTCATCGTTTCTTTTATTATTCTTACTATCTGGTTCCATTCACATTCTATGTCAGTCGCTTCCCTGTATATATTCAATTTACTATTTATTTCCCTTTCCATTTTATCAATAGGGGCTTCATCTTGAATTTTCGTCAAATTGTACCTTCGCATGTATGATGTTTTCGTATCCGTCTTCCTAGGCAACTCTTGCTTTAGTCTTCCTATCACCAGAAAATGATCCGAATCCGCTTCAGCTTCCCTATAGCTTCTCACATTCTTAACACTCTGGTGATGTTTGTCCTCTATCAGTAAGTGGTCTATTTGGTTTTTAGTTTTTCCATCGGGTGAGGACCAAGTAGCTTTGTGTATGTCCTTATGGTCGAAACTCGTACTTTTAATTTTTAATTTATTTTCTTCTGCAAATTGTATTAGCAGATTTCCGTTATCGTTGGAATCTCTATGCTTGCTTTTCCCACCTGTTATTTCCTTATACACTTCTTCTCTGCCCACCTTTGCATTCATGTCACCTATCACTATTTTTATATCGTAGCTTGGTATTTCTTCCAGTTTAATCCCTACTTCGTCATAAAACTCGAACTTCGCCGCAAGATCTTTATCCTACGTTGGGGCATGTATGTTGAATAGGCTCAGTTTCCTATATTTCAATTGCAGTCTTAATTTGCAGACTCTGTCGGATATAGCTTCAAAGCCTACGACTGCATTTTTAGCTTGTCATTGACTAAAAAGCCAACCCCAAAATACCTTTTTTCTCCTCCACTATTGAAGAGTTGTAATCTCCAATTTTGCATACTCCATTTTCTTTCTGTTTTGTCTCCTGTAGGGCTAGTATATCTATCTTGTATTTTTCCATAATATTTATTAAGTACCTTATCGCACCTTCTTCGTACATACTTCGCACATTCCATGTTCCTAGGTTAATATATTCTTGTCTTACTGCTCGCTTTCTACCTTTACTTGCAAGATCCATTTTTATTCTCCGTTCTTTCGCCTTCTGGTATTTATCTTCGTTCGTTGTCACCACATTACTAATGTAATTTTCTGTTACTCTGCTCTGTATCATTGCCGGGTCATTATTTGTTATAGAATCCCTTGCCCTTGTTATTTCTAGGAGTTTTTTTGTACCTAACTTCGTCCTATCCTTAGCCACTAGTGCGTCCTTCTGATTATCCCATATCGATTCCCCATCATTTATCCAAATTTTTCGATATCCAGTTCTCACGACATTGCCTTTTCCTACTTCGTCCCTCGCAACAGTTCTTATTTTTTCTGAATTTCCCGGTCTTCCCTGCTCAAGTCATCATTGATATAAATTCTGGTATCTCTAACATTTTTTAATTTATTTTTATTAATCATAATCTGTCTTTTGTCGTTACTATTATTTAATTTTAGGAGGCAAATCTTTTCACCAATTTTCTTTGCGCCTTTTATTTCTACATCTATTTCCAGCGTTTTTTTCAATAGTACATCCATTCTTTTCTTTATATCTTCTTCCGCATATGATGTGATCGGTATTCCGTGGATAATTATATTGTTTCTCCTTTTTTCTCGATCCCTCGTATCCATTCTTTCTTTTCAAATACCTAATTCCTCCTTTATTGCCTTATTTTCTTGTTTAAGTAACTCATTTTCTTTCCTAATTAATTTTAATTCTTTCCTAAATTCATTCTGATCGTCTCTTATTGCTTTCAAGTCTTCCTTTAGATCCTTTTTCACATCCTGAATCATTTCCATAATTATTGATAACTTATCTTCTGCTTTTTCCTTTCTGATTGGTGATCTTTTAGTTTTAGAGCTTCTTCCGAAGTGCTCCTCCAGACTTCCTATCCCTTTTCTTCTTTTACCTTCATCCGTTGTGTATTCAACACTCTCACCACTACCTTTATCACCCATTATGTAAGTTCTATTTGATTTTTTTGTTTATATTTATTTTTTATTTTTTACTTATTTTTCCCTGCGCAAAAGGTCAGGACAAGTCAACCCTTCGGATCCTGTTACTTTTATCTGTGCACTCTTTATATCGATGTTTATTTCTCTCTCGTCTTTCTTTACTTATTTACACAATTATAATGTTATAAAATTATTTTCTAATAACCTGGTCTTTGCCCCGCCCGTGTTTACCTGTTTTCAATTGCCGGTTGACACTGTGATACTCGGCCGGATGACCTCGAAGATCGTGTCGCCTGTTATTATCTTACCTTTAACCTCCCAATTTATTGTGTTATTGGTGCTTTAATACTATTCTTTTATGAAGTTCTTTCACTATCGCACTAATTTTGTTAGCTATTCTTATTCACCTACTTGGCACACTTAAATTCAGTTTTAGAACTTGTACACTTTACTTTAAATATCAGATGTAACGGAGCCGATGTTATCGGTTATCACGTTGACACACGACTCTATACATATACCTAGCTAAAATTCTTTGGATGCACAAAGGAATAATTAGAAATAGACAAATATTTATTTACTTTAGTATGATGTGTTGATTAAAAAATCCATGTTACTACATGAAAAGGGAGTTATTTCCACAATTAAATTATAATACAAGTATTACATCTAACAGAATTATGTATTATGATTACTTAGTTAATCCTTACCCCTGTCTACCTGGCGGTATAGGGAACGAGGAGCTGAGTTTGTTGTTGACCCTTACTCTATAGCTATTTCCACTCACTTCTAATGCGATTCTGTGCGATTCGTCTATGCTCGTCCATGCAATTCCTTTCTACTCCGTTGCAGAGCGTACTTCCTTTCACTTATTTTTTTACTTATTTTCGGTCACCCTTGTTTTCTTCTTTCTTCTTCCGCTTCCTACACCATTTATACCAGTCTCCCATCCTCTATCTGCAGGACATTGCCCAAGCATCTGGGCTGAACCTGTTATACTGCTGTTTCAACCGGCACTATTTTTGATCATGTTCCTTTTTGTGTTGACATATATCTTTCTTGGGAATTTCATCTCCATACCATTCAATTTTGATTTTTGCCTGGCGTGTAAGGTCCATGACTCACACGGATACATTAACACTGGCTTCACTATTTTCTTAACTACTTCCACTTGTGCTGCTGTCGGTATTTCCTTTTTCCATAAGAAGCTGGTCTTCATTCCGTTAAATAATCTACTCGTCGCTGGTAGCCATTTACCGACTTTCTTGTCCACACTTTCCCTGTTATTAATATGTGCACCCAAATATTCAAAACTTTTAACTTTTTCAATTCTAGATCCACTCAGTAGAATATTTTGATTTATGTCTTTATTTCCAATTACTATTAATTTTGTCTTCTCCACGTTCACCACCATGTTCACTTGCTTTAATTGCTCATTCAACATCAAAATTTGTTTGCAGATCTCGTACTGATTCACCCAGTGTCTTGCCTTTTTCCTCCACTTTATGGAGGATCACGTTGAAAAGCAGAGGGCTTAAAATGCACCCCTGTTTTAGACCATTTTTACTGGTAAAGGTGTTCGATTTCTCATTTCGGGTTCTGACATTTTCTATTTTATTCTACGGATTTTAAATGCGTTGTACTAAATCTTTACTTGTTCCTCTCTCATCTAGACTACTCCAAACGTCATTCCTATTTATTCTATCAAACGCTTTCTTCTTGTCGATAAAATCCTTATCCGCTCCTCTTTTAATTTTGATTGCTGTCCCGGTTATTTGCCTAATTATAGGAGAGCGCCGATGACTAATGTCAAAAGAAAAAAAAGGAAGGTGTAAAATAATCAACCACGTTTTTACATGAAAAAACATCTTTATTTAACTATAGTACATAATGGAAAAAGAAATATACAAAAAAGTCGTACTTTCCCTTTATGGCAGCTAGGTATCTAATTCTTTTGAGCTGCAATAACTGCGTGTGATTCATTTTGTTGTTCGAACCATCGGAATACCAAATCCAGTGCCTGAATGGTCTCAGCATGAAATGGTTCTGAGTCATCTCCATTTGGATTGTCATTTATATCATTATCCACTGTGTGGTTGTTTTCATGTAATAATTCGTGAACATTTTCGTCGCTATCAGCATCTGATACTGTGGATCGCCACTATCCATAAGTAGCCACTCATTCACGTTCGCTTCATCACAATCAGTGAAAACACCAACGTTGTTCAATGGCTCCAACATTTTGGCGGATTCATTGTCAGGTTCGTTTATTTGTATTTCATCTTTAGACTGTTTCAGTAGCTTATTCCAGGATTTATGCGAGGTGCTGCTTTTTTACTCTATTTCATGCTTCGACCAACATATAACACTTTTTTAAATCGATTTTTGTACATAGAAATAATTGTTTTGTCGTCATTTTTATCCCCTAAAAGCAGATGACGCATGAACTGTTTTCGGTATAGTTTTTTCAATGTTTCGATGATGCTCTGGTCCATAGATTGGATTAAAGAAGTTACATTAGGGGAAGAAAACTTTACCTCAAACATATCGTTGACCTTATTCAAAGATTAGGTTATGGATATGACGGAGCATTGTCCAATAGGAAGTAGCCCCTTGCTTTATTTGCCGCAATGCTGTTGAATTTTTTCAACTTGAGGAATTAAATTGTATTCAAATCATTTCGTAAACAAATCGCTGTTCGTCCACGCGTTTTTGCCTTGCGTATATTATGGCAACCCACATTTTTAGATCAAAAGCAGTGGAACTCTGTGTGTCCCAGTTGCATTAGCACCCATCATGACTGTGACACGTTCCATAAGAACATCATCAGACGGTAACGCCCACAATCAGGTCCATCATATCCTCATTAACAAATGCAATTAATCCATCATGAATGTGAGGACATACACAGGAGCAACTGTGATTCAGATCTGTACCTCGTGTGTACATAATACAGATTTCGAATATTAAATTCACAAAAGAAAAATAATGTAAAACCAGAATAAATGTGGAGAAACTGTGGGTAGTGGAAGAAGTTACTGATAAACAAGAAATAGTGGACTTTGAATTAAAAAGAAGCAATAGGATAGAAACCGAGAAGTCTCAGAAATGATTATTGATCCAAACTCAGTATTTCTCCAATTTCCCCTTATTTCTTTTTTCCTGAGCGCCATACTAGAAGAAATTGGACGCGCATGTAATTTTGAAGCAACAAAGCCAATTTGGAAAGATTTTAAGGTCAAATTTGAAATCTAGGATTTTTACAATCTTAATAATAGTAATAATATTAATAATAATAATAATAATAGTTTGTTGTCCAACAGTAATTACCAATAATAGGACAAAAAATATAATAACTAGATACATACATTAAAAGAAAAATACAAAATATTAAAGTAATTACAAATCATTAATAGCATTAATAAAAATATCCGTGTAATGAAGGTCAGCAGATCGGCACATTGTAGCAAGTGGCGAAGCGCTAAGTAAATTAGTTCTAGAAAATGGTATAAAAAATGTAGTGTGAGAACGAGACGATAATCAAGGAACATAATAGTTTAACTGGAAAAGCAGAGCCGAACAGTCAATGATTCCATGTACCAATTTCTATATGAAACGGGCACCACTGCATTCACGTCGAAAGGCTAGAGAATTAAAGCCGTGCCTCCCCAGCAACGAATTGTAATCAATTTCTCGATCGGGATAAATACCATCCATCCTAAATGATAAATATTTAAGAAAACGACGCTGAATCCTTTCAATTGACAGCTGAAGATAGATATAATGAAAAAGTGATTTCAGCAATTGGTGATTACGAAATGATCTGCAAGAGCGTATTATAAACCCCAAAGTCTTAGAAGCAGAAAGACATAGGTGAGTAATGTGAGGTGAGAAGCTCATGGAATGATCAAGCAGCACACCAAGATCCTTAACCACATCCAGTTTGGTCAAGGAGTGACCACCCATGTTATAGCTAGAGGCAATTGGATTAAATTTACGGGTAAAAGAAACGTAGCAGCGTTTATTGAGATTTAATTTAAATTTAAATTTAGCGCACCAGTTCATAATGTAATTAAGATTGTCCTGCAAATTTGAAACATCATTCCAACTGTTAATAGTAGAATACATTTTTATGTCGTCAGCATATGCCAACACCGGACATGGTAGATTCTCCAAGAGGTCATTAATGTACAGAATGAATAGCAAAGGCCCCAGATTTGATGCCTGCGGGACACCAGATGTCGAAATAAAATCAAAGGATTTATAGCCCACTCATAATAGAGCGGAATATTGGACGACCAAAACGTGCATCAAACAAACCACGCAAATCTTCGTGTTTGCCTCTGCAATACAAAATTATTATGAAAACAACTTTACGTATACACAATATCAAAAATACTGTATATACCGATAAACCCCAGCAAGAATTAGAACACCAATATATGCTCGCAAAGTGGATTCTTCTAAGTCTTTCCATTTGTTTTCAAACTTCATTCTACCATTTTTATTTGCACTGTCAATGATTATTTTTCTACTCTCGGAGGAAAAAATAGCAGAAAAGTAGACAGAACATCACGGCATCTGGACACCGCGAAACGTGTTGAACCTGGTGGTAATGATATAATATTCTCTGCTGAAGCTCCAATGTGACGTGGTAAAGGAATTGCACTCCATTGCATTTTGTTTTTCGCAATGTATGATGCATCTATACCACAAGCTGCTTCACTTTCTTCACCATTTTCCATTTCATATTCACATGTATCACTATCACTTTCACTTTCCATATTTTCATCTATTATGGGAGATATTGAAATATCTGAGTCACTTTCAGTTAGAATTTCAGCAATAGCACTGCTGTTCAAATTTCTTCGATTTGCCATTTTTTCTCTTTTAGGAAGTAAACACATCAAAGGTTAAACATTAATTGAAGTAAAACATAGATTGGTTGTACACATACATATCTGTATACAACGGGAAATCCCAGAATTACAAAACTATTGTGAATAAATACCATAATAACATTATTTTTACTCTAGGTTACCCGTTAATTTTAACATTTAAAAAATACTGAACCTTTTATCGGTATTGGTTTTAAATTAAATGTTCTCAGTTAATAAATTATTTAAAATGTCTGGTCAAAAGAGTTTTATATCAAATTACTTATGAAAAATACGAAGTGGACCAAAATGCTCTCTTACCTAAGATTCGTAGATTCGATTCATTGCTTTTGTACTACTTTCACCTTTCTAAATAATAACACTGTGTGTAATTTTTGAAGTCATGAAAATATAACCATATACGGACACCACTACGTGATAAAAGACCAAAAAAGAAAGACCCGTGTCTCCCAGTTTTGCCCCAAGTCATGCACTTTTTTTATGGGCCCCCAAAGATTTGGGGCCTCGGTGTCATTTTTGCAAAAAACTGATCATTTTCTCAGGCTCATATCTTGCAAACCGTTCGGAATTTTGATTTACTCTCTGAGGCAAAGTTATAGCTCTTGTCATAAAGAACAAAAATTGTGAACATATAAAATCAAAAAACTTCATCTTCAAGATCAAAATCGCAAAAAACTTAAAAAATTCGATCTTTTACCTTTTCTCCCCTGTTCAGGTCCATAGGTAGCAAACTGTTCAAAATTCAAGGAAACAATCAACTACAAAAATGTACCTAAGATCTCCATAAACAACTTTCTAGTACATATGAACTTCCTAGGAATGATTCTTAACACCGTTTAGGTAGCGCTTAGGTAGCCGCAAAAGTGAAAAATTTCCAGAAAATAGAGTGTAGAGGCTCTGAAATTCAGCTTGCCGTTTGCGGTACGCCGTAGAGTTAACATTAGCATGTGTGAGTTTTCTTTGCTTTAAAAACGCTGTCAAAAATATGGCAAGTCGCTGCGATAGTCTCAATATGACCACAATGAAATCCATTTCCATTTGTGTTATTAGTTGTGGTCCGTCTCTTCCCTGTTGGGGCTCATAATCGGTATCAAATGGATCTTCATCAGTAACACCACTTGCTCTAGTCATTCCTGTAAATTCTGTCCTACGATCTGGAGTTGGCGGCCTTGGTGATACAAAATTTTCAGGTGCAAGCACTGGTAGTGTAGCTGTTACAGTTGCTTTATAAATTTTCTTCTCAGCATGTCGATTTAGACGACATGTGTAATTTACGCATGCATAGCAACTGGTTGCATCATGATCACCTGGGCGATTAATCCAGTTTACCGGCTTACAATACTTCATACTATCTTTGCCTCCACTCAACCATGCCATGAGATTGTTATAACATTGGCGACACTGTATTAGGTGTGTAATTTTCACCGGTCAAGTCTACTTCGTCGAAAAACAACTTATATGCTCTTTTGAATTCACTAGTTAAAAGATTCTTTTCCTTTTCAAATCTTGTAGAACTTTTTTACTGATTTGATGACCGCAAACGTAGCAAAATAATCAATTTTTTCACACTGCATATTGAAATTGTCAGTTGCCAATGTTGTGTGCGAATTATGCTGTAGCACTTTCTCTATAACTTTCACCGCTGAGATTTCGTTGACGTCGCGCTGTGTAATGCCTCGATAGCGTCGTGTCGCTTTTATATTGTGTGCTGCGTCCCTTGATCCGTGTGCTGAGCTTACTGCTTTGCCTGTGCTGCTGCGGTCGGTGCGTGATCGCGTGAGTTGTTTATGGAGATCTTAGGTACATTTTTGTAGTTGATTATTTCCATGAATTTTGAACGGTTTGCTACCTATGGCCTGAACAGGGAGATAAGATAAAAAAATCGAATTTTTAAAAGTTTTTTGCGATTTTGATTTGGAAGATGAAGCTTTTTGATTTCATATGTTCACAATTTTTGTTCTTTATGACAAGAGCTATAACTTTGCATCAGAGAGTAAATCAAAATTCCGAACGGTTTGCAAGATATGTTATATGTTTTTTTGCAAAAATGACACCGAGGCCCCAAATCTTTGGGGACCCATAAAAGAAAGTGCATGACTTGGGGCAAAACTGGGAGACACGGGTCTTTTTTGGTCTTTTATCACGTAGTGGTGTCCTTACATGGTTATATTTTTTCGTGTTACACTGTGTAATTATAACTACAGTGTAAAAAGGGATATAAAAGCTAAAGGAAGTTGCTGGTTGATTTTAATCGAATGTTAAATTTGAATGGCGGTGGCGTTACAAAAGGACATATCTTTTTTCTTTTATTCCAATAAATCATTTTAAAAGAGTTTTAAAGGAAGAACTTTGAGGGGTAGTTTCACCTTGTTATAGCGAGATTGAGCAGCTAAGGAAAACGGCTTCGAACATCCTTGTATGAGGACTAGAGTTGCTCAGTTTGCGCGAATGGTACTACAACTATCTAAAACGACTGTACTAGAATAGTAATAATGCGTTATAGGAATACACATGGCATTATACTATAGTTTAAAAGTATTATGTATTATATATGCGTATAGCGCAATGTTACTATTCTAGTTCTAGATCTAGTACTGCTGTTTCAGATAGTTGTAGTACTATTGGTGCAAATTGAGCAACTCTAGTGAGAACTACTTGTTCAGAAACTTTCAATTTTTCTTAATTTGTGGATTCGAAATGTTGCGAATAGTACATAAATTTAGGTTGCAGATTATACTTTGGGGTGACTATACTTGTCTATCTATTTCTAACAATTTCCTAGGTCTTTTTCTTTATGCATCTCATCAGGAATGAGTGGCTACCCTGTACTTAAAAGTCTCGGATAGAGGGGGAAGTACGGCTTGCATAAATAAAATTAGCAACCGCATTTCATGCGGTAGGTTACAGGTGAAGATTTCAGTGAAACACATGTCTATAATTGTGTGGTGAAGAGTTTACCGATGAGGGTTAATACATACCTATATATTTTTTCTTCAGATACCTCGTTTTAATTTATCAGAACCAAAAATCGATAAGTGTCTCTATGATATGTTGTTATATCTTATAAGGATATTCGATCGCTTGGACAAACCTGATATAAAAACTAATGCTAAAATCATTGGAAGCGTTTTAGTATTTTTACCTGGTATATATGAAATTGAAGAAGCTTATAACCATCTAATAAATGTCAACAGGTATGTTGACGGTGTAAATATACATGTTGATTTGCACTTATTATTTTTCATATTTCTAGCTCTAGAGGTAATAATCCAAATGATATTCATTGGTATATATTGCCATTGCATTCATCAATAACAAATGAAGAGCAGAGGAAAGTATTTATTTCACCACAACCAGGATTTAGGAAGATTATACTTTCCACCAATATTGCCGAAAGTTCTATTACAGTACCAGATATTACATATGGTAAGCTTACAGTATACATATATATTCCCGTTAAATGTGAATGTGAAATATATATATATATATATATACACATATATATATACATATATATATACATATATATATACATATATATATATATATACATATATATATACATATATATATATATGTATATACATATATAAAACTAATTAGTAGTATTAGAAGATTTTTATTTTACCACTAATATTAGAGAACAATTCTAATCAGAACTGATAAACTACGAGTTACCCATTTTATTGGCTTAATATATATATATATATATATATATATATATATATAAATATCTAATGTTTCGGTAGCTAGATTATTGATGTCTTTAAGTATGTTGTCAAATATAAATTAATAATCGTTGTTGCAACTAACAATCATTGTTCGAAAACGTCAAATTTAATTTTTAATTAATTTTCATTTATTTCACATGAATAGTTTAAAAATAGTTGAAATACCATGAATAATTATCGCAAGCCGAAAATACGTAGGAATTATGAAAGGGCGCAAGATTTAAAGTTACATATCCATATTCGTTATCCCACACCAGTTATTTGTGTAGATTTTGACTCAACCTTTAGTTTGACATCAATTTCTTTGCATCCATTAACATACTTCCCAGTAAACATTTTTAAAATTTTGCAGAAGGTTTAAGTTGGCAGTTCCGGCAATAGTGGATATTCTCACCAATTTCTAAGCACAATGCATGCACTATTGCCGGAACTATCAACTTAAACTATTCGCGAAATTTGAACAATGTTTACTGGGTTAGTTCTAAGTCCATCTACCAGTTATTGTACGACTGGGGAATTGAACTGATTTTTGTCTTCCACAATGTTCTGCCTGTGTTAATCTGTTTACTTCTGCTAGTCCAGTGTTTGTTTGTAATGCTTCCTCTTCTATCGTTTGCTTCCAATTCTTTCTTGGTCTTTTTCTAGATCCACAAAACACATTCATATGTATATCCCGTTGTCCTCAGTTGTAATGTCAACACATCCCGCATTTATTTGTTTGTATACTTATCCTAAAATCAGAGGTAAACGGTGATGATCTTGAAGAATAGGTGTAATTTTCGATGTTAACATAGACTCGTAGTTGTTGGTACCTTGTTGATTATTTAAGAAAATGAACTCATGGGAGAATTCTTAATTGGATATCTCATATGGACGAACATCAATCATTCTTGCATATATAGTGCTGCTATAGAAACGAAAGCTACATCTCAAAAAGCCGTATTGAAGATCGGTATAACCGTGAAACGTGTCTACGGATGGTGATGGTGTTAATTGCAATTTTTCCACGGTGGGTTAGCCGTTGAGCGCAAGTGCAGTTACTGCAGAAGCCTGTGACAGCTTGGTTGCCCACTTCTGTAGACGCAAATAGCTGCAAAAATGCGTATTTAAGTATATAATGGGGGAATTCTTAATTGGATATCTCATATGTACGGACATCAACATGTTTGATCATTGCTTCCACTACTTCTTCTTTGCTGCCGTTTATACTTCTTGTAGTCCAAGTACCTATTCTTATTTTCTTCTACGATTTTTATAGTCTGTATCTGTTTCAGCGGTTTCTTTTCTTTTTCCAATACTTTTTCCATTGCCTTTTTCGTTGTCATTATTTCTCGTTCTTTATTGTTACATAATTTACTGAATTCTTCTTATTAGAGGTTTCCATGAGTTCGTCTCTGCTTTCTTTCCATTTCTAATCCTTACAATGTTACGTTAGTTTCTCATATGTAACTTTCACCTGGTTGCCCCCGTCTTTTTCGTTTTTTGTTCTTTTTTTGTCTGCCTCTATATACCGGGTGTATATAAATTGGCGAAAAAGCTATACGTGACGTAATCTCTTATGAAATTCTGAATCGAAAATCTCAACATCAAAATGTTGTACTACGCTTCAAACATCTTTACGAGCATCTAGAACTTCAGACGGTTATTCTACAAATAAGCGTTATTGTTAAGATTCGACAAACGAGTGCATGATAAGTTATCATTAAGTAGTGTAAACCTGACTGACGATGTCACTCCTCCGCATTTTAATGTCGTGTCTTGTACGTAAGCAGTGGAGTGACAGCGTCAGTCCGGTTTACACTATGATAATTTATCATGTACTCGTTTGTGGAACCTCAGTTATTGTTCGATATCTGTTGATAGAGATAACTGCAATTTTGAGTAAAAAGAATTTTTGATACTATTTGTTACTATTTGGTAAACGTTTTCTTTTGACTTCAAATTATGTTTTTAACATTTCTTCATTAACATACTTTCACGAAAAATACATCTTGCAATGTTGTAGAACAATAAGATTGTATTCAAATGTGATTTCTATCAAAGACATTACTGTCAAATTTTGACATTTGTATATGTATTTAATTCGACTTTCGTGTTATAATTTTGTATGACATCCGCTTTTCTCGTGATTATTGGTATAGGCTTAATTAGTTCTTGTGTTTCTGATTTTTTCGTTCTCTTATTATTATTTTGTTCGCTCATAATGAATATGCCGATAAGTAGGTACATGGGGTACGGTTTCGGTAATGCTAACATAGCAGAACAAGAATATCGCAAACGTTTCCCAAACCGGAGGCATCCTAGAGCAAATTTATTTGGATAAATGGCTGGAACAACGTCTTCGTGGAACTGGTTCGTTTAATACGAGAAATGCTAATCTTGGTCGACCAAGACAAAGGCGTACAATACAGCTAGAAGAGCAAATTCTAGACGCAGTACACAGTGATTTAAATTTGAACAATTACGTACATAGGTAATAGTGTGAATGAGTTAATGTCAGATAAACATCCAAAAATGAATGAATCCTATATATTATAAAATATAGTGTAATTTTACATTTTCAATATGGATTAGTTTGAAAATAAATAATTTGAAGAGCAAATTATATCTCGCGTAATGTGCGTTAAAATTCACACATCTGATACTGCTAATGACGAATAAAGTTTTAGAAAATTGAAATTCAGGATATATTACGACACCTACTATTACAGTATTATGCCAGTGCAGTGGTGCCAAATCTATGTTTCAAGTGTTTTAAGATTAAGATTTTCTATTCAGAACCGCAAGCAGGGATATCGTTACGTGTAGCTTTTTCGCCAATTTATACATCCTGTATATTTTATGGTCTTCTAACCTTCTGAACTTATAGTTATTTTGAGTATGCCTAATTTGTTTGTCATATTTTCGGTCTGTACAAATATATTTTGTTCCCTATATTTCCTGCATCTCTTTATTGGATGTTTATGTACCTGTTTCTTTATAAAAGGCTCTAGTTGCTGCTTCAAAATGCTATCGTCTTTAGTATTTACTGGTATCGTTTTCATCGCTGGGTTTTTCCTTTTCTGTAGTCCCTTTCTATCCGGTGGTTTGTTTCACTTAGTTCCTTTTCGTTTTTCTCCTTCGATTGCTAAATTATATTATATTTTCTTTTCGCTCTCTTCATATACTTTTGATTTCCTTCACCACGTCGGTCTTTGACATAATTTCTTTTGTCATACCTAGTAGCATCTCTGCGTTACCTTGGTTTTGTTTGGACAGAGATCTCTGTTCTTTCTCTGTGTTTTTTTCAACTTAACGCCTATTCATGTGCCACGATTCATGTTCTTCGTGTGTTTACTTTTTCTATTGCCAAGTACGTGTAAGGTGGTTATTGGCTTGTATAATTTCTTGCTGTGTTAAAACGATTTTGAATTGCGCATCCAGGAACCTACCCGCCAAAAGATATCATTATCAAATTGTCTTAACTGTACAAGACGTTCTAGCATATCCAATGTGAGTGCCAACGTGTGGGACAGCCTATAATTGACTTTTTCTTTTGCATTGCTTTTAATACGCTTTTCACAGCTGGTGATCGCAATTTTTTGCAAACTCTTGTAGCTTCATTTATTATCGCCGCAATTTTGTATCTTTCAGAACATCTAAAACAGCTAACTGGGGGTTATGACCAGCATAATGTACTTACCTAATTTCATAAGTAAATTTCTCAGTGTTTTCATTATTAACTGAAACAATAATTCTTTTGTTATGCTCCCGGAATTTCGCTTCTCACTAAAATTCAGATATCGTGCTAATTATCTCAAGAGTATAGTTGCAGTAATTGGGGTTATCAATAGAATTATGTTGTTTGTGATGAATTAATAGGAAAAGGAGACTATTACGCAGAACGTATAATTTTCCATTGGCTGCTGAATGGCATACAGTTCTTATATTAAAGGTGATAGTTTGGGTTGCTAGTGCATGAGATAACAGACCATCTTTGGCTTTCTTTAAGATAGCGTTTCACTACTTCCACCACCTAGTGGATCCTTCAACTTATCATTGAAAATGTGTGGAATTCGATAGACAAATTATTGGGGGATTTGCTTTATTTGCTAAATAATATTAGTGATCTTCCGTTTTCCTATACATTAAAAAGAATTACCAACCGTGTAAAATTTTAGTAGAATCTGTGTAAACTTTCAGCGTTCGTCGACAATTTCTCTGTATAAAATATTATAATCAAGCACACCTGTGAAAATCATGCTTTCATAAAGACTATCAATAACATACAATAGATTTTCAAACATTGTTAGTCCAGAATTTAATTTCAATTGGATTAATGCAATAGATATACCAAGTATTTTGCTTATTGTTAGAAAAATACTATTTACTTCTAATAAAAACAAAATCACAAATAATGGAGATTTGAATTAAAACGGACTGTGTAGTACAGGCATGGGCAACTTTTTTGTAGAAGTTTTATGCTGTGAGTAATCTTGAAAAATATACATTTTTGTAGTATCCTTATGATTCATTATGAATTAAGTTTAGACGGGCCGTGCTAATATGCAACGAAAGAATTCAGTAGCGGGCCGGACAAACCTCACTCGGGGGCCGCATGTGGCCCGCGGGCCGGAGGTTGCCCATACCTGGTACATACTATCTTTGAGCAATCAATTTACATATGTAAATGCACTCATAATTTAAGTATTTCTAATTTTAGTGATCGATTTTTGTCTGACTAAGACGATGGTTGTACATCCTGACACAAAGTATGAAAGTCTTGAGTTGCAATGGGCTACTCACGTAAATTGTACTCAACGAGCCGGAAGAGTGGGGAGAGTTACAGATGGTAGAGTATATAGATTTGTTACCGTAGGATTTTATGAGGTAAGTTACATATATTGCTTGTTAGTCCGTTTCTTTCAATTGCCCAGATCAGTTCCTAATTGTTTGTACATGCACAGTAATAAGTAGGACTATCATTTTGAAACAGTATTCGTTGACGCCTGTGCTATTGTTTGATTTTCTAAAATAATTAGAATAAAACGATTTCAAATCAAATCGTGATTGTTCGTTGGCATAAACTTAGTGTTTGCTAATAGTGTCATGTGCTGGTATTTATTTTAGAAAGTTATTACTATTTTTACGCGCTTGTCATGAAAATGCTGTGGATTTGCCCCCACTACTGGCGACTGCCTAAGGCTAGTCATTGGTGTCATTACTAAGGTTTGATAAAAGAATGAATGACGTGTTGTCATTAAGTACTGTAAACCGGTTTTTGTCTCCACTTACGTGCAAAACGCGACATTAAAACTCGGAGAAGTAAGGGCGTCGGTCCGGTTTACACTACTTAATAATAACACGTCATCCATTCTTTTATAAAACCTTAGTCATTACGTTATCAAAAGATTATGCAGTAATAAAAAACGGCCGAGCCCATTTGTTACGAAAATTGGTCGGTTCGCGCGATGTCGAAGTGGTTATTCTTAAAGTAATTTAATTTTAAGGCAGTTACGATGACTTGTCAACTAACTGACCTGTACTGCGATGATATTGCTATTTGTAAGGTTGAAAATTGCGAGAATATTTTATTAATAACGTATATTTTTGTCATCTATTTTGTACCTACTTTTGAATTGGAGATTTTTCTACAGTCAAACTTCTTTTTAGTGAAGTCGCAATATCACCGTTTACACATTATAAAAATACACACATACTACATACATAATAGAAAATGTTAAAAGTAGATACATACATATGTAATTTAATTTTTTGATATAGAGTCCGTAATTTTTCGCTGAACTGTATACTTAATACACATTAATTGTTGCGAATGCACTCGACACCTCATCTTCAGAACGTTTTAGTGCTATTTTTCTGTTCAAAAATTTCGCTCGTCATCCATGCTTTTTTATCGAAGTAGTGGTCTACTACAACGATCTCACACCATCTTGGATTTTTACTCTTGACAATTACCAAAAGATTTAGTTTTTTTCCCCTCAGTCATATTTCCGCCAACCATAACTGTGATTCGTTCTTTGCTTTGTTCTTTTCGTTTATTCATCTTGGACGTACGAACACACAAAAATCACAAGAAGAACTGAAACAAATGTACCTATTGACCAACGAGATCTGAATGGGTGTATCTAATTCTAATTCTAATAGTAAATCTTGTAGGTCACCCTATTGGTCAGAGACAAGTCTTGACACGTTTACGCAGCCATCCCCTGGAATGTTGTTTAGTGTAGTTCAGCAGGTTGATCAATGCAGACGTATTTCCGTACCGTTGATTTTGCAATCATGAAAGACGCGACTAAAGCACAAGAATTTTGTTTTTATCTAATATCAGAGGGAGTGAAACCTTCAGAAATCCTTCAATAGGTGCAAGGTGTATTTGGAGATTCAGCAGAATCTAAATGTACAGTCTATCGATGGGTCGATAGTTTTAAAGCTGCCAGAACGTCACTAGAAGACTATCGGCGCAGTTGATGACGGAGCACCTGTAAATGAAGGAAATATATGTATGTATGTATGTCCAGTTTAGTAGGTTGGAAAAGTAATGCTTACTGTATTCTGGGACTGTGAGGTGATTATTTTTATGGATTATCTATCGAGAAGTATTGCAATTAACGCAGAATATTTTTCTAATCTTGTATCTGGTCAACTACGGCAGGCGTTTTGAAAGAAACGGCCTGCAAACGAATGATATTTTAAAGAAATTATACTGGAAATGGCTTTCACATACACTCTACCCGCCAGATCTGACTCTCAGTGATTTTAATCTGTTCCCAAATTTGAAAGAACCAGTATGAGGTGTCAAATTCCTAGAAGTTTGGAAACATACCTCGCCACAAAGGCAAAGGCATGGTCTATTGGTAAAATTAGATTTTTGCCAAAAGTTTCTCACAATGAGAGCTCTGTGACTGGCGCTTGTAAAGATGGATGATCCACTTGAGGCCGTTTTTCTTCCCCGTATAACGCTTTGGCAGCACATTTGCAAATTTTCACACACAAACTAATGTTAATATATTTACTGGATGACCCATTTTTACGCTATAAAAGATAACAGGTAGCTACTAGCGTTATTCTCTTGAAGTTAAACGGATATTTGCTTAAACATATTCGGAAACCAGTAGTAATGGTTGATGGTAACACCACACGTTCATTCCGGAAATTAAATTATTACACCTTCTATGTGTGCACACGCACCTGCACACATACCCAACGTTTATGTATGTAGTTATATTCCTATATCGAGGATTTCCTTATTGAAATCTTTTGAAACATTTCAGTGTAAGAATTAGGAAAAGAACTTTAAAAAACCTAATCAAAGGTTTTATTGTTATAAAATGTGCCTATATATACTATGTGGCAAAAAGAAATCGGATCACGCAATAAAAGTTTATGTTTTTAAACCATATTTTGTACAGATGTTGTTGTGACTAAAAATGATAAAAAATTAACTTATCCTATATGATAGTTTTCTACCACAAAAAAATAACAAGAAAATAATAAATCTTTGTCGGTTTTGCCTAACTCCAATGAAAATATTCGTTTTACTTTTCTTTATTTGGGATCAGTTTACTGCGGTTATTCAACTTTGACAGTCTATAGTCGCGAATTAGTGTACTAAAATGCCAAGACTTCGAAGGCAGCCAAATTATCGGCACCGTTTAATTTTGAACGGGATCGTGTTGTTGGATAACGTGAGGCGGGTATTGTATTTCTTGAAGTTGCTAGGCGGATGCAAAGAAATTCGTTGTTGGAGATAATGGTCTCAAGAAGGTAGGCATCATCGTAGAAGAGGTTTTGAACGCCCTAGAAGAACCATGGGATGGGAATATAGAAAACTATAATTGTTTAGGCTTTGGGATCGGCATAGTACCTCAAGTTCTGTGGGAAATGTGTTCTTCAGACAGATAGGCCATAACAATATGTTCCATATATCGCTGTATTCTTTCGTTTGGGTTGATGTTCTATCGTCAAAGACTAATACTCCCTCTTACTAGTAAGCATCGTGCCTCAGATTAGAATTGTGTAATATAGGGGTAGATTGGCACGAGGAGTAGAACAACATCATTTTTTCAGACAAATCTCGCTACTTTTTGCGGACCCGTGATAGTCGTAGACAAGTCCGACGTCGAAGAGGACAAAGGCAGTCCCTTTAATTTTTCCTTAGAACGTGAGAGTGCACTTAATAGTAGATTTATGGTTTGTGGTGTGGTTACCACGGGAAGTAGGACACCTTTAGTATTACTTCACCGCCATTTAAATGTTCAAACGTTCCTTCACGAAAGTTTGGAACTATTCGCATATATCCAAGCGCTTAATAATGCCCGAGAAATGAAGTATTGTATTCAGCATTAAATTTTAAGCAAACAATGTAAATTTTTTCTTCAATCGGCCTTTACCTCTGACATAGTCTTGTTCAAAGGCTATTTTCGTACCCATACCTTAATAAAACACCGAGCAAATGTATTTTAAAGATCAGAAATAATTATAATTTACCTCTACACCCCAGATAAAAGAGCTTGCGGCTTATTTTGTCGGTAACAATTATACGTGTTCAGAAAAACCACCGCTTACTCTAATTTGACAATACAAAACAATAATTGTATGCAAATCTTTGATGTTTTGAATTCCCATGTTGCATTAGAAATTCAAAAGAAATCTGTGCGCGTTGCCGGTGTTCCTTTGTAAGATACATTTATTGATGCACGGACGACCATGTTATAAATTTACTTCAGAATAAATAAGGAAGAGACACCTAAGTCGCAATATGTAATGGCGTGTAGTTCAACCAATTTTTCTTAACCGATTACACTTAAGTGCGCAGAAACCAAACACCAACACATATTTTTACGAAATATCATACATTCGTTCAAGTAAGTACAAGGACAGAGGACAGGAAATATATTATTTGGGTTTTCTATTGGCGGTTCGTGTTCAATACACGTCAGTATCTAATCATCAATTTAAATGTGTTGATGCACAAATAGGTAAACTGAGTACGCACACCTATCTTATAATTTAACTTTGAAGACGAGTCATGCTCGTCAAATTATGAACATCTGTTCGAAAACGTCTTTTTCGTTGTATATGAATGCATGTGGTTTTCCGAGTCAATAATCATAGCGACATACATATGTAGCTTTGCTTGCATTAATTCTTGCTACTCGCTTGAAAAATACGCAACGTGGTATATTAGATAATGAGCTCTCCTCGTTCGGACGGATATTTGAAATTGGTTAAATTCTAATTTGATTCTTGTATTCCAATATATGAAAGATTGTTTTACTTTGTGCAGAAGGAACACATATTAGTGGAACACCATGAAGGTTATTTCACAGTTATGGTCTATCAAAAAATTGTTTTTTAAATCATCATATTTGTCATTATTTTTAGGATGCCATGAACAAGGATGTTACACCTGAAATATTACGAGCACCTTTAGAAAGAATTGTGTTAGCGACTAAACAATTGGAACTTGACGATCCACCAAAGGCAACCCTCGCATTACTAATTGATCCACCAAATATCGGAAATATTGAATCTACCATTTGGAGTTTAAAAGAAGTACGTAGATATGAATTCCTTTACGTGTAGTTGCATGGTTCCATGTTTTCTTCTGTTGTTTTATTTTTCACCCTCTATAACAGAACATAATATTTTGTATAATTTTTATTATTGTCGCAGTTATAAACAAAAGTTTTTAACGAAATTTGTATAATGTATCAAAAAGTATTAAAAAGTTAAATGTGAATTAATTTTCTTTACGAAATGGTACGAAGTTGTAAATGATGTAATCAGACTAGTAGCGTAGTGTTCGATCGGGCAATACTGGTGACCCAAGACTTGGAGGGAAGGCAGGTGATCATGTGATACGCCATCAGTACAAGTTGGAACGTTGTTCTGCAGCGATTGTTTTGGCCAAGCAGGTTTTGTTTGTGCGTTCTGACAACGAGTGATACTTCAGCAGGCCTATGGAGACAGTGTTTTATCAAGCGCCCGGGTGATTCGGGCGTTTAAGGCATTTGAAGAAGGAAGAGACGAAGATGAACCCCGCAATAGAAGGTTTCTGTTTCAAGAACCGATGCAAATATCGACAAAGTCCGGGACCTTGTGCGTTCAGATCATTGGTTGCAAGTCAGGATGATCGAGGTAGCGTTGAATTTGAGTTACACCTCCTCTCATCAAATTTTGACCAATGAATGAGAGACCAATGAATGAGAAAAATTTGCTCAAAAATGGTTCCGAGAAACCTAACTCAGGACCAAAAGGAAATCAAGATATGAGCATTGACTTTTTCGCATCGATTGAAGATGATCTCCATTTTCTGGAATGTCTACCGGAGACTAGATTTGGGTGTTTGAGTACGATCCGAAAACCAAACGCCAGAGCATGAGATGGCACACTCCAAGCTCTCCAAAACAAAAAAGAAAACAAGAATGAGCAAGTCAAATAGGTTTTTTTTGATAGCCAATGAATCGTTCGCAAACAGTTTGTGCCTCCGAGCCAAGGGGTTAATCAACTCTTTTACCGAAAGTTTCTTGAAAGACTTCGAAAAGGGGTCATGGGTGTGAGACCAAACATCAAAAAGAACTCGGTGTTGCATCACGACAATGCGCCTTGTCACATAGCAATTTCAGAAAACCGTTTTGTTTTAACCAATAAGCACTTGCCTGTGGCTCTTCAGCCTCTTTATTCGCCCGAGTGGTTTTGACTTTTCCCTCTTCCCGAGATTCAAACGGCTGCAACCGACCAGGTGAAGGCTATTGCAGTAAGCGAGTTCCAGCACTGCTATGACGAGTGGAAGAACGGCATCTAGTGCTGTGTCATTTCCTAAAGCAGTTACTTTGAAGGGGACGATGTTGAATGATAATGTTATTGAAATAAAACAAGTGAAAAAAAGTAGCAACAAGTAGTTTCGTCAGAGAAAAGAATATTGTTGACGAAATTTTCATTATTGTTGATTATATTTGACATTTCCTCACAAAATTGAAGACTCCTATCTTCCGTTAACTCGTGTAAAAGTTTTACTGTATAAGGTTTATACTTTTCACTTTTTAAAATTGAAACGACCGATGACTAAAATATTGTGATTGGCCGCTAATTGGTTGGTCCAATAAAACATCCAGTTTTTATTAACGGTTTTCGCTGTTCTAGGTTTACTACTCCTTGGCAAATCTTTAACGCTACCCATTTGTTCAAAGCGTTTTAAAGTTTTACCAACAACGGATTTAGAAGTTGGATTTCTATTTGGATATGTATTATTAAATAAATTACAAACGTCTTGTAAACTTCTGCGTCTGTCTCCATAATCGATCATCATAAGTATTTCAATTCTTTCACTTAAACTCGCCATTGCTAATATTAATAGCAATAAATTTTAAAATGGTATTTGAGGTAAACAATAACCACTGATAAAATTATCTGGCTCGAGTTTATTTATCGCTTCTCCTTTGTCTATCAAAGATGTGCCTACTTGAGTGAATATTGTGTATCAACCGATTGTGCATCTTAATAAAGTGCTTGAAGAATATTCCTGCATATAGTTATTATAACATTTCGTTTGTTCATAATTTTTGAAATAAGAAGAATAAAAAAAATGGTGCGTTTCGAAAGAAGAAAAAATGTCGTGTGACGAGACTCTAAACAGCGATCTCGTGAGTACCGGACTAGAACGCTACCGACTAGGCCACGCGTCCAGTTGAAAAGTGTATCATTTACCTGTCAGGTGAAACTTCAAAATCGATTATCTCGGTAATTTATGTACGATGCGTCGAACTACTCCGAAATATTCTTATTCAGTGTCCAAACTACACGTACCATAAACATAAAAAATTACAAAAATCCGACTACCTTCTCCGTGTCAGATGTACCTAACATTTATTAAATACTTGAACCAATGTTTTCTTGTAAAAATGTTATTAAATAAATTAAAAAAAAGAAAAAGAAAAATACTATTGTAAAGGGAAAAAATCTCTATCGAATGGTAGAGAAAAATTAACAAGTTTCCATTGGTAGAAATTTCATAAAAACTTGAAAAATTGAATATGATTTCCTAAAATGAATATTAACGCCAATAAATCACCGTCTCCATACTTTTAGGTAACCCCTTGCTTGTATATCACCTGATATATTTGAACAATTTGTATTGTATACCTACAATATCTTTACTACTCAACTTATTGAATATGATATTGTATAAATTTTTACATATCTTAGTGACATTTCTCAAAATTATTATCTTTAGATTGGAGGACTAGCAATAACATGCAGAGGTATAAGATTAACATCAGATGGTGATCTAACATTTTTGGGTCAAGTTATGTCCGAATTGCCACTGAATGTAAATTTGTCCAAATTAATTTTCTTGGGCCATATATTTAGCTGCTTAAGAGATTGTATTATAATGGGTAAGGTAAAAACATCCATTTATAAATGATAACTTCACATAATCCATTTCTAGCAACCGGATGTTCTTTGGCGAACATATTCTCGTCTCCGTTCCAAGAGAAAATTTTGGCGTATTTAAATCGGTTACAGTGGGCGGATGGATCGTGCAGTGATTTAATTTCCTATCTGAATCTCTTTAAGGTAGTTAGAAGAATATTTAAAGTTAAATTCTCATTATTATTCAGTTATTTATAGGTTTGGCAGCATAAAAGGAGGACTAATGCCTTTAGTCAATCATCTATTACTGAAAGAAATTGGGCAAGGCAAAACTATATAAACTTACGTGCTTTAAATGAATGGAATATATTAGTAAATGAAATCACGCAGCGTTGTGCAAATATAGGTATTAAGGAGACAATCGGACAGACACGTGTGACATTAGATCATATAGAAACACCGTTATTTTTGAAGGTCGGTACTAAATTTGTTAGTTTATATTTATATATGGAGATATTTTAAATTGCTGTCTAATAGGTTGCGATGTGTGGCGCATTTTATCCAAATTACTTTAAGCGATCATCAGATGGAGGACAAATTGATGAACGCGAAGCTGTGAAAATTTTAGGTGGTAGGGATCCATGTACAACGGTTTACTTTAAAGAAATGGATCATTCACAACCAGGTCCATTGTATACTAGAAGAATTAAAGAACTTTTCCCATTTTGTACAACGAAAATTAATGTGTACTTCGATACCAGTTTGTAAGTATAACTATGTGCGTAATATAAATTTTAGTATAAAATATGTATTGTAAATTTTAGCCGTGCCTATGTTGAATTTAATACTACTAGTGTGACTGAAACTATTCAAGTTGGTGGAAGGCAGTTTATCACGGGTATGCCTAGCAAAATTTGCAAGGAAGTGTATTGTGCTGTTAGACGACGACAGTTAAAAATGCCAAACGTTATCAATTGCTTGCCGTAAGTATGTAATGTATTGGAAATTATTTGTTGTTTTGTTTTAACACACATTTTTATTGAATATATTTCAACACCGGTAATAGTTGGTAAAAGACAAATAAAAGGATTATGTATTTATTGAATATATACCCGTATAATACAGATATACTACAAAATGTTTGCAATGATAAGGTATATACCTATATACCGCATCTTTGCCACGGAACTTAGGTTGTCGTCCCTTCCGGGGTATCGGTATCTACGATCTTTTTTGGTTTTTCTTTTTCTTTATTCCTATTTTTGTGGGCATGTTTTTTTACGTGTAGGTTTGTATTCTTAGTTTTACTATTTTCTTCAACCTCGTATTGTTTCTAATGCAATAATTTCTAACATTACTTTCATTCCAAATTATAGTAACAGATCTCTTTTTACTTTTTAATACTAAATCCAAAATAATTAAACAAAATCAGAGTAATGTAGTTTATAAAATAAACTGTAAAGACTGTGATGGTTGTTACATCGGTCAGACGAAACAATATTTAAAGAAAAGGTTGTATAGCCATAAGTATTCTTTAAATAATGATTTTGGTGCAATGACCGCTGTAACAAAGCATTACAAAGATCTTGGGCATTACTTTGATTTTGAAAACACAATTATATTAAAAACAGAGAATAATTATAAAAAAAGACTAATATATGAAATGATAAATATACAGAAAGACACTAAAACTATTAATTTCAGGACCGATATTCAAAATTTAAGTAATGTATATAGCAATTTGTTAAAATGACATTTGCATTTCTTAAGAAGGAAACCTTTGGCTAGGTTTTTGAATTTGGTTTTCCCTAGTCCTTGAACAGAATTGTTAAGGTTTCGACAAAGATTTTTTGATATAAGGTTTTACTTAATTTGCATGTATGTTTACACATTAATTTAGTTTTTATAATTTATATATATATAAAAGTTGGTTATACATCCTCTATATCAAGAAATCCTAGTCACTAGTTATTTTGTTGATAGTCCCAAATAAAAAACAAAAGTTTGTTTATATATTTATCTAGTTATATTTTCACTGACGAAGGTGTTCCGAAAATGTTTGTAAACGTTCTGAAAATATAACTACCGCTCAAACCAGCCTTGTTTTATTGACCTATTAGTGGTAGATCTCTATCATATAAGATATTGTTTCTAAGTTTCACTTGTGATTCTATTTTGTTGTATTGTTTTATTGCTTCTGAAGTCAGGGTGTGAATAGTTTTTGCTTCTTTGTTCTAGAGTGTAGCTGTCGTCTGGTGTTGTGTTTGTGAATTTGCATGTTTGTTTTTAGTATTGTGTTGGTTCTAATCATTATATTATCTATTTTATATAATATGAGTATGATATTCAATAGTTTTGTATACTTCTGCCGTAAGAGACGTTTTGATTCGAAGAATGTAGCACTTTCAGGATTTTATTTGGTTGGTTTTGTATTTTATTTATAATGCGGTACCTGAGTAAACGGCGAGAAAAACAGGTAAACTTCGGTAATTTTTATCTCGAAAACAAATGTTTCGATTGGATCCAGGTTTCTGTCATTAATAGAAAATATGTACATTGAGGTATGTTTAGGAATTTTTTAAAATAAATTCGTTGACTGGAGGCGCCGTTATTGTGATCAGCGTCAGACGTGTTGTTCGTTGTCATGGTTTGTGGTGCCAAGTATTCCGGGCAGTTGATCCGAAACATGAAAACAACGGATTCTTGAAATATAATATACAAAGAGTTCGCATCGAAGGGTTTTTTTAAATTTTGCATAAGAAGGCAATGGTTCAATCAAATGGAAAACCCCTACGCAGTGAACGAGAAAAACTATCGAAGAATATTGTGTCCAAATTTGGACAAAATCGGACAAGCTGTTTTCGAGATTCATCTGGCATCGACTTTGAAAACTATGTTTCGAGATAATAGCGTTTGAAAAGTGGGTAAAGAAATGACGCGCTCGGCCATTGGGACGCTGCACGATCTTTCGGTAAATTCTCCGTATAATTTTAGCAATTGCGGAATTTCAACCTGAAATGTTCACACAATATTCTACGTACTTCGAACATTAAAAAAGAAGTTAAAGTTTTTCAAAAAGTGCAAACAGACCGACCGCGCACTTGACCTTCTGCCGCCTTTTGCAGAATAGCCCACAATTTCTTCAATATTTGAAGCGACTTATTAAAGTCTGTTTCCCGAATAGTGATCTCGCGGTGAGAGCTATGAAGAATAACCACAGATTGAGGACACATGAAAGATTCAGGTCTGTGTTCCTTGCTAATGACAGAACAGTTATGCAGATGAGATTGTTTCGTGAGGTTAGGCAGGAGCTGCAGGTGAGGAGATCTGCTGGTGAGACGGATGTATATATCACAAATGATATCCCTAAAGTAGTAAAGGGTGGCAAAAGTTCGGAAAACTGAAAACACCCAACACGCCCAAGAGAATCGATGTTTGTTTCTATTATCAAAATGTTAGATCACTTCGCTCTAAGCTGTCAACTTTGTATCCATCGAGTGCTGTGAGTGACGTGGATATTCTTTTATTTACTGAAACATGGCTCGACGACAGCATTCAGGACAATTAAATATTAGACCCAAAATACACTATTTTCAGATCTGCCACTGGTGGAGGTGTTCTTTTGGCATTCAATAATAATATTTGTGCTACTGCGGTTGATGTCGGCTGTAGTGAATCTTGTACCCTTGGCGGATTTAGCTATGTGTAAGTGTAAATTGGGGACCAGCATTACTTACATTGCCAATCTGTATCTGCCGCCTGATATTAACCCAGACGATTATGATATCTTCTTTGAGGCTCTCGGTGTACAACTTTTTGACAAGAAGGTACTGATATTTGGAGATTTCAACTGCCCAGAATTTTGTGACCAGGAGAATCTCAATGACAGGAAAGCGGCTTCTCTGCGTGGTTTTATGGACACATTGGACCTACGTCCGTGGAACTTCATTGTCAATACACATGGCAGCGTCCTGGATCTTGTTTTTACTAACACCACATGGGAGCTGGGCATCACATACAGCTCCAATGCCTTACTTATGGTTGATGATTTCCATCCACCACTGGAGGTTTCATTAATTAATAAATTAAATAGACAATTAATCGTTCAGTACCTAAAACTAAACGGTCCAGCCGTACCTTTCCACCTTGGTTCAAAGCTGAAATTGTAAGGCACGTTAAACTAAAGGAAAATTACCATAAAAAATGGATGAGGACAAGGTCGACCTACTATTACGATGAATTTAAACGTTTACGTTCTTTAGTAAAACACGAATCTTTGATTGCATACAACGTTTATTTGCACCAAGTGGAGTTGAGTGTCACAGAGAATCCGAAACTGTTTTGGAAATTTATCAGTGACAGGAGATCTACTTCTAGAATCCCGGGAAGTGTGGTATATGATGGCACGGAATTTAGTGAGCCCAATGATATTGTTTGTGCGTTTGCTGACGCGTTCGCTAGAGTGTATGGACCTGCTGCTTTCGCAACTGGTCCATCTGGATCCCGCGCCCATCTGAACAACTTTAATGTGGTTCCTTTCACTGAGACCGTAGTGATTACGAGCATCAAGAGATTAAAATCCAATTTGAATTCTGGACATGATTGGTTGCCCAGCTTTCTAGTGAAAGATTGTGCAAACTATATTAGCATCCCCACTTACCTTTATTTTTAATCTATCATTGAGAACAGCAACCTTCCCAAAGAACTGCAAAATCAGTAGAGTTACGCCCGTCTTTAAAAACGGCAATCGTTCTAATGTTTGTGATTACAGGCCTATCAGCATATTGCCAAACTTTGCTAAAGTTTTTAAATATTTGCTCTATACTGATATCTACACGGCTGTTAAGCCCTTTCTATCTCAACATCAGCATGGCTTCATGGTGGGTAGGTCGACGACCACTAACTTGACCCACATCACCCAATACTTGAGTTAGGCGCTTGACAGTCGTGGCCAAGTGGATGTCATTTATCTTGATTTCTCTAAAGCGTTTGACAGAATAGACCATGGGATGCTCATTGGATAACTTCGGCTTCAGTATAGTCCTTTTGAACTTTCTCTGGTCCTACCTCACTGATTGTATCTGCTACGTTTACTATAATGGTTACGCATCTAACGTCTTCTCTTCAGCGTCTGGTGTACCCCAGGGTTCTAACCTGGGTCCCCTACTATTTAACTTGTATCTTAGCGATCTTCTATGCCACATTAATTGTGATTTGTTAGCCTATGCAGATGACTTAAAAATCTATTCAACAGTGAAGACTTTTGCAGACTGTACTGGGTTGCAAATTAATCTCACGGCTATCGACGCATGGGCTGCTGCAAATAATATACCTCTGAATATCTCTAAATGCGCGGTGGTATCATATACAAACTCCCACACCTCCATTCTATACAGCTATACGCAACATATCGACCCCATCTGCGTATTGGCCTCTAAAGCGTTAGGCTTCGTCATTCGCTCCTGCAAGCAGTTTACAAACATTAACGCAATAACATCTCTGTACTTTGCGTTTGTCCTATCTAAACTTGAGTACGCTTCAAGTGTGTGGTTTCCATATTACCTGTACTAAAATTTAGCAGTTGAACGTATTCAGAAGAGGTTCCTTAAATACTTATCTTTTAAAGCGGATGGAGTTCATCCGGAATGAGGTACTGAATACCAGGGGTTACTTCTTAGACACGACTGCATTTCTCTCTCTGATAGAAGAAACGACAACAGCGCAAATTTTCTTCTTAAACTCCTTACCAATAGAATTGATTCTTCTGCTCTTCTATCGCAAATTAATTTTACTGTGCCTGCTCGTAATACTAGACACGTTAACACTTTTCATCTTCCCAGAGCTAGGACGAGCTTGCTACTAAAGGCGCCAATAACACATATGATGAGAAATGGAAATAAGCTGCAGTTTGGTCCCTTTTCCTTTTAAACATTTCTGCTACCGCTTAATTTTTATGTTTAATTTTTTTTTTTCTGTTGTACTATTTGGTGTATAGTGTGTATATTTGTATCGCAAACTTGATACTGTTTGGTGTTTATTTTGCTCTGTAAATAGCTCTTGGGCTGTTGGGCAATAAATAAATAATAATAATTATTATTATTAATATTGCGAATTTCTACATGAAATTTATACACAATATTCTTTGAACTACAAACTACAAGAAAATAAAATAAAAAAAGAATCGATCTTTTCTTAAATTTACTCAGGTACCTGCCCTTAAATAATTGTTCTTTTCATGATGACCAAAGAGCGCATAATAGAGTAAAGTTTGTGTAAACCAACGAAATATATGCCAGTATTACGGTATCAATAGGAAGTGTTAATTAGCTGTTTGACTACTCCCGTTGTTATACACAAACCGAGATACATGTATTGTTATTGATAGTTGTGCATAAGATTCATTCCCAGCGCCGTGTTGGTAGCGTGTAGTTCTGTATTTTTACAATCATTCATTTTATGTATTCCTTCAATCTGGTTTCTGATATTTATTAATATATTTCATTTTATAAATTCCTTTCTTCTAATATCTTATTTAGTTCGGCTATTTGCGTTCATTTGTAGAGTATATTTCTTCCAAAACCTGACTTGTAATTATTATATATTTAGTTTATTACGTTTTATTTTGCTGAAGAATCTGTTTTCTTTTCTTTTTAGGAATCTTTTTTATTTTATTTATCTTAGGACTCTTATTTTATTTAGTGTTTTTATTTGTTGTATAGACACTATCCCTCATAAGTATTTCGGTACCCTTGGAGTTTCGATTTTTGTATACAAAGAATGTATTTAGGAAATACATTCCAGTATTATTGCAAAGTATACTAATAATCAGTGAGATCCATTTAAATTCATTAAATATCGATCTATTTACCTCTTTTATCTGTATGAATGATAATACCGTCACAAAAGTGCAGGTAGTAGCGACAACAAAGAGCGTATTACCTGAAATTCGAGAAACAAATGAAATAGTTAAATTTTTAGAACATGCCGAAAAGGAAAGAAATTAGTGTAGAAACACGTGCTCTGATAGTAGCAACACATAACTTAGGCATAAGCAATCGTCAAATTGTTAGAAAATTATATTTAAATCCATCTACTGTTGATTATAACATCAAAAAATACCGTGAAAGTGTCAGTTTTCTAAATAAAGTAAGAAGTGATAGAACAAGGGCGGTAATATCAGCTCAAGATATTGCAATCCTGGTGTCCAGCAAGCGAAATAGATGAAAAACATCTTCAGAAATCGATGGTGTACTCCCCAAGCCCATTAGCATGTCTGTAAAAGTCGGCTTCACGGACCAATTCCTATGCGAAAGCCCTTGCTTCGCCAAATTAATAAGAAAAGGAGGTTACAATAGGCACGTGAACAGCGAAATTGGACGGTAGAAGATTGCACAATGTATTGTGGACCGACGAATCCAAATTCGAGCTTTTCAATTTGCGAAGATGAATGTTTGTAAGAAAATACTAGAGCAATGGACAGTCTCTACTGTCAAACACGATGGTGGTTCGACGATTTTGGGGTTGTTTTGGTGGCACATCCACAGGTGATTTCATAAAAATTAAAGTCATAATGCGAACAGGGCAGTACAAACGTACCTTAGAGGAAAATGCAATACCCTCTGGTGTAAGAATTTTGGGTCAGAGTTTTATATTCTAACTAGTAGCCGACTAGTGGTTTCGGTTTCGACTAATTTCGGCCAAAAAATCTAGTTTCGGCCATACTTTCGGTTTCGACCAAAAATCAACCGAAACTTCGGCCGCACCGAAACTCAGTGTTCGTGAATTGTCGCGCTTCGTTCGGGCAAGTTCGTGTCTCGTATTCGTCAGAGTCAGCAAGTTAATATTACATAAATAAATATCTACTTTTCCTACATACCGTAATTGTTGTGTTTTTTTAATATCATTGAACACAAATGAACTATACAGCATGTAAAACATACACTAGAAATCAGCATGCAATTGAATTTTAACATGTCCAAATAAGTTTTGGTTTCGGCCGAAACTGAGACCGAGGCCGAAGTTTCGGTTTCGGTTGCAAATCCTGTTTCGGTCGGACATTAATTCTAATAGACAATGATCCAAAACACTTCAAAATTATGCAAGCAATATTTAGAACAGTTAGCCGAAAAAGGGAGACTTATAATCATGAAATGGCCACCTCAAAGCCCGAACTAGAATTCCATCGAGTTAATATGGGAAGAACTCGATTGGGATATAAGAGAAATTGCTCCAACCCCAGCAGATGACATGTGGAATACACTACAGAGCAGCATGAGCTCGAATAACTCCCGAAACATTGTTAAAATTAATTTCAAAGATGCCTCGATTATTCGACGCAGGGAGGTCACATAGACGAATCTAAAATTTAGGTCAAATAAATAATTTTAATTGTTAAAGCTGTATATTTGTGCATACTTAAATACCTTATACATATTTTAATATTTCTATTTAAATATTTAATGATTTACCCTAAAATTTGAGGTGCCCAAATACTTATGAGTGGTAGTGTACATTTATATTAGAATTTCCTATTTATTAATTTGGTTTTACAATTTCCTTTTGAGTATTCGCTAGTTTATTTATTTACAAGATATTTGTGTATCCTTTGAATTGTTTATCACCAATATGGAGGAACTAAACGAGTGCCGTCGTCAAATAATGGCAAACTGAATTATACGCCACACTGACTCTTTGTCCATTGTCAGTAAAACAGAAATTTACTGTAAAATGTATTCAATAACTTTGAAAAACTGCCGAAGGTGTACTATCAAATGTCACTTAGTTTCTTAAATGCATTTGAGAAATATAATTCCATCAACAACCTATAATGATAATTTTAATGAATAACTTCGTAAAGCTTATTTACCTGCAAACATTTCTTCAAAAAACTTAATAACCCTATTTTAAGAACATTTCTTGAAAAATATAATGGCACAAACGTCCCGGACTATGTTAAATTCGAGAAGAACAAACTCAAGATTATACCTACAATTCGTCATCCTTAACTAAATATGTGAAGAACAACTAGTCAAATGTAACTAACAATAAAATAGAAACATGTTAAGAAATGTTTCTTTCTACATTTAAAGAAACTCTATAGCTAAGCTTAAAATTGGAATAGGCTCTACATTGGTAGTCATAAGTCGGTTTAAATTTCCATTGATGTGAAAGCGTTCATAGCTCTTTCATTCCCAATAGTTTTCTACACATATTAGTAATTTTAGATTGCCTATAGATCGCGTCAGTTTAAGTTAGTAAGGCGGGAAAGACCATACTATTCAATCTGTTAGAAAAGGATAAATATCTGTTATTTGGTTCACGAAATATACAGTGGTCTGCAAAAAATAGGTATAACGAAAAAAAAAACAGAGAAATTGAAGGTTCATAAACTAGTAGGTAAATAATTTTGAAGACCAGTATATAATTTACATAGCTATAATTGCTACAGATATTAAAAAGTAAACTAAACTTAAAAGTAACATGTCAGACATTTAAAACAAAATAAAAATTAAAAACAGCCTGTGCAAAATAATAGGTGTGATTCTGAAATGAATATAAAATAGTTCTAATAAATATCCTACTTGAAAAATTATACATTAAGTAAGTGTGTAAGTCAATATTTGGTAGCCTGTCCACGATTTTTTAGCACCTCAGCACACCTGCGCGTTCTAGAATCTACTAATCGGCGACACCTCTCAAGCGGTATGGCATATCAATCATTTTCAGTAGCCTTCCACAAATCTTCTTTATTTTTAAACCGAATACCCCTTATAGCCTCTTTTGGCATCACTCCATGGATGTTCTATGGGGTTTAAATCAGGAGACTGAGCTGGTCATCGTAGGACGTTAATGTTATTACCTTCGAACCACGCTTTTGCCGCTTTGGACGTGTGTTTCGGATCATTATCCTGCTGAAACGTCCAGCGCAGCGGCATATTCCACTCAGGATAGGGCAACATTACTTCTACCAATGTTTTAGTATATTCTGTTTGTGTCATTATGTTCTCAATGCGAAATATTGGACCTATTTCGTCCCAGGAGAAACAGCCCATACCATGATGTTTCCCCCTCCGTGTTTTACCGTTTTTATTGTGTATTTCGGCGAAAATTTTTTGTTTTTTGGTCGTCTTACATAACTTTTTCCACTATCAGAGCCGAAAATATAAATTTTACTTTCATCGCTCCATTAAATATTGCGCCATTTTTCGACCGACCAAGAAATATGCCTTTTGGCGAACTCCAGTCTTCGTAGAACGTTCCGCCGCGATAATAGTCATAGTAGACATTTTCTCGGACATCTTGTTAGCAATTTTTCTGCCAACAGTCGTCTTCTAATTGTTGAGGTGTCAATATTAAGCTGCAGCTCTTCCTTTATTTGAGTGGATGTTATAAAGGACCTTTTTTCATTAACCTTTTTACTGTTTTGTCGATTCGAAGACTTGTTTTTCTACTTCTACCACGTTTTCCTTGCCTATTTTCCCACTGCAGAGCATTTGTGACCATGTTCTGTGAACATCCTAAAGTAGTTGCTATATCTTTATACGTTTTGCCTTCATTTCTCAGTTTTCTAATTAATCTCCGTTGTTCCGTATTACAGTGCTTGGCACTACTCACATCTACCCAATTATTTAGTTATTTTTAATATTGTGTTGATAAATTAATCTTTTATACCTTACCTCTTAACTCAACAAGAGAATTCCACAAGTTACAATAACAAGTACACTTCTCAACACCCAACAAATTAATACACCTATTTTATTGCACACTCAATTTTAAGCCGCAATGAAGAAAAAGTGGTATTGCCCGGAAGTTCAGTACTAGATAAGAAAATTACATAGCAGCTTTCCAAATTCCTATAAACTGCCTACCATCCGCAAAATGTCGCTTGAGTATTATTATGGAAACAGCATCAGACATTGCTTAATAAATTACCACGTAGTTCGCACCTATTTTTTTGCACACCACTGTATATAATGTGTAATGCAATGGAGTTTACAAGAGGGACATTTTTTTAAGCTGATTTACGAAAGAACGATTATTCTGTGTAAACCGGACTGACGGTATGTCTCCCCGAATTTTAATGTCGCCCCTTGCACGTAAGTAGGGACAAGCGGTGGAGAGATAACGTCAGTCCGCTTGACACTACTTAATCATAACGTATCATGCACTCGTTTGTCGAACCTCAGTTATTATTCCACAGAAGCTTTCCCGTTTTCTCACATACCTTTCGGCCTCGTTTTATATTTATATTCCACATAAACATTCTTACTTTTGTTTAAGATGTCCACTGAGAAACCGTCGCAATCTTTGTCATATTATTATTGTTATTATTATTATTATTATTATTATTATTGATTTATATCTGGCATTTCGATTGTACTCACGTAAGACTAATTGGTTTATGGAATATCCACAAATTTTCTTTCTGTTAATTAGTTTAAGGTACAGAAATTGGTTTAAGTTATGCAATTATTGACCATACTGTGGTTTTAAATTTTTGGTTTTCAACTACAATATTTCGTCGATGATACTCCTTTGGAAACCATTGTAGCTATGTCTCTAATGATTTTTCTTTAATGTATTTCTTTTGACTCTAAATTCTATAGATAATTCCACACAATATGGTTGTTAATGACTTGCATGTGTGTATATATCGATTCTTCTCTAACTCGTCCACAGATATAAGAATGCTGGTGAGATGCATTAATCGAAAATATAGGAGAGTAAATGTGCAACTCAAATGAAGATATTGCACTGTAAGAACAAAAGATGATGATATTCTGTGGTATTGCACGGCCGACATTTTTGCATCTGCTGTAGACTTAGTAATTACGTAACTTCCTAACTTGTTATTTTCAAACCATTCTTTAATTTAAATGTGTAATAACTCGACGTTTTAACATAGAACTAAGTATTCTTTGTTTTTAAAATTTTATGCGGGCTAATTTTTAGGGCACATGATTCATGGAAACTTGCCAACAGTTTGGGTTTATGTGAAAAATCTGCAATGGGTGTCTACCGATTAATAAAGAAGCCACGTTTTAGACATTCCAATAACTCAGTGTTGCCTGACTTGGATATTCAGTATATTAAAATATGTGTATCTGTTGTAAGTACTAGTATTGTAATGCATTAGTTTGAAAATAATGTACAAAATGTCATAGTGCGTTGATGCTGGTCATTTTTGGGCGCACAATGTAGACGAAGAGACTGCTGAAAACTTACAAACTATTCACAAAAATTTAAACAATACTAATCTTGTGCAAACATCTAGACAGGACATAAAGATAGAAGAAATCTATGCAGCAAAATATGATGATAGTTATTATTACCGTTGCAAAGTTATCCCTAATAATTATTTGTTCAAGGAAAATTCGCAAATTATTCAGGTAAGACTACCTTGATGTTTCTTTTTCATTTTGTTGTTTTAGTACATCGACTAGAACAGTTCAACACTGGTTTAATCGTACTTATCGTCAAGGAACAAATCTTTTTGTTTGTTTGTTTGTTATTTAACACAAGTTGACCTCCCTAATAGTTCCACGGACACGTGCGAATCGAGTTACGTTAATTTATATAGTTTTCTACGCACAGTTTCCTGATGCAATATCACATCTGTACATGGTATTTTCGAGGTCATACACACTCATATTACAGAAGGAAAGTTTTTGATATATGATGCAAGTTTCAAAATGACTCACATTCATCCAGATATCGTTTAATATGATGATAGAATGTCGTTAAGCATTGGTTGTACAGTCAATGAAATAATCAGTTTACTATGACGCGTCGTGAAAATGAACAGTGTTTGACTGAAGATGAAATAGTGCAAAGATTATAAGCAGATAATCACCAGGAGGCATTTAATTATAGGCCCGCGCCAGTCCACATATAAACAATAATTCAAGTTACAGGTGTGTACATGGATATTGCATATCATAATCAGAGAAAAATGTTATAGATTTTTTTGTATACCTTAATTTCTATAATCCTAAAACAACAAATTAACATCTAGTGTTTCTAATTATAATTTGAAAGAGAACGTATATAATTTTATTAGATATTCTAAATTTCCGATGTGACTATTTTAACTACATGTAAACAGTAACTCGAATTTAACTATAACCAACAAATAATGAAGATTTAATCGACAGTTTGACATCAAAGAGAAGGCAATTGTTTTCATCACCTACTGTTACAAGACCAAATTTACGATTCCCGTCAACTACTACTCTGCTAATCAAATTTACTACTAGCTTACACGTAGTCCGGCACACTTTTCACTGATGGATAGAAGTGAGTTGTAAAGAAGATTTCCAAATCGTTGGATTAGACGCGGAGAAGATGTATTGCGACCGCCTCGTTCGCCAGACTTGACGCCTCAGGATTTTCTCTTGTGGAGATTCTTAAAAAACATTGTTTATAAAGAAGTTCCAACTACGCCTGAAGATATGCGAGATAGCATTGTCAGAGCGTCTGCTTCGATAACTGCCGAAGTGATAAGGAACACCACTCAATCCGTTATAAGGAGAATGCAGCACTACATTGATACTAATGGTCATCATTTCGAACATCTTCTGTAAATTTAAGTTTATTTTACCTTTTTAACATTCGTTGACCTTCAAAGACCTTAATGCTGCACATCATTGGATTCATCTTGATAGCCGCTATTATTATAAACCTTCAAATCTCTTAAGCGATTCCACCTAGCAACAAACTAATGCCATATAGTAGCCCTCGTTGTCCCATGCAACTTTGGTTTCAAAAATTCTCTATTACTATCATACTTTCAGAGTTATTCTAGGTGGCAATCGCTGGTGACTCATCCTGTATACTACAGAAAAACACACCTAGAGGTAAAATACTGTACGGTCACATTCGGTATCGAAAAGCTTTGCATGCAAAGTGTACCATTGGCGTAGCGGGAAACTGTATTTGTGGGTTATATGTCGAAAATTAAATTATTTATTCCAGTTATATTAGTAAAATTTTATTAAGTTAATAAGTGAACAGAAAACTGACTTCCAAAACACTTAATTTATGATTTTCAAGGATATGATAATGTGTCAACATTTACATAACTTCTATCAATAGGACATAATCTGGTAATTTTATCTACTATATCGATTACTTATTGTATTTAATTTTGCAATTTATGATATCTTGCCACAAATTATACAATTTTTAATCAGTAGTTAAAGGGGCTCACATACTAAATGCAGGATATTATTTTCAAATGCAGTGATTATTTACGAGAGCGATTAGTAAAGTTCGTAGAGGTTTTTATTATATACAACTTAAAGCTATTCAGCTATTTTTGTACATAATTGCCATTAAGATTGAGAGCCATGGTGTAACACTATCCTGCGGCTCTTCGTAGCTCTCAAACGGTTGTTATCGATTTCTTCATGTTAGGGAACATGATAGTCGCTAGGAGCTAAATCAGGGCTGTAGGGGTGATTGTCAAACACTTCCCACGTAAAACTGTCCAGTACGCCTACCGTGCGATGCCCAAACACAATAATCCACGTCGTTTATTCTGAATGGCTCTAGGCTTCTTCAAAGTTTCATGGGATACTTCACTGTTTGTTGTGATCCCTCGTTCCATTAAGTCTACAATAAGGACGAGTTTGTTGACCAAAGAGATAATGACCGTGAGTTTTCTCGCAGAGAATGTTTCCTCGTAGGCGAGTTAGAGCGACCTCACTGCATTGATCTTTTCGTCTCAACCTTAACATAGGCGATACGATATGTCAGGAATCTCCACCTTCAACATTGTAGTGTCAGAAAAGTTAGTGCGGATCCTATTCTCTTTATTTTATGGTCTTCTGTAAGAAGTTTTGGCACCCACTGTGCAGACAATTTGTGGTAACCTAAATGTTCAGTAACCTCGCACAAAACTGCACGTAAAATTTGAGGGACAAAGGCACTCAGTTCAATAATTGTGAACTGCCGATTTTCACGAATTTTCTCTTCGACATTACCCAAAAGTTCGTCTGTCACAACAGTTGGTTTTCAGCTCTGTTCCTCAGAATGGACATTAGTGCATCCTTCTCGAAACATCTGGCACCATCTTCTGACCACACTCACTCATGATATTTTCACCATAGACAGAACAAAATTTACGATGATGTCATCAGCCTTCTTTGCACACAAAAATCGGATAAAAGTACGCAGGATCTTCCAATTGCATTATTGTAATTATTTTAAACGATCAAAATAGCACAAAAAGGTACGCGCGATTACGTTATCGGCTCATTGGCTTAACACTAATAAATTCTTGGTTATTGTACTGAAAAAACAATGTGGGTTGAAGAGAAAAATGCTTATCCTTGTCCAAATTTAGTGAAGAATTGGCATATTGTTTGTGTAATCAAGGAATTCAATCTGCAAATAATAAAAAAAAACGTCAATTGTTTTATCAAATTTCGTATCGATTAGTGTACTTACGTTTTATGTATTACTAACACATAATGCAAAAACCAAGTTACTTCAAATTATTTTTCTCATTACTTTTTTTATGTTGACAAAGAAAAAGTACACAAAAAAAATCCGTTTTCTGTGATGAAAAACAATTGCGAAGAGACAATGGATATTTCACCTAAAAGTTCGAGTTACGCGCAAAACATTAGTTCTAGTTGTAGAAATAAATATTTGACTTATGAAGAGAAAAATACGGTAGACCGCTGACAAAATTTAATTTATCACAATAATTTTTGGATTTAGAGAATAATTCGGATTTGAATAAATTACTATGTACTAGTGCTGATGGATAAAACCGGTTAATCGGTTAACTGACTGCGTTTCAGTTTTAAAGTCGATATCCTCTATTGTTTTTGAAAAGTACTTTTAAGGTTAGGTAAGTTATTTTTGACTTCTAAAGAAAGTGTCGGAAAGCTTTTGACTGTATTTTAAATTTGATATGATGAATTTGATCATTCTTATTCCTTCAATTTCATATTAGCAGTTCATTTCATCAGTGAAATGTCATTTTGTGTTTAATATTCCAAAGGTTTTGGGAAAATGAGCCAAATTTCTTTTGGCTTCAGTAATTACTCATGCAAATTTAATTGTATTTGTCTATTGTAATGAATATTATAATTATTATTTTTTAAATTAAATTTGATAAACATTAAAAAGAAGTTCTGTTCTTTTCTGTATAAGTATAAAGTTTTTAATACCGGAGGAAGACACTGTATTTTTACCAGCAATAGCTTGCAATTGTCACAAACTGGTACATATCCTGTCGATTGCTCCGATCATATGGATGTGTACCGCGCTGGCGACTTCAAAATATAATCAATACAAACTTTAAACGCTCCTTTAAAACCAAGACTTTTACTTAATGTTCACAATATCTTACTTTTGTTTCAATCAGGATTCAAATGTAGCTATAGCAGTGTGTCAGCTATAACTCACATTGTGGTTGATATCCGTGCAACAGACGGTGATACAGTGACGGTGACAGCTTTAATCCGTCTGGATTATAACAATGCTTTTAATACCGCTCACCACAATACACCGAATACACCGAATCTGGTTATGCTAAATTTCGAGTACTCCTCACCGTTACCCGCCTCTCATGGTGTTCCTCAATGTGCAATTTTGAGTCCTATGTCTTTTTCTGTTTTACCTTCTGCAATTCGTCACTGTCAGTATCTCTTGTGTATATGCGGATGATACTCAACTATTTGTCTTTTAAGCCAGATGACATAAATAATAACATATAGACCATTTGCAACTTCTCCGAATTTTTTCAATTGTAAATCAATCCGACTAAAACGTAATTGATAATTTTTGGATCGATTCAAAGACGTCAATGTATTGATCCCATTTTGAACATGCAAGTTGTCTCATAAGATTCATCCAAGTGATAATGTTAGCCAAGTTCCTCGACTACACAACAATAAAACAAATTAGGCTGTCTATCGTCAAATAATACATGATAATATAAATTTAACTAGAAGACTTAAAGAACAAGACGATATTGCAGCAGAATGCAATAACCTAATCCATATATTCAGTTCGATTCCCCAGGGAATCGAGAGAATCAGTACCAATAATGAACCAGAAACATGAAATAAATAATATTTCTTATGAGATAAAAAACTGATTGCGGAGAAGAGAAGAGTCAGATCGACATGGCAACGCGCCGACATTTCAAACCTTAGAACACTATTATTAATAAATTGCAAGCGAGAAATGCTTTGGTAGAAATATACATTTTAAATCTTCCAAGGCGAAAGAGAAAGTAGCCCTATGTGCACAACACCTTGGAGAAGTGGTTTTATCCAAGTACAGATATGATACAAGAAGTATAAGACTTATGTCAGCAACCACAAATGAAATAAAGTCTAACACTATTCACTCCGAATGAAATCCAAGAAGTAATTAAGATCTTAAACCTCTTAATACAGCACAAATTATGGTACCCAAACTTGGGAAGAATTTTGTGAATGTCACTACCTACCTATAAAAAGGATCCCTGTTCATCAGTCTGGTGTTCGACAGACCCACTTCACCGTATAACAACGCCAGTGTATAACTAATATTATCAATACAATCCACGGACAAACGTAAATATCGTACTGCCATTTTTCTGGACGTAAAACAAGCTTTTGGGAAAGTGTGGCATCCAAATCTCCTGTACAAAATTAAAAGAACACTTCCAATGAGATAATGCAGTCTATTAAAATCTGGTGGACAACAACTGATGATTCGACTGCTTACCACCGATACATTTGTCAGATTTTAAGGTCAAAGTTTTATCAGGTAAAGCAAGAAAGAATAACGCACTTTCATCAGCTTTGTAAATATCCAAGCAATATAGATGGAAGCTTTGCCTTGAACTGGTCGACGTCTACCTGAATTACATCTGAAGCTTCGCCAGCTATACGTTTGGAAGTAATGTTATGTCTTCTACGCCATTTTTGTAGCCATCCATCTGACGCAGAAAATGTCGAGTATCCGATATTCCGATATTGAACTTTTGCAAAAATATTTTCGAATGTAAATAAAATACCGTCTTTGCGTTTTCGCTAGTTCACGAACTGACAGCTTTTCTTTATCCAACGTATTGATTATTTCAATTTTTACGCTCAACGAAAGTATATTTTCTCCCGGTGCCATTCTAATATCAAATAAGAATAAGGAGACTGCGGTTAAAATAATATACAAACTAAACAAAGTTACCCTTATCATGTCTTTCTGAAGAATCCAGATACGTATTTCGGTAACTAAGTTGCCATCCTCAGTGGAAAACTGGGGAAATTCAGTATCACTACCGAATCCGATTAATTCTTAAAACGAACACCATACAGCGAACACTGTATAACGCCAAAAAGCTGCGCAACGGACATCACAAAATGAACGCACGAAAACACTGTCGATACTGAACACTTGGGCATTAGCTGGCTTCGCTAGTGATACTAAATTTCCCCAGGTTTCCACCGAGGATGGCAACTTAGTTGCCGAAATACGTATTTGGTTTCTTCAGAAAGGTGTGGTAAGGGTAATTTTGTTTATTTTTTCTACCATTCTAATATGCATGTATTATTACGAGATACAAGTTGTGACTGATAATAGCTTGTAAAAGGGGAATCACCGCGTTAACTGCGATTTGTGACACACACTACGTATTAGAGTGTGTAAAAAGGTAAATCACCGAATTCATTGCGATTCGTGACACACACTGCATACAACTATGTAAAAAGGGGAACACTGGATTTATTACGATTTTTCTTGGGTATTACATATTTAGAAAGTGTAAATTGTCAACTTATGAGAGATGTTTTGCACGAAATATATAAAAATGTGTCCGCGTCCATCCGTTAGAGGGCCCGCTTATCGGATAGTAATTTGTACTAAAAACGTACACTTGTGTATAGAAAATTTTCCCGGTTACGAGGGGTGTCCGCTTATAAGAGCTATCCGCGAGTGGCGCTTTCACTGTATTCACACTTTGACGTTTGGTCAAACTTTGGGGGTTATAACAGAAAAAATATACTATAGAAAAAGGTAAAATTTACTTCAGTGGACTGTATTTTGACAATTCTATTCTATTTTGTTGTCTTAATATAAAAAACAACTTATATCGATCTGTTCCTCCCTCATAGCGACACATGAATAGAGAGGGAGTGACATACAAATGTCAGAACCAAACGGAGTAACATATCAACGTCAGAACCATGTCAGAACCAAACATGTCGGCCTCCTTGAAATGTGCAACATTTCAAAAAACAAGAAAAACAATACAATATTAATTTAAGTGTATAATATCAAGACCTTTATATTTTATGAATTAATGATTGTCCAAATCGCCCAATGGTAACACGCACACACGGGACGCAGGTCGTTTAACAAGTCCCTTGGATGTTCGCAACGTCACCACTCGCACCACTCCGTCGGAAACTGGGTGTACATTCTGGATTCTGCCAAGCTTACAGTGCTGGGGCGGCTGGTTGTCATCTTTGATCAGGACTAGTGCATTTTGAGCAAAAGTGGCATTGGGATTGATTATCCACTTGCTTTTTCTTGAAGTGTGTTTAAATAAGTCCTCGACCAGGCGTTCCAGAAATGTTGAATCATCATTGAACGTGCTTGAATCGTGTCAAACATCCAGCGGGTGATTCTTGCAAGTTTTCTTGTGGCAAAGTTTTCAAGGCTGTATCAATTATAAAATCACCAGGAGTCAGCACATCCATATCGTTAGGATCATGAGATAAGGGGAGAAGGGATCTGGAGTTGAGAATAGCTTCTACTTGGGTTAGAATAGTATCAAACTCATCATAAATTAATATTGTTTTGGACGCAACACGCTTCAAATGCATTTCCGCTGACTTTATGACAGCTTCCCAAGTTCCTCCAAAATGAGAATTGGTCGGAATGAATTGCCATTGTATATGATTATTCAAAAGGTATGACCGAAAGGAGCCGTCGGACAATATATCACGCAGCTTTAACATTTCCTTGTTCGCACCGACAAAGTTGTTAGCATTATCGGAGAGAACGGTATGGCACAACCCTCGACGTCCAACTGACTTAATGTACACAGCCTTGGTGGCTAAGCAAATAAAAATACAAAAATAGGCTTTAATCATACCTCGATTGTGAAGCTTCCCATCCTTTAGAAGGTATGGGCCACCAAAATCACATCCGATCCTAGCAAATATGCGTGAAGATTTTACTCCCACTTCGGGTAGATCTTGTAACATGTAATGCATCGTATTAGCACACTCCTAACAGCTTGTCTACAATTCAATGGCCAGAAGTGTTGCCTGATAGACGCTAAAATTACCAGAGGTCCGTTGTGTAAATTGCGGTGATGCTCGTGCGGAATAATCAATTTAGTCAACGAGTGCTTAGTGGGTAACACCATTGCGAATTTCTAATCAAAATTAAGATCGGAGTGCATACGCCTCCCTCCCTCCCCTCCCCTCTCCCTCCCCTCGATTATTCCATTATCATCCAATGCTAATTTTCTAATAACAGTCGAGCTTCGTTCAACTCTTTATTTGTGTGATCGGTTTTGCGTTTAGATTTTAACTGTTTGATGAAACGCATGCAGTAACACATTACTCAAAGTAGTTTACAGTAACTGGAATACAAAGTAAAGATATTTAACTAATCTACTGCATGCAACATGATTGGTTTTTTAATTCTTCGTTGAGACGTATCGGAACTAGTAACTATCCCTTGAGGCCAATGTTCTGATTCTAGACCAAGATATGATGGTCCGTGCCACCATAGTGAGCAATTTAACAGAGATCTCGGTGATAAACCCCTAGGTAAGATATCTGCAGGATTGTCCTGAGAACTAACATGTTTCCAATTAGATTTATGGGATAATTGGTGAATGTTTGCGATTGTCTTGCATACAAATGTTTTCCAATCACTTGGGTCTGCATTAATCCAATACAAAACGACAGTTGAATCGGTCCAATAAAACGTATCCAAAATTTTCGCGTCTAAGGCTGTAATTGTTTTATGCATCAAATCTGCTAATAAAAGTAGCTCAACATAATTCTAATTTAGGCAAAGTTAATGCTTTTATGGGACCTACACGCGTTTTTGAACAAACTAAGTGAACAGCAATCCGTGTTATCCACCGATTTCATATAAAGACAAGCCCCATAAGCCCTTCCCGAAGCATTGCAAAACCCATGTAATTGCAACTTAACGGCTGCTGATAGACCCAGTGGATCAAATAATTTTGCTATAGCTGCAAGCAACAACCTTTTTTTTTTAACATAGACTCTGAATTTTACTTAGGATCACTGAATGTAAATAGGAATATATCGCTGTTTGCAGTCCACAAAACACGTTTTGCAGCTCTCGCCATCGGAAATAATATAATTTATATCATTCAATTGATGAATTGAGTGGTTTAATATCTCTGGTTTATTGGAGATCCATTTTCTCAAGTTGAAGCCGGCGCTACCAAAGATCATTTCCAGTTCGCTTTACAATTCTACGGCAGAAACTTCGTCTGCTATACCCGAAAGCAAATCATCCATATAGAAATCTTTACTGATTACTTTACTGGCGGAGGAAAAGTGAAATTTCTAGACTCAATACAGTTAACTCCGCTTAATTGGGTCCTCGGATAATTGGGACAACCGCTTTATTGGGACATTTGTAATTAAACGGAATCAAAGATAAGTAAAACTTCACCGTTTTATCGGGACAAAAAACCGTTTTATCGGGACAAAACAACGAATAATTGGGGGAACTCCCTAATTCTCCAAGAAGAGAAATTTACATTGAGGGGACAAAAGTCGACTCATTTCTTAAAATGCGCTCTTCCAAGTATGTAATACAAATTGTGTGTGGGCCCGTTTGTTCAAAATGCACCGTAGAGACTTAAGTGTTGTTCAAAAAGTGGAACTGTTAAACAAAATAAAAGAGCATCCAAACAAAATATCGAATCGGAGTTTGTCTGCAATTTTAAATAAAAACTACGATTGCGCGAATTCGTGCAAATGAAAGCATCGAAAGTGCGAGGGCTGCAGTAAAAACGTAAACGCGAAGGAAGAGATGCTGCAGTTGACGAAGCGCTCAGCAAATGGTTTGACATTGTTACTAAAAGAAGTGTTTGTGTGTCCGGGTCTACAGCGTTGGCCATATGTATTAGACACCTTAGTCCTACGTACGAAAAACTTTAAATTATTGTTACCCGTAGTACAAAATCAAGAAATGAAATCAAAATCACAAACAGGAATGTATTCATCAGTAATTTATTAAAGAATGTTAGTTTATTTTAATATTTAGTAGCACCTCCACCTGCTTTTATAACAGCACGCACTCTTCTCGGCATACTTGCTACCAGGTTATGGCACATTTCACTGGATATTTTTGACCATTCCTCGATTATTCTTTGTTTAAGAATGTTTCTATTGTTGCATTTATGTTTTACCACCTTAGTTTTTAAAATATTCCATAAATGTTCAATTGGGGAGAGGTCCGGAGACTGAGCTGGCCAGTCTAGAATCTCTACGTTATTTTCGTTGAACCACCCCATTGTTTGCCGTGATTTATGGCAAGGCGCATTGTCCTGTTGAAAATAATATTCAGGTACATCTGTATCAAACAATTTTCATACCGATGGCTCCAATACCTCCCCCAGCATATCAATATAAGCACCACTGTTCATACGACCTTTGCACAAGAAGAGTTCACCGACGCCGGATGCAGACATGCACCCCCAAATCATAATACTGCCTCCACCGTGTTTTACTGTAGGTACTATACAATCCGGGTGATATACCTCTCCTCGTCGTCGTCGAATGTACTGCGCCCCAGGTTGGCCGAAAAGCTGGAAAATAAAGTAATAAAATATACTTTAAATTGGCTGTCTTTTTTGAAAAACTTTAAGCGGTAATTTAACTTATCTACGTTTACTAACATTATAAATATCTATTCGTACATACCTCTATATTAGATTCATCGGACCATAATACTTTGGCCCAGTCTTCGACGGACCAATTTTTATATTTTCTAGCCCACTGAAGTCGCTTTTTCTTGTGTTCTGCAGTTAAGTATGGTTTTCGTCGAGCTCTACATCCACGTAAACCAACTGCCATAAGCCTTCTCCTAACTGTCCATGCAGAAATATCAATTGCATGATGCAGGACTAATTCGCTGGCGAGATCTTTCGACATTTTTGTCCGATTCCGTATGGCTGTTCTCTCTAAAATTCGATCTTCTCTTGCAGTTGTTAGGCGTTTTCTTCCATTTTTAGGCCGATTAGTGAATGATCTCGTCTCCTCGTACCTTTTTAGCGTGGTACGAACCGCACATCGCGAACACTTCATTTGTCTTGCGATCGCTGACAGTGTCATCCCTTGCGAACTGAGCAGAAGGATCTAGCCGCGCTGCACTTCCGTTAATTCACGAACTTTTGGCATTATTTTATACTTTACTGTATACACACTAATAATAAAAATACACACTTGAATGAATGAATATAATTTCGCAACAAACTCCTTTTCGTTAGCGTGTCGGAAATAAAGTGATACTCAAAACTGTAAAATGACCCCTTACTTCAAAACTACCTGCTTAAGTACACGCGATCCTCGTTAAAATTACATTAAGGAGTTTTATCGAAAGTATTTCCGAGTACTATTTATCTGTAAATATAAATGTATTCATAATACGGCATTTTCACAGAGGTGTCTAATACATATGGCCAACGCTGTATGTTAAAATGCAAAGGCAAAAGAGTCTGCAAAGAAACTGGACCAGAAGTATGAAAATTTTAAGGCGACCGAGGGGTGGTTTCCTCGTTGGAAAAGGCAACATGACATCATGTTTAAAAAAGTTCACGGGGAAAAAGCGGGTGTTTGTTTGCTGATAAGTGGAAACTCGAAAGGCTTCCCGAAATTATGAACAACGCTAATGAGACAGGGCTGTATTATAGAGGAACTCCAGATGGATCTCTTTGTTTTAAAAAAGCCAATTTAGCAGGTTCGAAGAAAGTAATGGAAAGAATAACTGCCTTGTACTGTACGAACATGACGGGGAATGACAAGAAAAAGTGCTTGTAATTGGAAAAAGCAGAAGACCTCGCTGTTTTACAGGATTGAATATCAAGAGATTGCCCTTCGACTATTATGCTAATTCGAATGCATGGATGACGTCGTTAATTTTTCTAGATTGGCTGAAAAGTTGGGATGAAGATGTGCAACGCCAATCTAGATCCATAATTCTGATTCTAGACAATTGTGTTGCTCATCCACACACCGGAGCTCTGAAGAACATAACCCTTGCCATCAAACACATCATCATTGACTCAACCTTTGGACATGGGCATTATTAAAAACCTGAAAACTAAGTACAGAACTAAACTAGTAAATGATTTAAGTTGCTGCGGCGAAAGGGAAAATCTTTATGAAGATATCATTGATGAAATGAAAGAACGCCTACTAGATGACGAAAATTTTGATTTTGACTGCGAAGAAGAAATGGAGTCTACACCGGTTTCTTTGCTCAGAAGCACGAAATTGCAAATAGAAGTAAAGACAATTTTTATAGCAGAAAGGGAATGAGACAAGTCCTTGAGACGCCCTTATCACATGCTCCAATTTTGTTAATGCTGAGTCAATTAAGAAAAGAAAGCAAAGTACTCTTGATTCTTACTTGTTAAATACTTGATTTTTGTTTTTGTTACGTTGTTTTCGCTGTTCTTGAATATGTACGTATCTAATAATGTACATGCTTTATTATGTATTTATTTGTTTATTATGTATTTACTACTAGTTCACAATGCTGAATGTATATATTTGTATGTAAACCGGTCAATGCACATTAAAATGTTTTTCTTTGGGTTTATTCATGATTTTTGGTTTATTGATACGATTATTGGTACGAAATGCTTCGTCATGTATCGCCTCTATCTGAATCCCGCTCTGTGTCTATGCTCTCTATTTCGAACTGAATGGCATCAAATTCATTAACGATATTTTGAATGATATGTGTGCGCTCTTTTTAGTTCTACCAACATTCTCAGCCGATATGTGTCCAAAAATTGGTTGAATCTAGTCAATTTTGCCTTTATTCTACCTCTTAGTGCTACTAACTTGCGTAACTGCTGGTTCATATTGACTTTAAATATGCGTACTATGACAAATAAATGAATATACAATGTATTGTATGTATTAATAAAACAGATTTAAAGTAATGTATTGTAGAAGCTATTGGGGGTACCAGGAATGTAAATAGGGAAATATGGGAACGATACCAGATTTGCTGAATGCCAATAATTTCTGTCTGATTCGTATCCGGTGAAGTTGGACCAAAATGTATTGTATTGTGGTAGAGATACAAAAATGTAAAATTGACTTCAGTGTATTTTGACAATTCTATTCTATTTTTATATAAACATGAATCGGCTTGATTATTCTGTTGTCTTAATATAAAAAACAATTTATATCGATCTGTCTCTCCCTCCTAGCGACAGACGAATAGAGAGGGAGTGACATAGAAATGTGAGAACCAAACGGAGTGACATACAAACGTCAGAAACAAACACATACTGTAATCTTAGTGAATAAATGGAAGTCTCTTGGTGCCAAGTCCGGGCTGTAGGACGGGTGGTTGAACAACTCCGATCCGAATTTCTAGAGCAGTTCCTTTGTCCCTCTTGCTGTATGGGGACGTGCATTGCCATGAAGAAAGACAATCCGTTATAACAGCATGCCTCTACTTTTGTTTTGTATTACTCTGTGTAGACGTGTGGGTGTTACAGTATGTCGCTGCAATAATTGTTCCTCGACGGTGCAAGAACTCCGCTAGCAACAGTCCTCTATAGTCCCAGAACACAGCGGCTCTTTCGAACTATAGTGCTCACTTTTTCGACAATACCATCTGTTTCGGACTACCTTCCTTAACCCCCTTCAGCATGGACATCAGTTCGTTTTTCTCGAAAGATCTTACACCACTTTCGCACTGCACTATCACTCATAAAGTTTTCCCCGTATACAACACACAATCTTCGATAAATTTCAGCTGCGGTGTTACGTCCAGCTTGAAGGAAGCGGAGCACAGAACGAATATCGCATTTGGTGAGAGCTTCGATGAAAGTAGCCATTAAAGTCACTAGATATATCTCTTAGTAGCCATGAAAAAACAGCGCTCACATGTGGCCGAGATCAAAACTACGCCATGTAATAGCCCTTCCGGTTGGACTACTGCGCAAGTGCCACGTTACCATGACATATGGTACATATTCAAATCGAACCTAACGGAACTTGAAAAAGAAATAAGTCTAATACACCTAAATATTATAATCTTCGAGCTGCTAGACCGACATAAAACGATAAACCCGTCGTTCAACGCCCGAATAAAATTACTAAAAATTATGAGGGTTATATATTATGCCTCAACACTGGCGACAGTCGGTAAAGGAGAAATAAAAGGATTAGTATCTTTGTTAGCTGTCATACAAATTAGCACGTGGGAAAAGAAAAATATATAAATGCATGGGTACATAACATATAAAATGAACATAATATAATATGATTGTATAAAAACTATTAGTGAAAGAAATTTGCGAAATCCTCTAATGTATAAAAAGCATGGTCCATGAGGCATTTCTTCGTGATTTGTTACGAAATTTATGAATCTGTAGCCAAGTTCGACGTTAGTATCAATATCACACTTGACATTCGCAGTTTTTTTTTTTTTTTTTTTTGTATTTTTGTACAAGGAGTGTCTTCCATATAATCTATTAAATTTACCGACCGATGGTTGGACATACCTAACGGTATAGCTCCGAAAATCCAGAGCCGTGGAACAGAGCGCTCAGGTACTCTCTGGCCGTGCCAGAGGTAAGCTTACGTCATACTCTCAAAGCCGGTGAAAAAAATGTTTTTTTTGCTATAAATCGAATAGCAACTTATTCTTATGATGATAAAGTACCGTTTTAGCCAAAGAAAAAAATCGATTTTTGAAAATTCTACGGTAGCCTTACCCCTTAAAACTCTTTTAATATCATAGTAAATTATGATTCGAAAGCGCTCTCTCCGTTTTATTTTACTTTTAAAAAATAAGTAACTGAGTTATAACGAACGTAACTTCAACAACTAAACATCAAATGACAGATAAAAAGTTGCTCTAAATAAACACTATGTTTTTCGCAGTCAACTAGATTTTCTAATTCTCAATAAAATCAGCTTATCCCTCGTATATACTATATATAGTGGATGGGTTTCTATTTTGTCTTGATTTCTTCAAAACAAAAGATGAAAACATACACCATTCTCTAGTGTTTACGCAAGTGCAGTGAAGATAGTATGAAATTTTTATAGTACCTATATACCTACTTAATGTTACTTTCAACTGAATTGATAGTTTTCCGTATTTCTTTCCAGGTTATTTTTATAGACTATGGAGACATACGTTCAATTCCTATTGGTAGCTTATGTAAACCTCCTGCCGAAGTTTGTGACGTACCACCGCAAGCAATTGAATGTGTATTAAGCGAAGTTCAACCTTGCATAGTGCAAAATCCGAAAGCTAAAGCTGAATTCGAAAAGTTTACAAAGGATACAAATTTATACGGAAAGGTACCATTCAAATGATATACTGATGTCAAATGATTTTCTGAGATTACAGGTTTATTCTGTGGTAAATGGAATTGTGCACCTGGAATTATTTAAAGAACTACCATACGATGAAACTAATCCAAATTCTCTATCGCTTAATAAATTGCTAATTGAAAATGGTTTAGCACAAAAATCAGAAGAAAGTTTTTGTCTAAGGTAATGTTCTATCATTATGATTATCATTAATAATTTTACTTATATTAATAGTAATATCTTACCTTTTTGTGAATATCACAATTACTCCATTGTTCTTTTATACATTTATTGTTAAAATTAACAACTATTCACACATTGAACCACATCTCTACCATTATAAAGTGCAATCAAGGCAACTAACAATATTGTTGAAACAATCTAAACATTTTTTTTTCAAGGAGAATCATATGAAACGTGACAATTTGCAAAATTCCGAAACTGGTTTTACTTGTACCATTTTTGAAGATGATAATTTAATTGAATCAGTAGACGTTGAACCTCCAAACAAACTGGCATGTAGTAAATCTTTTCGTCTGAAAGGTCCATATAGCCCGTTAGAAATGCAAATCTTTAGCGTGATGCAAAGTGGTTTACAAAAAACCGTTTCAATTGAAGGTACATCAGTTAACTCTGTTTTGCTAGATACAGACCCACAGGATCCACATGAAAGGTATGTGTTTAAAATATGCTTTCTTTGTATTTTGTATTGAATTTTATTGCAGATTAATTGTGGCAGTACATGTAGCGGAAACTGTTTCTACAAGGTCATTAGTCTTAAGGCATACAACAGTTATGCCTAATATACATGGGTTTTCTGTTTTAATGGCAGTACTATTTTGCCCTTCAATGGAACCTAAACCAGTTGCTGATGGATCACGTTTTGGTGCAATATTATGTGGGCTAGGTGTTCAACAGAATAGTCATAAATCTATGTATCCTGCCCATGACATGGAGATGACTTTGGATACTGAATTAACACAAGATACGCTTAACGAGGTAAGTTGTGTGTAATATCATTGTTGATTTGTCTTTGAACCATTGGATTATCAGTTGTTTGGTTCTTTCCTTTTTTGTTTATGCAAACATAAGTTTTATGAAGGTATTTTGGTACATTGGCATACGGCAATAAGTGATGGGTAAAATCGTCTGAATAAGGTTTTGTTATCGGACAAGAAAATTGTGTGTTTTCTCAATACAAACTTTAGTTGCCAATTGAGTATGAGTGATAACGAGTTCTTTTATAATGCATGTATTTATAATTTTTGTTAATACATAGGCATATTCAGTTGTCTTCATGGTTAACGTTGCCTTCAAAATATAATACATTTTTTTTTAATTGACGCTAGGAAGTAAATATTAATTTACCTGTTATCGTTATAGTATTAAAACATAATACTATATATATTATATCCTCAACACTGGAAACGCCGGTAGAAGAGGTCAAAGATTAAGTAAGTACAATGAGTCATTATAAGCAAAATTGTCGCCCGAAAAGGCTGGCGCCCCGGGACCATAGCCTAACAAAATCACCACTTACTTAACTTATTAATTAATTACGTTTGGTTTTTCCAAATAGAATTCAGTAAAATATCGCGTTTACAAATAAATAAATTCTAAAGATTATTACATTCTCTATTCAATGGGAAAAAATATCGAAATAATTTGTAGCAATATATCTTAATAGAAAAACTTACACTGTAAATAACCAATTTTTTGTGGTGCAATTGAATGTTTGTAAATAGGGCAGGTAATCTAAGGAGGTTTTTAATTTTTTTATATTAAATTTAAATTTTCAATAGTAAAAAAACGTAACTAAACTCGTAAGCAATAAGCAATAGAGCATAAAAAAGATCTCACTATTACCATTTAACCTTCCTATACTCACGTCAAAATGAAAGACGTATAGTATACTATATAAGTCGGTCTCACAGACTGTATGCGTGAGTATAGGAAGGTTAATTACTTGTAGCCGCGCTCCCTTACACTGCACCTGCAGTGGATACACAATCGTACTTGATGTCAACAAAAGGGGATTTTAAAATAAAAATCAATGTATTTAAGGGTTTTTTTTTACATTGCGTTTATGATTAAATTATTCCAGCCATGTCAAACTCAATGTCACTGGTGAGCCAAAAGCATTAAGACGGTAGACTAGGTGGCCCGAGATACCTAATATTACAAAAAACTACTGAAAATCTTAACGAAAAAAGTACTATTATAAGACAAGTATATTTATTAAATTTTCAATAAAAAGGACATTACAAAAAAAAAAAAACACAAACATTAACTTCTTTTGCCAGATATATGACATCTTTTGTATTTAATTAAATTGTCTATTTGTGGCGTGAATTTATCGGCGGAAATAACTTTTAAAACTGCGTCCAAACGTCACTCTCGATCTTGCGGGAGATTTGTTTCCTTTCATCAAAGAAAATAATTGTTCACACTTATAGATACTTACAAACATTAACAGGATTTTACAGGCAAATTTTCTCATTTCTTGGTATTGAACAGACAAATACTTATAAAATTCGAATGTACCAACACTATCAATTCTTTTTAATGGGTCTGACACTGAATCTCAATTATTTACATCTGCAAGTGAGGGGGAACTTTATCAATATCGACAGTGAAAAGACCAGTGAATAAAGAAAAATTGTTTTCTTGGTACTTAAAACGTTGAAAACGTTTTTCAAATTCTGCTAGAAGGCTTCCCATTTTCTCTGTATACATTTGATGATATTGGGATACTCGTCCTTTCCTGATACTCCTTACACTGATACTGTGACAGATTATCCACTGCTAACTATTTTTCCCACAGCATCATCTTACACTGGAAAGCTTGCACATGATCATGCAAATCTGTTATAACTTAACGTTGTCCTTACAATTTCGCATTTAAGTCCGACAAGTGTTTTATATATTTACCATAAATGAAAGATCTTGTAAAAAAGGTACGTCGGATAATAACCTGACATCTTGTCCTTTCACTTCCATCAAAAAGCATATTTCTTCTTTAAGTTTCCAAAACCGATCGACAACCATAGAACACGAAAGCCATCACAACTCTACAATTTTAAGGTAAACCAGTGTACTCACTTTCTAAATCACGTAAAAACACAAAAAACTGTCGCTGATTCAAGCCACATGCCCTTATGAAGTTTATAACTGTTTTCACTGATTTTAAAACGCTTTCCACCTTGATCACTTTTGAGCTTAAAACTTCTTGGTGGATTATACAATGCCCATGCTGAAAATCTGGTTTGATCTCTGTTTGTAATATTTGAATGAAAGCATTTTTACTCCAGTCATGCTGCAACGGAACACAGTGACAAATCTAAATTGTACTTTTGCAGAAGTCCGTAAACAGCATTGAAAATATCTTCTCCAGTTGTTGTATCATGCAATGGTACTAATTCCAGTAATTCTTCATAAAAAAGAAGGCAACAGAAAATGCTATGAAAGAGTATGATTTTGTTTTTATCTGATCATTTATATTGGCAGCCAAATCAGTAACTCTTTCAGCGGAAGTATTCCGGGACAAGGATATATTTTGAAACACCTTCACGCTCCCGGGACTTACGATTTCTGCGGCCTTTAGAAGGCACTCTATTATAAATTCACCTTCAACAAATGGTTTTGAGTGTTTTGCGATCAACTCCAACAATACGTAACTCGCGTAAACAGCAGATTCGTTCTCTTGCTTTGGACATGTAAACATAAGCTGTTGATTTTAATTCATTTAACTTTTCGTTTCTAATCATGCCCGTATGGTGGTCAAAGTTAGTTTTATGACAATCATAGTGACGTTTTATATTATATAATTTTGGGACACCGACTCTACTGTTACAAATCAAGCAAATAATGTTGTCTTTTTCACAGCAAAAAACCCTAATTCCCACTTTCTTGAAAGATGCGATGCTCATACGAGTTTCCTCTTACTCCCACTTGGTTTTGAAAGAGATATGTTGAAAACTTTATTATTCATAACAATAAGTACTGTTACGTGTTGTAACAATGAGTACGGAACTGAACCCGCAATTCTATAGCGGTCCTGGCATATAAATACGGAAATGTGATTTCTCCGTAGTTCTTTTCTAGAATGTTCAGATAGCGTCAGCTGTGTTTTCGCGCAATAGAACCTTCTGGAACAAGCTAGAAGAAAACTTATGTACGTACGTAAGGCGTAAGGACAATAAAGCGCTTGGGCAGCGGCACACGGAGCGGCGGATGTAGGAAATGAATGCGGCCTATCAAAGCCGATATAGACCGAATTGATCGTCGTGATACGTGTGTGTGCGCGCGCGGTTTTCAAATACGGTTTTTAACGCGCTCGCGCGCCGCTTTGTCTGGCTATTTTCAAGTGAGCCGCATGCATAGACATGCTTTATTTATGTCGGTACTATCACTATTAGGCGCATTTAAAACAGCAAGTTAATTTGATAAAAGGTATTTAAACCTCCATAATAGTAGTAGAGCAAAATTAAAAGATGATCAAATAAATAGTTCAAATGAGTACCAACGAATAATAAAAAGGTAATATTACTCCAAATGTTTTAGGTGAATGAGATCCGCTATTGGATGAACATAATGGTTAGAACAATGGATTGCATTAGTCACGAAATGGTAACATCTCTTGAAGTTGAAACATGTCAGCGAGAAATTAAACAGAGATTATTAGCGTAAGTAATTCTAGTTAAAATTTAAAATGTAACTTTAAGAAAAGGCAAACCGCATATTTTACATATCCGCATCCGTTTCTCAAAATTTGAAACAAAAAAGTTCCTATGTATCAATTGGATACAGGTCGAAAAAGGTTAACAAACTCATTATTTTGCAAACAATTTACTCTTGACAAGAAACCTGATATAGGCGACTTTTAAATTTAAATGTCGGCCTTTTTAAATCATATGCGAAAAATGTAACGTCATCGGTTTTGACGAGCAGACGTAATCAGTGATTTCTTTAAATTGAAATATGGGTCGTGTAATATCTCATTTAAAAAGTCTTTAAATAAGGTATGGAATAGCTTATTTAGCTAACTATTGTTTTTACGAGGTAATAAATAATATTTATGTTATTTTTTAGTTTGGTTTTAGTAGTAAATTATGGCTACCTTAAGTGAATGCCAACGTATAGAAATTTTAATTTTTATAGGATGTGGAGATGAAACGAGATCGCATTTTTAATATTTAAATTAACAGAAAAGTATTATGTATAATTTCATTTAATACTGCATTTCTTTTATTGTAAAATTATTATCTGATTAAATTGAATTGGTTTTTCTCTGTCCTCTGCAAAGATTAGTTAATTAAATAAGTTATTGCTGAATACATTATTAAAAGACCTTTCAAAAGAAGTATTACGCGACCCATACATCAATTTCAGAAGACACCAATGACGTTACATTTTTCGTATATTATTTAAAAAGTTCGCATTTAAAATTAGAAATCGACCTATATCAGGAATTTTGTCAAAAGTTAATTGTGTGCAAAATAATGAATTTGTTCCATAATTTAACCGTGCACTCTATATACCTAACACAAGTATAAAAACGCTTTCTTAACTCAAAATAATCTTTAAATGGGAATACAAAACCTTATAGAAAACAAAAATCGATAACTATACGTAATATTCCAATACAAATACATAATTGCAGTATTTTTTAAATCGGAGAAACATATCAATAAGCAAGAACGGAGAAGTGTGTCTGTGTATATAGGGCTCCTTTTCTGATACATTTCGTATTCGGCAATTACAAACATCCTTTCTTGCTGTACTCCCTAACTATCGCTTTAAGGTAGGCATCCACCTATCCGCATCGTACGTATCGGACGCATCGCATCAAACGGATCGTAGTATTCTTTACATAGGAAGCCATAGAAGTGCGTCCACCTATCCGCATCGTACGGATCGCACGGATCTACCCGTCGGCAATGTCGACGTCGTTGCTCCGAGAGGCAACTTTTGCGATGCGTGCCGATGACTCACTACGAAAGTCCGATAGTTGCATCGGCAAATCCAATAGCTGTCGATACTGTGAACTCATTGGAAAGAAATAATCCGTTTGAGTAGGCGTCCACCTATCCGCATCGTACGTATCGGACGCATCGCATCAAACGGATTATTTTTTCCAATTCATTCACAGTATCGGCAGCGATTGGATTTGCCGACGCAACTATCGGACTTTCGTAGTGAGTCATCGGCACGCATCGCAAAAGTTGCCTCTCGGAGCAACGGCGTCGGCATTGCTGACGGGCAGATTCGTGCGATCCGTACGATCCGTACGATGCGGATAGGTGGACGCGCTTGTATAGGTTCCTATATAAAGAATATTACGATCCGTTTGATGCGATGCGTCCGATACGTACGATGCGGATAGGTGGACGCCACCTTACTGTGAACGCATTGGAAAAAATAATCCGTTTGATGCGATGCGTCCGATACGTACGATGCGGATAGGTGGACGCCTAGCTTTAGGCGAACGTATTGAATGGATAGATAACAAGGCCGGCTGTATGTGCGAAATTTGCTTGACTCTAAACCGATAAAGTAACAGGAGCACAGGCTGTACCTTAAAATACCGCACATGACTAAAGTCCGTGATGGTACGTGAATCGCATCAGGCCCAAACTTTGATTCCCCACTTGTATGGTTTTAATGGAATGTATTGTGTGAAGGGTGATTTTTCACGAAACGGAATCAATTGTTTATCCACAGTCACACAATCTCCAACGATATACAACATCTTCAAGTTGTTATTCCATTTATCGAACACATTTCGAATAGCAGCAAGCTTGTCTCTTTCACGACGCTCAGCACGATCATTTTTATCGTCAAATCGAATGCATGAGTTCAGATACTTGAAATATTTCAATGCCATTATTGCTCTAAATATTGGTCGCCCACGCTTGTCATCCCACAATTCAGTTATGCATTCACCATTCGAATGGTATACGCCAGCAAGCATAAGTAAACCAATATAAGCACGCAACGCAGGTAAATCAATATTTTCCCATTTGTCTTTGTGTTTTTGTAGGCCGTACAAGTTTGTCATCGCAAGTATGATCGTTGCAATTGGCTTCAAAAACAACAAGAATGATGAGACGGGATTCGTGATACATCCAGCAGCATATACAGTTGGTCCTAAACATACACACATATATTACTGTATGTTACTCATAACTAACTATAACAAAAAACAACATACCGTTGAGAATATCTTGGGACACATGCAAACGGGCGTTTCTTCGGCAATCGTCTTTCGAATATTGGACTTGCTTGTCTTTTGACAAAAGCCATGAATTTGGCTGAAGTATCGATTGCTCTATTTCTTCTTGAGTGGCCAATACCGAACCATGATCATCTTCTTCTTCTTCACTTGAGTTTTGTTCAATTTCATCGGCACTATTTGGAACATAATCCTCATCATCGTCACTGCTACTGAAAAATAAATCTTCTTCACTCTCACTATCAATATTGCTAGCCATTTTCACTTCTTCTTCGGAACACAACGCTAAAATTATTGGATGATGTCCAGTCCATCAGTATGCATTGAGTGTGAAGCGAAAACAACGGACTGAGAGAACGCGAAATAAACACATCACGCCATAAAGCACTGGTATGTTCACTGAGGCACATTGTCTAGAAGTAAAAAATATAAACAAAGCGAAACAGCTATGGAAAGTCACAGTAGCAATGCTGAAGAAGAAAGGTGGCGATTTATGTACGCATATATGTACAACAACGCTATATAAATAGCCTATCTATATTGTATTGTATCAATATGATACGCAGAACCAATGTGTGACTTTTTTTTCATCCCCAACATCTGTCGAATTTTTTTGTCGTTCATTTGTTGAAAATAGAGCCTCAGCCAAAATCTCAAATCAAAATAATGAACCATTTTCTTTAATTCTTAATTTGAAATTCAAATTTGTATCGATTTGATACAAAGAACCGATGCGGGTTAAATATATGCGAATTAACTGATTGTTCGAAATTACATTGATTGGCTATAAACTTAGTGACCGCCTGGAAAAGTAGAAGAGTTGTGCATTGATTTAATGTACTTCTTTAGAAAACTCACAGATCATTAGTCAAACTGGCTATAGGCCTTTATATACATCACTTCCCATAGCGAATATTAAATCGCATGTTAAGATCGTCCACCGATCAAATATAGACCTGTCTCTGGAGACAGAGAACATATAACGATCATTAGTATTTGTGTAATGTTTTATCCAGAAGCTAATAAAAGTGTCTAACGAGATAACGGAAATGTTGATTTAATAGATCATGTAATTTTGAAAATACTCTATATTCATTGGGAAATAAGTATCATATAGAAACGATACTCATCAGACACAACAAGTCATGCTATCCAGCAAACACTTCCCTTATTTTATTAATTTCATAAATCCAAATCCTTTTCCTTTTTGAATATTGCAAGGAAAGCAACAACATTTCTTCTTCTTTCTCCGACACCTAAATCATATTACTAACTATTATAGATACATTAAAAGTTTCACTTCTACTAATGACAAAATTGCAAGTTTTGCTGCAGAATGCAAAAGAGACTTAGCAAACAAACGGATCACCTCGAGGATCGCAATTAGTGAAGAAATTGGTTACGATTCGTTCTGACGCAACTTTCCAAGAATGTATAGATGGATCGGATCGAACACAGTGTGCAAAGGACTTATGAACGATCCTAGAAAATCTAGACACAGTTGATGAATCGGCCATTTAGACAGTGGACGCTTATACAAGTGGAGAAAAAGAACTTGTTTGAACAAAATTTTAAAGCAAATTTATGTAGTATCTTACTATTAACCAATCCACACTTAACTTTTTCCAGCCATTTCGCTACGATACCCGTAATTTTTCTGCAAAGAGTATATTCTCGATATTTTAGGAGAACCGGATATTGTGTGAGGTTTAAATGTACCATTTATGGGAACCCACTAATTCTGATGTAACTTGATGATTCATACACATACAGATTGATATTTTTATTGCCTTACAGTATTTTTCTCGGAATTGATACTGATATATTATTTCTTACCCCTCGAAAATTTGAGTTAGGAAATTAGCAAAAGCGCAAACAAATTAGCAAAAGCGCAAACAAATTAGCAAAAGCGCGGCAAATTTGAAATAACATGAAATTTAAAATTCTTCGTTATTTATTAACTAGACGCTGCCATTTTTTCCAATAAGCATAAAAACAAAAGTGATATTTATTTATAACTAGGAAAAATTACTATAAGCAATATACAAATTGTCACAATAAAAATCATTTTTCTAAAAAGTACATACTTGATTCATTACTGAAACTGTTTTAATCGAGGAAGTAAAATAATTATAAAGATATTTTCATTCTTCAGACGAGGACGAATCATCCATTCATCCTCGACATGCGTTTCGTTATATTCATGAAGGATTTTGAAAACACTGGAAACGCTCACACCTTAATTAATATACATTATAATATAATAAAAGAACGGAACCCAGCTGCCGATGTCACACTAAATTCGACGTTTTCAGTTTTAGGGTTATTTGGGTTTTCTTCAGAATAAGTCTTAAAGATATTCAAAACACGCCCTTTTTCTTCAGTCGGAAAATACCTGACTGGCCGTTTATTTCGACGGAGAGAGAGCTGTTTGATTCATAATTGATCAATTTGTAACCTAAAAAGACAATCGAGTTTAATATAATCGATTAATACTAATAGTTTTTATTACGTAGTCTAATATACACAAATGTGCAAAAAGACCTGTTTTTGATAAATGAATTAGAATAACAGGAGTTGAGTTTCGATCGGCAAAGAGAGCGGTTGTCCGGCGTGTGCGGCGATAAGTAACTTCGTAAATCGAGCCTTATCACAATAAACGCGTCTAACAGTTACTGAAAACATCAAACATTAAATATACATAAAACAGTGGTGACACAGGGAGGGATTTAGCTTCCGAGAAGTCGATTCGGGCGACATCCCTGCCGCTGTGCTTCTGATATAGATACAAGACTGGAACAAATACACTCAGAATAAAAAGTGATAATAAAAAAGAACAAAATAGTAGTAAGGAAAGAGATACAGGGATCGGACGAAAATTTGGTGCATTGACGGGAGAATATGGAGAGTGATGACTTCTTAGTAAGAAAACACAAAGAGGAAATGATACAAGATATTAAGTAACACGCAGTGCAGAGATAGGAAGTGACCACTACTTGGTAAAAATGGATATGAGAGGGAAAGAGAAAAGAGAAGAGAAAAGAGAGGACAAAAGAAGAACGAGGATACAAGAAAAAATTAAGAGTTACAAATTGAAAGAAAGAAAATATCATGAAAAATACCAACAAATATTAGCTAAAAGATTTGATGACCCGGAAGGAAGTGGAATTGAAGGAAAGTGGAATCATTTCAAAAACAGCTTATTGGAAGCAGCAAAGGAGAGTTGTGGAGTTAAAAAATATCAAACAAGACCGGAAAAAGAACAGAGTGGTGGACCACTGAAATAAAACATATTGTAAAAGAGAAGAAAACCAGTTGGAAAAGATATCTTGAAACAATAAACCTGGACGATTTGGAAGAATATAAGGAGAAACGCAGAAAGGTCAAAAATGAAATTAAGAAAGCGAAAGAGAGGTCTTGGATAAAATTTGGAGAGAAAATGACTAATAATTATAGAGAAAATAAAAAATTATTCTATGGAACACTCAAACAATTACAACAGAAAAGAGAATATAACATGGTAAACATAAAAGATAAGTATGGTCGTATAATTACAGAGGAAGATCAAATAATGGAAAGATGGCGGCAACACTTCCAAGAGCTGACAGAAACTAATGTCGAGACAAGGGAAAAAGAAGAAGAGACAGAGGAAATACAAAATATAGAGCCAATTCAAGAAGAAGAAATAATGGAGTTCGTAAGGAAGCTGAAAATAGGAAAGGCTCCAGGAAGAGACAACATAACACCAGAAATAATCAAATATATGGGAGAAAAAGGGATAAGGGAAATAACCAAGCTAATGAATACGATTATACAAGAAGGTAAAATACCGAAGGAGTGGAACTCGGGAATAATATTGCCCATTTATAAGAAGGGGGACAAGAGGGATTGCAATAACTACAGGGGAATTACACTAACAAGCGTCCCAGGTAGAATATTAGCGAGTATTATAGAAAAAAGAATAAGAAAAATAACTCAGGAGAGCATAGAAGACACTCAATGTGGATTTAGAAAGAAGTACACAAGATTTAATATTTGTGATAAGACAAGCAAGTGAAAAGATAATTAACAAGAAAAAAGAAATACATATATGACTTAGAAAAATCTTTCGGCCGGATAAGAAGCGAAGACATATGGAATGTCCTAGAAAAGAGAAATATAGACAAACGAACAATAGAGTTAATAAAAGAGATGTATAGGAATAACACAAATATAGTAAGAACCAACAACGAAGAATCTAAGGAGTTTATAACAAAGATTGGGGTAAAGCAGGGCTGTGTGCTTAGTCCACTGCTGTTTTCTATGGTACTAGATGAGCCCATAAAAAGTGCTAAAAAACAAATAAAACCACTAAAAATGGGTCACTGGAAAATGAAGGAGACTAACTTGTGTGAACTGATGTTTGCGGATGATATGGCAATTCTGGCTGAATCAGAAGAAGCGCTACAAAGGAACCTTGAAATCCTAAATAAGGAAATAAAGAATATAAACATGAAAATAAACATTGAAAAGACCAAATCAATGATAATAGCAGGAGAAAGGAAGACATAACATCAAAATCGAAGGGAGGACAATAGAACAGGTGAATAACTACAAATATTTAGGAACAATAATTCAATGGAACGGAAAAAATGGAACAAGAAATTAATGAAAGAATGAAAAAAGCGGCAAGAATGTTTTATATGATAAAAACTACGTTTCTGGGGAAAAAGGAAGTAGCAAAACGGATTAAAACGGAAATTGTGAAAAAAGTGATAAGACCAACAATAACATATAGTAGTGAGTCCTGGACAAGGTCAGGAAAGGTACAATCGCGAGTGAACGCCATGGATATGAGATTCCTAAGACGAATAGAAAACAAGACCAAGAAAGACAAGATAAGAAACGAAAATTACTGGCAAAACCTAGGAATAAAACTCATATGGAGAATAGTGGAGGAGAGTCAGCTGAGATGGTTCGGCCATGTGTGTCGTATGAGTGATGATAGACTAACAAAGAGAGTGTATGAGACACGAGTGATAGGAAAAAACAAAAAGGAGGGCCAAGAAGAAGATGGAATGACGATGTCAGGAGCAGCGGCAGAGAGGGGAATTGAGTGGGAGGGAATAAAGGGTCAGACCGGAGACAGAAAACGGTGGAGAGAACTATATGGAAAATAGGAAACTTGACCCCATCCAAGCCTTACACCGCAAGGTAGATAGGAATATGATTAAGAAGAAGAAGAAGAATTAGAATAACAGCAAAGCGAATCAATGCTGAAGCAGCTATCAAAACCTCGAAACGAAATGGCCTTTGACATTGACCAGCTCGTTGGCGCAAACGTGTACACGTTGGTCTGATACGGGTTTGTAGATACGACCAATAGAAACATTTTATTCAAATATTGCGCGCTTTTGTAAGGAGTTGCTTAACTATTTCTGTTGAACGAACACAGTATAATTCGGTAAAACTCCGCAAATACGATTCGAAGATGCTAGCTAGGTTGTGTGCTGTCGGATTGAATGAAATAATTGAATTAAATTTATATTAGCTTTTGGATGACCTAAAGATTTGATATGAAGTTTTTCTTCGAAAGTACGCATTGAAAAGGGAAATTAAAAACACGTTTACCATTGGAATTCACGTTTTAGAAATGTAAATAGGGCTCACAATAAACACACAACGAACTAATGATAGCATGTATCATGCATGTTTACATTGGCTGTTACATTAAAAAGACTATTTGTTTCTGCGAACGTTTGCAAAAACATTGGCTACAACTGCATGAAAAACGGTCTAAAACCTAATAATTAATATTACATTCTAAATGTATTGTTAGATTTTATAACTGCATAATTTATTTGAAATTAAATTGATTTATTAAAATTTGATATATTTATTACGTGGGCTTAGATATGTACCATTTAGCTGAATTATATGTAAATGTTCTTGAGTAGATTATTATTTAATTTAATGTTACATTACATAAAAGAAAAATTAAAATATATGCAGAAAACCAACCGTACTTTTGTGTTGCCTGTACGTTGGTTCCTCGTAGCAGCATTACAACGAAAACAGCCCTCAAATGCAGCACCTCATTCTGTTTAGATTCTATATATAGTTAAAAGCAAAAGTATTCGTCCACTTGCGTCATTTTAATAACCAGGCTTAATAATTGTAACAAACGCTTGGTAAATGAATTTATTATATATGTATTTTTAACAAAGTATGAACTAAATTTGATATATGGGAAAACTAATGACAAATAAAGGATACAGAAATAAGAACACAAATATTACAAACATCATTAAGTTCAATTAGCAAAAGTATTCGTCCAAAACACATTACTTTAAATGTAATAATAAGAAAGTAATTTATTCTTTGAAAACTAAAATTTGGTAGCGTATCCTTTAGCTCTTATAACTGCCTGAAGACATTTCATCATTGATTTAACCAGTTTTTCGTAAACTTCGGAACTCCGAACTAACTGTACCATAACTACATATATTCTCCCGTGCTTGAATAAAGCGGTTTCTAAGACTTCATTATTTTTGATAGGATGGTTTCTCAGTCGACATTTTATTTCTGCCCCAACATGCTCAATAGAGTTAATGTCGGGGCTTTAGGGTGGAGTTTCCGGTACGTATGGAGCAATATATATGATCCATTCCTTGACAACGCGCGCGGTATTTTTGCGATCGCTGTCTTGCTGAAGGAAGAAATCTTATTTGAGCGCACTTGATTTTAAATCACCTCTTTACATGTTAAGATGTATCTTTCCATTATACCATCAATTATATGGTACTTACTAGGGTTTAATAAAAGAGTGGATTACGTGTTATCATTAAGTAGTGTAAACCGAACTGCCGCCCTTACTTCTCCGAATTTTAATGTCGCGCCTTGCACGTAAGTGGAGACAAAGACCAGTTTGCACTACTTAATGATAGCTCGTCATCCACTCTTTTATCAAACTTTACTTATCACTAAAAATGACACGATTCTAAAAACTTTTTGGCTTACAAATATATTCTATCTATGACTTTTATCTGCTTCTATCTCTCATATCGTTCCCATAAATCTCTCTTTCAATCGTATCAACACTGACATTCTTTACAGTACTCGACAGTATCTCTGGTCTTAATTTTGGTGCAGAAATATGTGGGGTTTGCCGCACTTCGCATAAAATTTTACGTTCTTCAACTGCTGTTAATATTTTTGGCCTTCCTTGTCGGGATTTATTTACAATACTAGAGGTGATTTTATAGCTTTTTATAATATATTATACTGATGTTCGAGGTATGCCTGTTATTTCAGCAATTCTATGTTGTGAATTTCTCTTCTTACACAGATTAATACTAATTTCTCTTACTGCTAGTGGAATTTCTTTCGTTTTTGTCATATTTACATGTTCTATTTACACTACGAATACTGTACTACGACTGATACCCTACTACTGTTAACCACTCATTCTCTCGTATGAGTAGTAGACAGTGGACCCCGATTTCTCAAATAATATCCTCCCTTCTTTCACTCGTTTCTTTTAGTAACCGGCCGGCCAAAATCTAGTTTCGGTTTCGACCAAAAATCAGCCGATATTAACAGAAGTTGAAGAACGTAAAATGTTATGGGCAGTGCGGCAAACCCCACATATTTTCGCACCAAAATGAATACTAGAAATACTGTCAAGTACTGGGAAGAACGTCAGTGTTGATACGATTAAAAGAGTTATACATAGGAACGCTATGACAGGTCGTAGAAGCAGATAAAAACCATGAATTAGTAAAGTTAATCGAGAAAAAGGAAGAGATGAAATTTGTGAAGGAATACATTTATAAGCCAGAAAGTTTTTGGAATCGTGTCATTTTTAGTGATGAGTATAGTTTGATAAAAGATTGGATGACGTGTTATCATTAAGTAGTGTAAACCGGTCTTTGTCTCCACTTGCGTGCAAGGCGCGACATTAAAATTCGGGGAAGTAAAGGCATTAGTTCGATTTACACTACTTTAATGATAACATGTCATCCACTCTTTTATTAAACTTTAGTAATTACCATATGATTGATGGTATAATGGATAGATGGGTACCCACATTAAGATACATCTTAACATGTAAAGAGGTGATCTAAAACCAAGTGCGCTCAAATTGGGGATCGAATAAGATTTCTTCTTTCAGCAACACAGCGATCGCAAAAATACCGCGTGCGTTGTCAAACACCACCCCAAAGCCCCGACATTAACTCTATTGAACGTGTTGGGGCAGAAATAAAACGTCGACTGATAAACCATCCTATCAAAAATAATGACGATCTTAGGAACCCTTTTGTTCAAGAATGGGAAATATAGCTATAGTATAGTTAGTTCCGAGTTTTTATAAAGCCTGCGTCTGTTTCTCGAGCTAAAAACTTTAAGCTCCCCGGGCTCGGTTCCTCTTTAGATAGCGGCCGCAGCCTCGCCGCCTGGATGGTGATGGAAGGTGAAAGAATGTAGAGAGGTCCGGGTACGGGGCGGGAACTGGAGTCATCACGGATGCTGATATGATCCTAGGGATCAACCTGCAGCTCTTCTTCCAGAACTTCCGCGATGCGCCGGACCCTCAGAGGAGGCGGCGGTCGGTCTGGGTCCAACGTCGCCAGCGCCCTGACTATGCGATGGTCAGAACGCTCCGCTATTCTCCACGTTGACGCCGCCAAGGGTCGTAAAAACTCTGTCAGAGGTGGAATCTCCAGATCTCGGTGGATTCTATCGTTCCTCATGAACCATGGAGCGCCGGCTATCATGGGGAGCGTTTTATTCTGCAATCTCGAGAGAGTGACGACGTGCGTAGGAGCGGCCGTTATCCAGACAATGGCCGCGTAGGTGACAATCGGCCGCAGCACCAAAGTGTAGAGCGTCCTCTTTGCTCTCAACGGGAGCCTCCCTCCCCGGCACAAGAGGGGGTAAAGGGTGTTCCTCGCCGCGAGGAATCTAGAGGTCACCGCCCGCACGTGAGGACGCCAGGTTAGACGTTGGTCTAGCGTCACCCCGAGATATTTTGTGGTTGTGCTCCAAGGGATTCTTCTGCCGCCCACGGAGATGGTATCCTGGGCGGGGCGGCGCCTATTTGTAAAGCACATCGCCACGCACTTCTCCGGATTGATGATCATCCTCCACTTGGAAGCCCATTCCTCCAGCCGTTCGGTAGCGGTCTGCAGGCGGGGATGTACAAGATCCTCGGCTCGGGACGTCGTAAAGAATGCAGTGTCGTCCGCGTAGACTGCTAGCTCCGTCCCCGGTGTTCGGCATTTATTTAATAACTTTATCCTCTACATTTGGTTGGTGGTACAATCCCGGAGTATTACATCACCAATCACCATTAAATAAATGCAGGGACAGACAAGTTTTTTATGTAACAAAACACTAATAGAGGCTAAAGGACTATAGGATCAAAGTAAACACTTCTCTTTAATTAAAAAAGATTCAGTAGTTTTTATAAATCGTATATGTACTTTATGATTCGGTAAACTTCCCTGCGATACACGGTATAATTTGTGAGGAATGTAACAGAGGCGGAGGACAAAGATTGTGTAAAGCATGCGAACACTACAGTAAGTTTTGATGTATGCATCGATATGTAGCGGAATATTAATGTAGTTTTACTGTATCACTGTTGTACGTTTTTATTAGTAGTTTTTATTTTGTTTATCAGTTTTACATTTACGGTCCTTTCTTAATTTTATACTATTGACAATTTTGTATTAAATACTTTCGTAAGTAAACCGAATTAAGCCGAAATACTCGGCACGCCCCTTCAAGTGATTTTACATCAACTGCAACAAATCGTGATTTTGCTCCACAAAGATTTAGATTTATAAGTTTTAAAAATGTTTAGTCACTTGTCCTATCTATAAAACAAATTTATTTTTAGGATGCTTAGGAAACCAAGACGAAGTGTTGAACGGATGTATGTTAAACACGCCAATGTCTGGGGTAAATTTTTATATAATGGAGGAATACTTGAATCTGGAGAACATAATTCAATGGAAACAGACATTTGGCCTTTACATTGGACTATAGCTCTTAAAGAAGAATCTGCGAAAACTGCTGCTTTCAAAGAAAACATAAAAGAAATGATTAATCTGGCAACAAAGTAAGTTGATAAAATATTTAGTGCTATGTGTGACTATTTTTATAATCATCTCTAAGAACACTTTAAAACTTAAAGATAACTCTAAAATGAGTGTCCCTTTGGCACTTTATGCTTTATTTTAAAGTCAGATAGCACTTTAAATTGGTACATGTGACAGATATTTCAAGTAAGTAAACAAATGCGTTCAATTTATTAGAACATATTAGAGATAGAATTTGTTAACTTCCTGTTTAAGTGTCCTGTATGCCCCTGATTTTTAGAATTATTTTTATTACTTTTTTAACGTCAATAAGAATCTATTGAAGAAATTGCAGGTCTACTCAACTAAATATAGGTATTACATATATTTTTCCGCTATCTCAAATTATGTTTTTCTGGACTTGTTGGCATTTGTATTCAGGCGATATTTTTATAAATATTTATGAGGGATAGTTGTTTTGTAAAATGCGTCCCTCTTATTCTACAAGTATCGTTTTTTCTTCATTTTCGCGGTAAATAGACACATAATAACTTACTAAATATTAATCTACTTCAGACCGTTATGTTTATTGCATTCAGTATTGCCACCACCACCACCTTAAACTCGTTAAAGTTCCTCTTCAATTACTTTATGAAAAATCCCTTTAGTTAAAATTATTTTAGTGCATTTTTATGAAAATAGCCGTTAATTATTGCATTGTATGAACTTTGACGCCAGAACGCAGCAGTACAGCTTTGCACATTCGAAATATGCATTTCATTGGTGATGTAACCAATAACTGAATTCGGCCATGTAAAACCAGTAGAAGAAATTCTACATAATAGAGTCCCGTCAAAACGGAAACTTGACATCTAAATTTGGTTCTAAGTAGTGCCAACAAAGCGATCATGCCTACCTTATCCTAACTGTTAAATTCCTACAACTGTCCGTTATAATTATGTACTTTCTAAAATCTACTCCTATTAATTTTTGGGACAGATGTAAATTGCCCTGATATTTTAGTCGTAGATAACACAAACAATATGTGAATTGTACAGATAAAAACTTGTTCATAAAATGTAAATAATAATTATAGTACCTTAGACTTGAAAGGCACAAAGTATTGTAAACAATTACCACTAAGAAAACTATAAATTAAAATTCCACCGCATCTCGTCAAGGGAAAACTGAGTGAACGGTGCTCTTTTCACTACCTAAACAAATATCATTTCTCTATCCACGAGTTCAGGGCAATTTACATTTCTGAAAATCGATTTATCTGAAGCGAAAGCAAAATCCAATAAAACATACACTTTAGAATTTGGGTTTGATCCCCCCTCAGCATTCATAAATCTGTTTCGTAGCAATATTCATGTCACAATTAAGCCGAAAATAGAATCTTTGTCCCGCGTCAGTATTGATTGTCTTGTTTGTCCGTGTGTTTTGAACAATTAATTTCGTGTTTCCCCAATTTCTAATTTTCTCCAACCTTGTCTTTAAGACAGGAGGTTCCGCAATAAATTGTTGGATTTAAAGGCAGCATCCAGGTTACTGTTTTTAAGCACTTTTTAGTAGTGCGAGTTTTCGTTTTCGTTTGCTTTATTCTTTATCAAATATTGCTATTTATTGTTTCTTTTTTTTTGTATGTTTTAGGTCGAAAAGTATGTCCGAGATTACATGCAAATTATGTAATGTTATATTATATACTGTTCCTGAAGTCAGACTGCATCTTGCAGCTAAAAGTCATAAAGATAAAGTTCAAACAACTGTACCCAATATAAAAATAGAAGAATAATTCCTTACTGATTTCTTTAATGTTACTTTTTTACAAATTGATAATAAATATTGATTTAAACGTAATATTTAGAACTCCATTTAATGTTCGATGTGTGGCGTATACGAAGAATAAAAACATTTTTGTCATATCCTTATTTCTATATTTTACATATGTATGAAAATTTTGGAATATTGTTTATTTAAATAGGTTTAGTACATTGACTATCAGTTGAACAATTAATACATTGAATTGTTTTTATATCAGTATTAATATATCAGTGTGTTATATTTAAATATTAAAGTGATTCTTGTACAAACCGCCTATTTCTTATTACAAACACTAGCACTAAGGCATCTACAAATGGCTAACCTCCTTTTTAGCGAAAATGGGATTTAGCAAATTAGTTATCTGGTGAGGTGAGGTGTTTTATCAAACTGTGATATAGTGATAGTAAAACCTCTACTACTGATGACTTTTAAAAGTCCGTGACATTGGTGTGATGGCCAATAGTGAATTCTTGCAATTATGTAGGCAGAATCTGAATATTAACACTTCAGTGCTGAAATCCCTACAATGGTCATATATATTACTAACAAATTTTACTAGGTAATTGTAATTTCTATAATAAAGAAAAAGCTTTATTAAGGCTGCCCTCACTTCAAGAGCTTCACTGTGGTAGTACTCGGAAAACAATCATAATTCTGAATTGTCTATCACTTTATTACAGTCAAAGTTGAAGAAAGGCACAGGTTAGTGAAATAAAAAGTAAAGAGAAAGTTGTTTGTGTATTTTGGTTTGTGAAGAAAATGCTAATGTGTCGCAGAAAAGAAAATTAATAGGTCATGTGCACTACATCACATTGGTAAACTCCTACCCACACAATTACGTAATTAAATCCGGTGGCAAATGTTTCGCTAGCAACGAGGCAAGCATCTTCAAAACCGTACCAATTCGGTAGAGCTCGATTAATAACTGATGGCACCTGCACGAAAGACGATATTAAGGTTTTGAGCATTAAATGAGAGAGATAGAGATAGGATTTGTCGTATAGTGTCAGACCTACAAATAATCCGCATTTCGATCAATTATTCATCAGCTGTTGTATTGTGTGTTGGTCTGGCTCTCCGCATATGTTCCTGGTATTTACTGCTAAATGATATCCGTGAATTACGCTGCAAGTACATTAGACAAGTATCTAAATATCGTACCGAAGGCCGACCTTGTTATATTTACAGGTATGTTTTGTTCGTATATATTTCAACTGTGTCTATATAGCGATTCTTTCCTAATTCAGATGAAATATATATCCACAGCAGCCATACCCCTCTTATGAATGGGTTGACGGATCTAATAAAGGACTAAAGTGCCCTATTTCTAAGGGAAATCGACTGATTATTGTGCATGCAGGTACATTAATATAATTAATAGAAACTGTTGAATTAACATTAATATATTTTATAATTTATAGGTAGTGAAAATGGGTTTGTCAATAATGCGTTATTGATTTATAAATCTGGACAAAAAAGTGGCGATTATCATGCGGATATGATTATAATAATTATAAGCAATGGTTGGAAACACAATTAATACCAAACATACCACCACATTGTTTTGGTAGTAGATAATGCAAGTTATCATAATGTAATAAACATTCGAATTCAAATAGTCGAAAGGCAGAGATGTCATGGCTGGATGCAAGAGTTATTCCATATGATTCACATTTTATAAAGCCTGAATTATATAGTATAATGAATCGTTATAAGGAAACTTAGACGGAATATAAAATTGATGCCATATTAGTCAAACGTGGCCATGCTGTATTAAGATTACCACCATACCATCCGGAGCTGAACCCAATTGAAAAAATATGGGCACTTGTGAAAAATAAAGTAGCAGCAAAAAATGTTTCTTTTGAATTACAAGACGTGGAAAAGATTGCCAAGGACGAATTTGCTAACGTTACTGAACAGCAGTGGTCTGAAATTTGCAGACACATAAAGAAAATCGAAGAAGATGTATAGAAAGAGCATATCATGGACGATTTTTGTGAACAATTTATAATACAAGTGAACGATAGTGATAGTGATGATATGTTCAATTATTCCTCGGACGAAGATCTCGAGTATTAAATACGTTTGTGTTAAGAATACCTATCATCGTGTAGTTATTTTTATTAAATCTTATTAAATGAAATAAATCTGTTGTTTATTTTCTCTTGAACACAAAGTTGACACTTATTAGCTGAAGATTACCTAATCATAGGTACAAGTACAATAAAAAATTCAAAGTCTACTTTTAATTAAACCAGCAAATTCATAAAAGAATAAGATAAAGATAAAATTGGAAACGAAATATAAAAATTTCGTTTCCAATTTTATCTTCAATATTAGTTCCTTAATTACACTGTATACACTACAATAAAACTTTATGAAGTCATTTATTAAAAATAATACAGGCGCGTTATTGTTTCAAAGAAAATAATATATTTCTAGAGTTCAGAATTAAATGGTATTAAGTTACATATTTCAAATTTTACAAGAACACGAGACAAAGATTTTGATCTATCATATTCTTTATACAATTTAATACGATAAAATCGGTGCTGCAGCGTCATATTCATTATCCTTACACGTTATGCTCAGTGGTTGTTATATTAATGTTTGAAATGCCCGCGCTTTGGTGATTGCCTGATATTTTTAGTGCGTATAGTATAATTGTTCGACCACGCCTTCGCGCATCTCAGGTGCTATCAGTTATTAATCTAGCTCTAATTATCTGTAACACCACAATCCTTTCAATCATCTGTAAAGTTGTGTAAAGGTTAGGAGAAAATTATATCGATATATGTTAACGATATTGTTAACTTTTAACAAAGGGAAAACATTGTGTAGCAGGAATTTAATGCATTGATGTTACACTATCAAATGTGTTTGGTAAATTTTTATGCAACTTTTGTGTAGACTCCATGCTATCTTCAAAACGAATGTGTATATATCTAGTCAGAGACGACACTTCCGCTATCACTAAATTGAAGACAAAATATACCATTTTGTTTGTTGAATAACGAGTGATCGGAGGCTGCGATACATTTCCTAATAAATATACTTCTTTCCAATACGAAAGTAATTAAAATATATGGGTTACATATTAGACAAACACAAACTCGATAAACTTAGTAATCGTTTATAATTTATTTAAGCGTATTGTATAATATTGCTATTTTCAAACTATCATCACAGCTAATTAAAGAATAAATTAATAATTTAAAATCTTGTCCAAGGAAAAATTGTTAGTAATATATAATATTAAATATTATTCTGAAAGTAATAAATTAATTTCCTATAACTAATAGCTATAATCTCTAAAATGTAACACCACTTGGTGGAACTATATTAAACGTTGCGGGTTTCTGGACTGCCATTTAAGTGATTCAATTCAGTTGGGACACCACTACTGCCTCTTTTTCTCTTGGATAGTTCAGAAGCATATTTAGCCTGAAACAAAATTGTAATTATTAAATGTAAGTAATCTAATTCATAAAATATATACGTACAGTTGTAATAAGTACATTTAACGTTTGTAATAATTTTCAATGCAAAAACAAACCAAATGATATGCATGGAAGAAAGAAATTTTGTCATGTGAAAAATGAACAAATATTGTAGAAAGTGAAAATGATAAGGAAATACCTAAACGTATTTGAATTTAGCAAAGTATGGAAGAATTGAATAAAATAATTCGCCATCACTGTATATTCCGTATTAACTGTATATTCCGTATTAAGAATTAATAATATACTAAATGCGTAATGCGGGGCGTTTTTTAAGTAAGTACCGTTTTGATATAAAACACAAGTGCATTTTTTTCTACAATTGCGGAAACTTATCAGATAATGACGAAATCATAAAGCGGCCGTCTTCCCGAACTTTTGCATCAACTTCAAATCTTCAGTAATGACCGACGGAGCTCTAACCCATTTTCATACCATTCCTTGGTTTTCACGCTTTTTGCATGCAGAAAACGAAACAGCGCGTATTTCACAATTGGCGGGATTTTTAAGCTCAGTCTCAGGCATTCTAAATACGCACAAAGAAATGCAAACAAACGAATGCTTCCGTACTGGCGTCCGTCACTAACCAACAGTTGTAGGTACCCGCTCTATATGCGCGGAACGGTGGCCATATTTAAAAGCGGTACTTTAAAAACATGCCTCGTATCTTACGTTTGCCTTACCACTACACATGCAGTAACAGCGCCTATGAGTAGTCCACCTAATACATCGCTCCAATGGTGCTTGTAGTCTGATACTCTCGTCATACCAGTGAAAATTGCTCCCACTATTGCTATGAACTGCAACGTATGTTTAAGTAGCTTCGAACCGTTCCAGCTCATTCGTGATTGAATGTAAATCTAAAGTAAGTACTATTTGTTATTGCTAAGTTTATGAGTAACCGGAAAGCATAGTTTGTGTTATATGTAGCTTATATAACTTACTGCTAAATACAACATCGTGTACATCGAAAAGGATGAATGTCCAGATGGAAAAGATAATCTGAAAAAGAAAATAGTTATCAATTCTTATGTGTGCACATCTTGTTACAGCTTGACACGTCTAAGTATGTGTTCCAAGGACTATTTAAAAAAAATGTTTGATTAGGTAAACTGAGATCTTTTTTGACACACTACCGGCCATAAGAACCCTTACAGCACCCTTAAAAGATTGCCAAAAGATGTCAAATACTAATTATAATATATACGTACTTCATTCTGTACTTATACAAATAACTTTAATTTGGATTTTTCGAGGGAAAAAGTAACAGTTATGGTAGTTATCACTTAAACTTTAATGATCAATTTATTCGTGAACATTATAACAAAAAAGTTGACCTATAGTTCCGACATTCCTAAGTACATATCTTAGTAAAACTAATGTTAATCAGATTTACTTAAGGGGAAAAACCACTCTAGAGGCAGAAAAAGACCTAAATTTGACAATTTAATCTGGGAGTATAGCAAACAGAATAGAATTTCTTTTCGGAGGGTTCATTTAACGCATATTGAAATACGAGAAACAATTTTTTTATTGTCATTTTCATACAAAATGGCGGCGACAGACCACGTCGCCGAGAACAGCGTTTTTGAAAACACCGCCACGGGAGGACAGATTTCTCGACCTGTATGAGTCCCGGAACAAAAAATCTAAAAAAATTATAATCTATATACAATTGGCTTTGGAAGTACACAGGAGTTTCTTTTTAAATCAATTTTTGTGGAAGTGGTGCACTTTGTAATAGATTAATCGATTGTTTGTCCTAAAAATGAGCATTAAATTGAATGAAAACGGCTATGTACTTCCAAAGAGAATATTGTTGTGAAGCTACTGTAAAGATTTCAAATCGATCCTTGCAATACTCTCCGAGAAATCCGTCCTCCTAGTTTGAAAAAAGTGGTTCCGAGAAAAACGCGTTTAAAGTTTTATGAACAGTTTAATCCTTGACATTTTTGTTTACATCTAATCTGCCTAATGATGCCTGCACCATCCAGGTCGATGTACGCCTCCTCCTCTTCCTTCCTAGATGCTTTCAAGGACCCTTTTTGCGGCATCGGTAAGCGATCTTTCGGAAAAGTCGATGTGGCGTTCGTCAGTTTCCACGCAGAAGTTATAACAATTCGGCCCAATTTTCATACCCAAATTCTGCATGAGCCTCATGACAGTTGACAGGCCGTCATTATATATGCCTGCACTGATATTATTGACTGATATAAACTGCCGTGTCAAGTATGTGTTTGCCGCTGGACGTCGATTTCGGAGCCATTGACTAGACTGTGGCGTTGAAGCTCTCGTTGCTATTTTGCGTAAAGCCGCCGATATAACGAGAAAGCAGTTCGTCACGGCTTAATTCGTCATAAATTAGAGAAATTGTTTCGTAAACTTTTTTGAGATAGAGGTGGCTTATGCGTATGGTTTGATCCAGTAGCCTGTGCCTTCTGTAATGAGCACCATGCATTTTCTCAGCGCGGGCACTTGTCGTGTTTCGGTTCATCGTCAGTCGACAATTTGTTGTCTAGCGTCGCGTAAATTTCATTACGCATTTTTTCAACAATTGACAACTCGTCAATCAATTTGCCCGTTAGTTTGCCTTTTTCTCCAAGGCCTTTTGTCCTTTTTTTCTTTTAAATTGCGAAGGCGAGTACCCATTCGCTTTTGCATGTGGTCGATGCATTCTTTCTTCTTAATTGTAACATTTCCATAGGGCTGTGAATCTAAGATGGCTTTAAACGTTTTTGAATCTCCGTCTTCCACGTAATTTTCATATTTCAAGTCGTGCAAAGACCCTGAGCGCTGGAACATTTCGATGACGGCGTCGACTTCCATCTTTCTCGCGGATCCCTCCTGGTTCGCTTGGCATTCATCTAGGTGAGTTTCGGCCCATTCCTTGTCAGTAACCGATCTTTTCTTCCAATATTCACAATTCTTACAATATTTGGATTTCACTAAAACATCGACCACTGCCACTAAACCATGCAATAAGCGATACGAATCCGAAAAATGACGAAAAGCCGCGTTTCCTCCACGAACCATCACCAAATACAGGGATTCCACTTGTGTTCATCACTTTTTCGTCACCTTTTTCCTTCTCTTCTCGACCTTTGTCAAATAGTGTCAGACATAAGTTAATAATATCTCAAGTCAAGGATAAATTCCCTAGTGTCTTTGTCGATGAACAACATTCTTTTATAAGAGATTTCAAAGCTTAATTTAAAATAAAAGATGGTTTTAAAGCTAAAGTGGAGGAAGAACTTTCTAAAATGCTAAAATTCGGTGTTGTCTCTTCACACACACAGTAAGTTGAAGTCTTTTTCTTGGTATTTACTGTAATAAAAATATATTTTGCCATCCATCGGTGAATGGCTACTTTTACCAGGATTTTGAGGACTCATAAATCAACGCCTGTCATACGTTCACTTTGCGGATACAAATTATTCTTTATACATACCGAATTGTTCATATTCTTACCAATTTCACATGTAGAATATCGCAGCAAGGTTTTGCAATATATTTTGTTTGATTTCATCAATTTATTTTGTTCTTAATTTGCAATGTTTGGAACATGTTTTCTCAGAATATACGACATATTTAAGATTGATAATAAATGAATGAATAAACCCTAGTTCATTCTTTTCGCTTTCGGTTTGTTAATGGTATTATTAAAAAGAATACCTAATTTTCCAGATTTGTATCCTACAAATTAGCCATCTATTAACTATGAACTCTCAAGCCGCCCCCTTAAGATAAACAGATTAGCTTAAATTCGAGATTCGTCAATATGCCCCCTTTCGCATTTAATACAGCCGTACACAATCTCGGCATTCTTATTAACAGCTTCGCCAGTGTTACTGGCTCTATTTTCCTCCACGCATCCTATAGTTGTGCCAACAGTACTGTTGCCGCTCGATTGGATTGAGATCTGGACTTTGGAGCGGCCATTTCATAACCACAATTTTCTTGGTATGCTCCAGTTGTTCTAAATATTCATAGGATATCTTGGCAGACTATTCGCGTTCCAGATGGAAAGGCAAAATCGCCCTATAGTCTTCTTTAGTAAAGATATCATCTATTTTGATCAAACTGCCCACAAAGGTATCGCTAAAACAATCCAAAATCATGACTGATCCTCCTCAATATTGTGTAATACAGGATTCAGGTGATCATTCCTCTTTCGATCTACGGACATGGACACGGAATGATCTGTTTGAACCGTAGGTGAGAAATTTAGACTCGTTAGGTTAGGTAATAAGAGTTTCCGCATAGCAATTCCCCCAAACAAACCAGCTTGGCACAAACGCTTTTTACTGTGATGACACTAACTGGTTTTGGGCGCCAAATATTCATTTCGGAAGCAATTTCTGGCGCTGTTTTTCGTCTATTTCGTTTGCTAGTGATTATCATTGCGCGATCATCTGCCGGTGTTGTTATTTTTGGTCGTCTGGGTTGCTGTTTATTGGATATACTACCACTTGTTTGATACTTTTTAACATTAAAATTCGCGGTTCCTACGATTTAATTTCAGTAATGTTGCACTTTCTTGGTTACTTTTACTGATGTTGTGGTATGCTGCTATTTGAGTATGCGTTTCTATCGACAATTCCTTTCTTGCCGACATTAGTTTAACGTTACTCACTGTTTTAAAATATTGTACAAATTCTAGACTATTTACTGCCTGTAATACGAAAGCTGAATGCAAACTAAATTTTGCACAATATTGAAATGAAATTGTAATCTATTATATTTTATAACAGTTGTAATAAATATATCCGAGAAACCGGTCTTTATCGAATCCATCTACGTGAACGTGCGTAGACTGCAAAAGCGCCATTTCGAAATCCTAATTTCAATCAATTCCTTACGTATCCACAGAACATTACAGAATGAATGTTGTAATAATAATAATAATAATAATAATAATAATAATATATAATATAATAATAATAATCATAATAAAATTTTATTTAGCAAAGCTATTTCTAATTGCATATTACAAGGTGTACTTAGCGTAAGAAAGTTTATATTTTTATGTGCTTTTGAACAAAAGTATATAATTTACTTTTAATTTTCTTATAATTATCACACAGGTTTAGGTCCATTGGTAACGTATTACATAAAAGTTATTACATATATGTATTTGCTCGTGTAGGATAATTATGCACATCTGAAACATATTGGAGGTTATGAGTCAAACAATCATCATCTGCTGCATTTTATTCGGCAGTGATCAAACAATTTGTTTTAGTTCCTTCATTGTTATTGGTTTAAACTTATCAAATTTTCTATGGGTAGTAATATTGTCTAAATATGCATTACCGTTATTTAACTTTTTGTATCACGAACAATATCATTAATTGATGTCGCAAAATATTTGTTGAAAGTCTCGGTAATTTCAAGGTTATCACTTATTAATTGATTATTGAATTTAATATATTTCTTATGTGTGTTAGGATGACTGAAGAAATTTCTTTAGTTCTTTCCAAATTTCTCGTATCTTGCTTGTTTAAGAAAGAAATTAGCCTGGTTTTCGTTTTTTGCCAATTACTCTGGAATTCTTTCAAGAAAAAAATATTTAAACATATGGGCATATAGCGCATTAAAAGGGATACTAAAGCATGTTTGACTGGTAACCCTCATTCTTTAAAAAATGCCCTCCCAACCCTCACCGATTTGCGGAAACATCAATTTCGGCGTAACTTGGTAATTTTGTAGGGCTGATTGCACTATGTAAAACTCCAATTTCTGTTTCTGCCACTTACGGTTTTGGAGGGGTGAGAAGGCCCCTAAAGTTGGTACCGTGTTTGCTAATTACTCTGCAACTGTTGCGAGAAGAAAATATTCAAAACCTGGGCATATAGCTCTTTAAGATGGCTATTAAAACATGTTTGAATCAGTAACCCTTATTCTTAAAAAATTACCGTCCTCCACCTCGTTAATTTCGGGAACCGCGATTTCGACGAACTTTGGCAGTTACTTTGAACTACACCATGTAGAGAGCCTCTTTCTGTTACTGCTCCACGGGCCTTTGAAGTAGTAAAAACGGCGTATGTTTGAATGGATAACACTTCAAATTCTACAAACGTAAATAAACTTTACTCCTTAATAGCCTCTCGTCTTCAAGCTAGATATTCAAATATGCGTATCCAATATTTATATTTAAATTTCTGATAAAAACATTGTCTAGAAACTTGTACTTATCGCAATTTAGTTATATACACATGCTATGCACAATAAAAAGAAGCTGTAAATGCGTTTGAAGTGTAATTAAATATTCTCATAAGAAGTTAAAAATTAAGATAACATGTTATATACATGTTTATTTTGTTGTTTATTATACATACTATATGTATGTACAATAAACAACTATGATTTTCTTTATGGGTCAAAATAAAAGCGGCAAAATATTTTTGCTATGAAGTACCCTATGACCACCGGCGCCAATCTTGCGTCTATTGATAGTATAAAAGCATACTTTTGCTTAAATCCATTGTCCGTTAATAATTTTCTCGTTGTTGCAATAATTGTACTTGGTAAAAAAAAGAAAAACAGCTCTATTTTCAACCTTCAGATGCTTTTAGATCAGAGACAGAAACCAGCTGTTTATATAGTGCTACCAGCTCTATATAATTTCCGACTTTCATCGAAATCGGTGAGGGTGAGAGGGTAATTTTTTTATGAGGGTCACCAAATTGCATATGTTTTAATAGCCCTCTTAAAGCGGTATATGGCCATATTTTGAATATTTTCTCCTTGTAAGAATCGCAGAATAATTGGCAAAAAACAAATAAAAAACAAATATGCTTTAGTAGCCCTCGCTATATGCCCATATTTTGAATATTTTATTCTTGCAACGATTGCACAGTAATTGTCAAAAAACGCTCCCATCCTTGGGGAGTTTTTCACCTCTTCATAGGCGTTACTGACAGAAACACAAACTGGCCTTTGACATAATTCAACCAGCGCTACAAGTTAAAAAATTAAGATACCAAGTTTCATCGAAATCGGTGGGGTGAGAGGGGTAATATTTTGAAGAATAAGGGTTGCCGATTAGACATGTTTCAATAGTCGTCTTGAAGCGCTTATGCTCATATTTTTAAATATTTTTATTGATGCAATTCCTGAGTAATTTGCAGAAAACGAAAAGCAGTCCAATTTTCAGAGGCGCTTTTCACCCCTTCAAAGGCTTCAATTGCAGAAACAGAAACCGACCTCGGTTTCATCGAAATCGGTGTGTGCGCGTTGGAAACCTTTCCTAGTTAGTTAATGTACAAACCACAAATGAATGAAGGTATGTATATCCACCGCTGAAAACAATATAAAAGATGTGTGATTTTGAGGAGATACAAATATTTACTACCAATCTTTAAAGCAAAATGGAATGCTGTTCAAAGAAAACGAGATAGGTTTATGGAATGTATATAATGAAGGTTACTTTTCGGTTAATACGGGTGAAGGTGACGAAATTGGTTCAGCAATAGTGTAGGAAGAGGCAGACCCTGCATTTAAAATTGCGGTATTATATATATATATATATATTCCTAATTCCTAATTTGAACAACTATTATTTAGTTTTGTAATATATATCTTTTTACGGCATGTTATGTATATCTTATTTGCTTTAAATTATTAAGTTTCTTCTGTTAAAACATAATTAATGATAAAAGTAAAAAAAAATGATAAATAGACCAACATTTAGTCATAAATGAAATGACGAAGAACGGTGAAGGAATACACTACCATGTTTCAAATATTTTATAAGAAAATTTTTGAGCGTTTGTATGAATAGATTTTAGGTCGCATTAATTGCTTCATTAATAATGTAAATGTATATCCAATTAAACAAAGGAAATATATTAATAACTACTAAATGTAAAAACGTACCTTAATTCCTTCATTATTCTTATGTTGTTTACGTACAAGGGATTCGTACATTCAAAATATTCTATGTATTTGTGCCTATTTTCAGGTAATGTACAATTCACATTAGGCTCACATACCGTTAGGAAATGCGGTCTGAGTCTTCCTACTGTGTATTTTATTATATCTGTTGTAAGCTGCGAACAAGCTGCACCAAATCCAAAAATGATAATTACACAGTAGGATTTAAATATCCAATTAGGTAATAATCTTCCGCAGAACTTAACTTCGGTTGTTCTGGTACTAGTTAAATATTCCGTAAGGATCATCTGAAACAAATTAGTATATTGAAGATATTTCAGAATTACAGTACAAATATTTTATACAGAACGGTTACCTTCTATTGCAAAAGCGGTAAACAGGTATCATTATACTATCATACTATTTTTTCTGAAACATCTTGCCATTGTATAATTTGTTAATGTATGCATGGATAAATATGCACATGCACGTATGTATATTATATACAGTCTGAAAGTATAGGTTCCAACAAAATCAATAAAATCTGTAAATAGTTTAGAAAACTATCTGACACGTCAACCTTAATTTTTAAATGCGCCAATTTTTACAAAAAAACGTATGTTGTGACGTCATTATTATTTTATTGGAGCAGATATGACTTAAATGGTAACCCCAACTTTTGATAGTGGCATTTAGATGAGACTGTTCTGATGCAGAACGATGATTTATGGATAGGTCACAGAACAAAATTTCTGAGAAAAAAGTATTTGGGTATTCTTAACATTTTTATTTACGTTCAGTTGTAATTTTTTGTTTAAAATCAGCAATTTTAAAAAATAAGTTTATTTCGAATAAGGACCAAATGTCCCTTACAAATTCAGTTTATGCTCGCTTTTTGTCGCAATCCGATGATATTTGTCGTGTTCAATTATATTAAAAAAAAAAAAAAAAAGGTAATAAATTTCAACGTAAAATATATTGTTGATTCTGCGCCCTCAGGTTTGACAAACGTTATTTGTCTTTTGATTAGTTGACATAAAACTAAAAATGGCACGTTTAAGTGATACCTATACAATAGAAATTTTAATGATCATTGCTTTAGGAGAGTAGCCGCGAACACAACAAATTTGTGAATTATGCAATAAGTATCCTCATCGGCTTATTACGCAATTAACAGTGAGTAAGATAGAACGTAAATTTAGGGCCTTGGGTCACATAAGAAATAACTTTACAAGTCATTCGTCAATTTCAGAACAAACACAACTGGATGTGCTAACGTTTCAAGAAAACCCTCACAAATCAAGTCTCATTGTTGCAGCAAATTAGTCACTCTTGCACTCTACTTTTTTAAATGTCTAAAGAATAACAAATGGTATTCGTACAAAATAAAATTTGTTTTAGAACTTCATGAGAATAATTTTGACAGAACAGTTGAATTTTGTGACCAACTAATCAACGGATGTAATAACAATCTGCAATTTTCAAGGCGCATAATTTTCTCCGACTTGCTTCTGTCTTAAAATCCACACTGGATGATGGAAGAACACACAATTCCGACAAAAAATCAATGTATGGGCAGGGATTGTCGGTAAATCAGTTGTATGCCCGTTTCTTATTGAAGGTACATTAAATGGTGAAAATTATTTGCTATTACTGCAGCGAAACATAATACCCGCAATTGTTGCTCTCGATCCAAATGCAAAACATCCCCTTTTGCCGGAGAGCGCCGTATGTTTTCAGCAAGGTGGTGCGCCGCCACATTACTCTCTAACTATTCGTAATTATCTTAGTACCATTTTTCCAAACAAATAGATTGATAGACGAGGAGCAATTGAATGGCCACCAAGACCTCCCGATCTAATCCCATTCGATTTATTCTTGTAGAGTTATCTCAAACCCAAAACGTATCCCGACCTACCTAATAATGTTGAAGATGTGAAGATTAGAATAACTGAGGAAATCAGGTTAATAACTCTTCAACTATGTCATAAACGAATTTGAACACCGCCTTACTCATTAACACGTAACTGGTATACAGTTTGAACATTTAATTTGAATAAGTTTAAATTTATTTATAACTTGACTTTTTGGTGAAACTTTGATTGTTTAATTGAATAATGCGAAAAAAATATATGTTTTTTTAAAATTTTGTTAGGTACCCTATCTCAGAAAGCATCGTTCTTTATGCAGGAAAACGTTCTCCTCCAAATGGCGCTATCAAACATTGGGATTACCATTTAAAAGAAAAGAAGGTAACGCCCTATCTGCGACAATAATGACAAAAGTCACAAAACTACTTTTTTGTTAAAATTTGCGCATTTAAAAATAAAGGTTGACGTGTCCAATAGTTTTTCGTTTCACTATTTACAGATTTTGTTGATATTGTTCCAACATATACGTTGACACTGTATAAATTGCCACTTGCTTTCAAACGAGGTCACTCACAAATTTATTTATATTTTATCTTAAAATTTTCTATTTGCACTAGAAACATCTGCAAATAAGTAGAAAATTTTCATTACAGAATCTAACGTATACAAAGTACCTCTTCAGAGCAACGAGAAGAAGTAATTTTTACTAAAACTTTTTAAAATTGCACAGTCAAAACAAACTCGCATGTAAAAATTTATTTTTCTAGTGAAGGCCCCAAGAAATGCCAAAGTAGCAAATCAAGGTTCTATAATGTTCAATTTATTCGATGTCTTTGCTCGTTCAAATGCTTATTTTAATATTCGTCGATTGACAACGTCAGTACATGGTCAATACGACGGCTCCCTCGAAAATGTCATCTCACTTACTTTCCCGCAATCTCAAACAACGATTTTTCGTCCTTCTATTGCAGCCCAAACGTTAATATCTTTTGCGCTACTCCAGTCTTTGACACTGATGTCAAATCACCAAATGAAGCACTAATTACAATGGCCGACAAATAAAACTTTGTGTAAATAAAGCGGAAAAGCATATTGTAGTAGAAGAACCTTGCTAAACAGGAAAATAGCCAACAACAAGTTGTTACACGTAAGGTTTCCTTGTTACATTAGACCAGTGGTCGGCAAACTCGTTAGTCAAAAGCGTCAAAAAACAGGAGCAGGACGATTAAATTTTTCTGAGAGCCAAAAAACCAAGAACCATGCTTTTCGGAATCGGTTTAAGCTAGTTACCAAACGTTAAATACAACCAGATATAATAATAATCTTATTTATTAACAATTATTTTTTAATTGATGGTAAGAGTCAGGTGTTGAAAATTATCATGTCTTCTCCAGATCTTTCAAAGCAAACCACTTTTGCTATGAACTGAGATCGTATTTGTTTTTTCAGATCAGCATTAAGGCGTTCAAATTTGGAACTCCATAATTCTTTTTTTTTTAACTCCAGCAATTGCATTATAAAAGTCAATAGTAAAGGAAGAGAAATTCAATTCTATTACGTGAGCACTGAGTGGTTCTTGAACAAAGACTAACGTCGCTATGCTATTTCTGAATGCCCGAAACCTCCGTAGAAAAGCTTCCCTCTTATTTAAAATTGTTGTTTTGAAATAGCAAATGTAAATTATCGAGTTATTTTCTTGGTGATGTTTCAGCAGGATTGAAAAATGTATCAATGTTTCTCTTTCAAAATCTTGAGCAAAAAGGGACAATTTAGTTTCGAACGAAATAACTTTTTCCAACATTAAACAAATGCGTTTCCGTTCCCATGTAGTTTACGATTAAGATTATTTAGATGAGACGTAACATCTACCATGAAATAATTTTTTTCGATTCACTGATCTCCGCTAGTTCAAGATAGCCAACACGCTGCTCAAGGAGAAATGCTTTAATTTCTAATAATAACGAAGCGAATCATTTTAAAACGTTTCCTATTGAAAGCCAACATACCTTGTCGTATGACGCGTATTCGCTTCCCATTTCATCTAAAAAATTCTTTTAACTGGCGATGATAAAGAGTTCTAGCTACAATTGTGTTGACAATTTGGAAGATCAATTCCATAACATTGCACATTTCTTCCGGACATATTTATGGAACAAAGCGCTTTCTAACGAATGATGCCATCGTAAACAAGTATCTCCTGATTTAGAAACAAAACTTTTCCTACTCCTGTCATACTTTTTGCCCCATCGGTTGAAATTGAAACAATTTTCTCGAGCGGAATATGATGTTTCTCCATGCATTACATAACAAGATTTGCAATATCATCGCCACGTGTTTGACCTTTCAGTGATAATAATCCTAGTTCTTCTGTAGGACCCAGAAACGAAATAAATCGACAAAAAGTGAAACTTGCGCCGTATCATTCAGTCAAAAGATTCGTCAACAGCTAAACACTCGGTAATACTTCACTTTATTCAGTGTTTCTAAATGATGAAAGTTTTAAATGATAAATGCTGAAACGTATACACCCCGTACTTAATTACTTTTAACCAATCAGAACTCACTTTTATCCGTTTAATTTCCGATTTTTAATTTTAGAAACCGTAACAAAATCATTTTTGCTCTTCGGTATTGAACATGGTATCTTGTTTGAAAGTTTAAAAGCAATTATATATTATATATTATATATTATATATTTTTTATAAAATAACATGATTTTCAAACGGAAAGATATGTCGATATTCTAAATGTGTCAAATTAAATTAGTGCTAAACGCTTTTATTTACCCTAATTTGTGTAGATTTTAAAGCGTTCAATTGTACCGTTGATATTTATCGATATGCAAAAAACATATAATTCAGTCTCTGCTAATAACCCTCTACTTAAAATTCTAGGAAAAGTGTCCCTTCCCTTTAATCCATTTGCATCATAAGTGCATATATGTGCGCATTTTACCTGGCAACTATCGCCAGAGCGTATACATGTATGTGTGCGCATTTCACCTATCAACTAAGCACATATATATTATACCCGTCCATATTGGGCGCGCAATCAATGAAAAGTGGTGATCGGAAATAGTCTTAGGATAAAATAGGGCAAACAAGTAGTAAAAATGATCGGTTGTGCTTCCCACAGCAGTGAAGAGGTAATTAGACCTACAAAACGCAGACGTTTTATTGCGGTTTCTTTTGATAGAAGCGATAGTGATCAAAGTGCGAGTGATTTTGAGTAGGAGGAAAAAATTACAAACCTAAATTGCATAAATTCATATCTGTTGGTGGTATACATAAGAACATAACAAATCTTACTAGGGAGAACGCATACGAACTGTTTTTGTTTTTTCAGGTCTTACATGTTGTGCATAATAATTAGATTCCATTTCTTTTATTATTCATTTAACTGCAATAAAAAAAATGGTAATAAGAACGAATTTTCTACTTTTTCGTGTGATATAATTGGGTTAATACCCGACACACGCTCTTGTTATACAGGCCGTTTCAATGGATATATCCAGATATCCAAGCAATAGATAGAACCGAGGTAAGGTGATATACGTCCGGAAATGATCTAGTACATGGACAACAAAGGAAAGCAATTGTTGTATAAAATATTCTTTCTATTTATATGTTGTATAATTCTAGCTTGGTCTACATATAAGATCCCCGAAGACTGAAGAACATACAAATTATAACTACAGAGGGATATCATTACTGTGCGTAGCGCATTCCAGATAATAATAATGTTTAAAATATGTTCGAATAGTTTAATGATTATGTTACACCGTTTTTCGAAGATTATAAACAAGATCAGAAAGACCTCCGTAGAGTTGAAGTCACATATCAACTTTACAGAAAACTAACTAACTTTGTTTTCTAATGCAATATTGGCATTACAACCAATAAAAGGTGCTGTAGATACACTGTTATGAAAATGTGAATTTGTATGTCACTGATGTGTTGAAATTTATAGTCGATAAGTTCACGATTCAAAACAAAATTGTTAAGCAATGAACTTAAGAATACATTGATACGATGTATAAAAGAACGCCGTACTATTGATCTGATTTTGCAATAACCAAGTTATTACGATTATAATTAATCAAGCGCAATTACGATGATACTGATTCCTAAGATTTTCACACTATCTGTGAAAGACAAGCTGCAACTCTAACAATTAAGTACTTTTGAGTAAGTTTAAGTTTAAGTAAAATGGAATATCTGTTATTACTAATTACTGCTTTTTATTTTCAATATAAGTTAATTCTCAGATAATAAAAACTATCGGTTAATTGTCGGTAAACCAGTAATGAATAAGAATTTTACCGAATTATTACCAGTAATGAAAAAAGTCGGTCAATTTTCAATATATATTCGCTTAATTTTTTTACCAGAAGTCCCATGTTTGCGTTTTCTGTTGTTTTTCCTGATTTCGTGAATGATTTGTGGTTTGTCGTATATCATTCGGTATGAACTGGTCTTCGATCCTCTAAAAGCAAGTTGCGAAGAAACAAGTCATCGTTTTCTTGGAAGTGCTTCGTGAACTTTTGTGGGATTTAGTTCATCGAGGAACACCCAAACAGTGGATTGTTGCTTAGTTTCCGATAAGAATACGTGTATATTACTCTAAGTCACATGTAGAGGTGGCTCCTTCTGTAGTGTTGCAGTGCTGCAGAACGTCGGAATGAACTGCCGACTCCCACCGACCACTGCTGGCCGAAAATGCAGCTCATCTCGATGTTCTGCAGCTCTGCACCACTACCGGAGGAGCAACCTCTGGTCACATGCCTATCTTTTTCAATCACGTTGTAGTAGTAGATTTTGGTCGACCTTCACGCAATTCATCACTGGAGGTGGTGTGTCCGTCGGCGATGAAATTCTGCAAAACAATTATAAACCGTTTCCTGATGATGCTTCATTACCAAAAGCAAGCGATTCTATGCATTGTTGTTGAATTAGGCTTTTACTCGGCCAATTTCTAACTGGTCACCTTTTTCAAAACAGATGCCAAATTTTGCTAAAATGTCATTATTACATCTCAATAACTCTACTAACAAGGGAAGTACCCGAAGTGTCAGACGCCGATTTTAATGAAACTTTGTCAGTTTGTAGACCCCATCGGGTGTTGCTCAACGGTACCCTCCGTTGCGGCAGAGATGCATATTGAAGCGGTGAAATGTGACCTTAAAATTCGTTCCAAATTTCGTTTTTCCTGAATAACTTTTGAACGGTTACAGATAGAGACGGACTTACAGCATTTGATGATGTCTTTCGGCTTTTCGGTTTGTTATTATAGTCATATAGGAATGTTTCACAATCACTGTCTGCAATAACACCTACGGTTATGCGCACAGATCTTTGTTATCTATATGCAGATATCTGCATCAGACGAAAGACATCATCAAATGCTATAAGTCCGCCTCTATCTGTAACCGTTAAAAAGTTATTCAGGAAAAACGAAATTTGACACGAACTTCGAGGTCACATTTTACCCCTAAAATATGCATCTCTGCCGGAACGGAGGGTACCGTTGAGCAACACTCGATGGGGTCTACAAACTGACAAGGTTTCATTAAAATCGGCTTCTGACACTTCGGGCACTTCCTTTGTAAGTGGTTGTTTGTAAAAACATTAATAGTGCCACTCGTTCAACACAACAAATTAGACCGCGGTGCAATCAATCACTTTGCATTAAAATTTGTAGTTACTCGTTCAGTTATCTCCCAAAATATGTCGTGTCAGGTAGAAATGATTAAACAGATGCATAAGGAAAAACTTCGCCGTCAAGGGCATCTACCAGTATCTTTAACGCGCAGTCAAGATGATTCAGTAAGATTCATAAATTAAATAACTTAAAACAATCAAATTTAACATAAATACTGTTTATGTATGTAAATAAATTTTTTATTCCTATAAGTTATTCAAATATGTATATGGGACAAAAATAAAACTGATATGTATACCATAACAAGGAACAGCCGGAGTAGGTAATTAGCTAGTACATACACAAATGCTTATTTGTTTCCCAGTTTAATTACAACTGCTGTCATAAAATAGCAAATATTTATTTATTGCAACATACCGTAATGCTGTGTAAGAATTTATTGTGCTAAGTTACAAAATTGTATTTACCTGACATGTACATATGTGAATAAAATGTTTTGCATGCAGCTTTGGTAAGTTAATACCTACATGTGTAGTTTTCGAATGTATATTAAGGAACATTTTTCTAGCATTTTAACGCATTAATATATAGTCAGTCTTAGAAATATCGTTTATGAATAGATAATAGTGGTAAAATTCAGTTAGTACTCATAAATTATATTGTTTCCTGTTACATGATACAGTTATGTACTAATTTAAAATAAATAATGGTCCAAGACATGTAGAAGTAAAATAGAAAACAGTTTCTGTATTTTACGTGTTTTACGTACTAGTATACCTACATGTATGTACTTTTATATTCCATGAACATGCTCCCGAAGAAAACATCGCTGATATCAGTTTTAATTCTTCCGTATTCTTCAATATATAAATTATATGATGATAAGATGTCACAAAGATTTAGGAAATTATTTTCATTAGAACAAATGTTCCAATAAAAATTATTTTCCAGGCGAAATCTTTATATGTGTATATAAAAATAACGTTATCTCAAGAGCCCAAAGCCAATTATATATTAAATTAATAAAAAATTAAATTATAACTAATTCTGTTCAGACGATATATACATAAAATTTGTATACGAAATTACAGCTCTTGCAAAGCCGTTCTGACGAGCGGTATAACCGCGAAACGTACGTCTACGGATGGCAAGAGAAGATCAAAATTTTGTAATTTGCAATTTTTCCACAGCGGGTAGCCGAAGAGCGCGACTACAGTTACTGCAGGAGGCTATGGCAACGCAAGTTGTCCACTCCTGTAGAAAAAATAACTGCAAAAAATGCGTAATACGTGCATAGTGAGAGAATACATATCGAATCCCTCTCACATGTACAAATATAAATGTTCAAGCGATATATACATAAAATTTGTATACGAAATTACAGCTCTTGCAAAGCGGTACTGATGAGCGGTATAACCGCGAAACGTACGTCTACGGATGGCAAGAGAAGATCAAAATTTTGTAATTTCCTGTTTAGAAGAGATTTCTCGTCTGATACAGTTTTTCTGTATTTCTTATTCTATTGATACGTTATTATTTGCGTGAATATATCCCCTAAATATTTAAACCATGTTACTTGTTATTGTTTCTCACTTTTTATGTCGATTTGCAAGTTATCTGCGTGTGATTATAGGCTTATTAGTTTTTTTGGTCCCTTGTTTGCCAGAGTTCCATATGATCTGTTTAAGAGCTGAGCCAGATAAGGTCAACAAGACCCAGAAATATTTGTGCATTTCTTTCTAGTGTTTTGTGCGATTTCGCTTAGTATGAATATTAAGTTTTGCATGTTTCTTCCCGATCGAAATCAGTACCGACTTCCCTCCAGGTCTTTCTCTACTGACTTCCCGAGATGTATGTAGTTTTCAAATTCTTATATTTACATCTATATTTTTAGCGGAGTGTTCAGTAACGATATGCCTCTGTAGTTAGATTTAAGATATCCTTTCTTAATAAGAGATGAGATTATTATTATTCTTGTTCAATCCTGGGGTACTGTTTTCGTTTTACGTTGACGAATTGCAATAGCACGTTTATCCCCGCCTGCGGTAAAAATTGTATTATTTCAAGAGTTATGTAGCTACGTCATATCCACATGCTTTTACCAACTTCAACTTCTGAAGTGCTGTTCTTACTTCCTCCTCTATTATTTCCGCTTCATTTCCTTCGTTTATTCCTGTACGTATGTTTGCAACGGTGTTTGGTGGTTTAATAAATTCTCGAAAGTATCTTTCCATCTTTTCATCTTCTCTTGTTTGTCTGTTAGTAGATCGTCGTCTTTTGAGAAAAAGTTATTTATTGCTTCCTTCCCATTAGATTTCCCTAAGATTTTCTAAGTTCTATTTTGGCCATTTGTGTCTTATAATCGCTACAGTACTGACATTTTTAATTCGTAGGAATGTTTTCCTTAAGTTTTACTTCTGTTTTGATTTCATTTGTCTACCATGAACTTTGTGTCAAATTCTTCTTGGTTCAAGCTTGTTCAACCTATTAGTGATTATTTCATTTTATACCATACACAATTTATACCCTGTTCTTTTACAGTGCGCTGCCATGTAACATATGTAATAGCATATTAATGTTTTCGCAGAGTGTAATTAGTCTTTTCCCGTTATTTGATATATTGTTGTCCATATTTATCCCCTAGTAAGATTACATCCTCTTTAGTTATTGTTATTGCTATTATTTCCTCCAGCAAGATTAACTTTTCGTATGTGCCTTTTCATTTTCGCTAGGTCCACATACAGCTACAATGCAGTTTTCCCGTTTTGGTTTAGTTATTTCAACGACCAGTATTCTATTATATCTAAAGTATGTACATTCCTATTTTTCAACTTATCGAGTAAGATCTATTGTTACTAGGCATGCCACTCCTGATTGCGCTATATCTATTTCTCCCACTTCCGACTATATAAAAACATACTGATTGGAGAGTTTTATGCAACAATTTCCTTTTGTCTTTGTTTCTGATAACTAGAGTTTGTTAAAAAGGTGGATGAAGTGTTGTCAGTAAATAGTAGTAGGTATTCATTCATCCTTAGAGCTAAGACATTATATATTATGTCGCTCTTTTTGGTCTGCGGTTGATGACCGCTTTACTATCTGGTCGTTCTTTCCAATACGTTCGTTTCTAATGTCCGTTTGCACCGTATGTAAAATAAGCATTACTTAAGTAAGTCTTTCTTAAAGTTAAGTATGACTTAAAAACGACCTGTGTGAACGATGTTGCTTAACAAAGTAATACTTGATCTGACAACAATGTTAAAGTTGGTAACTTCTAGGAAGATTTGAATATTTTATGTTGATTCATTTCGAATATCACGCAAGCGTATATGTTAACCTACATTCGATATTGTACTGTTATTTGGTGAAGTAATATTTATTCTTTGATAAATAAGTACCTGAACTTATTTATGTTGTTTTAATTAATTCTTATGTTGAGGCCCTTTCAAATAATTATCATGTATGTGGTCCGAGGAAAGAAAGCTTGGGTATTCGAAAAAAGAAATAAAAATATTTTGCATAATCTGTATTTGTTTATTCTTGAAAATAAGTTTATTTTAAAAATAGAACTAATTACCATTAATGTTTAGATTAATTACATTAATATCATTCCACCGAAAAGCCATTCTTTTTATCTAAACGATTGTAAACACAATTTGCCATTGAACGCTACTCGCCTAAACTACATCAGCTGTTTTTTAAACTAGGTTAAGCAATGTTTAAGCTACCATTTTCGATGACTTAAATTTAAGCATAAGTTAAGGGCGTTAAGTATTACTTAAAATACGGTGCAAGCGAAATTCACATTTTAAGTCATTCGTAACTTTAAGCATTACTTAAATTATACGGTGCAAACGGGCATAAATGAAATAAAAGGAGTAAATCTTATTAGATACACTTGAAATACCCCTTTTACTTTTACTAGACTACTAAAATATATGTATTTCAATTTGTAACTTGGGTCTGCATCTTAGAAATTGACAGCATCCTTCATGAGTATCTTCGAATTATAAAGAAGTAATTAAATAAAAATACTTAGAAGTTTTTTACTTCTCTATTCTTGTATTATTGATCCGGTGCAGTCCAGTTAAGTTTGTGAATTAGAACAAATAACATTTAAGAGGAAGACTAAATTTTGTGAGTTGTTTGCTATTAAAAGTCGTTCAACAGAGTCAAGTTGTCATTGATAAGTTATCATTGAATAATAACATTCGGAGGAGTAACAGAGTCAGTTCGATTTACACCACTTTATGGTAACATGTCATACACCTTTTTAACAAACTCTACTGATAACACACAGAAATCTAGTCGGACTTTTTAGATTCTTTTTATTAGCTCAATCTCTTCCCTTGTATTCCTCTTACATTCCATGTTCCAAAGTGCTGCATATCTTGAGATTGTCTGTGTTTAGAAATCTCCTCCTTAGATATATAGTATCATTTTTGGTTCTTTCCCTTCCTAATTTGCTTATTTCTATTTCTTTCTTATTTATAAGATGTGATGGTGTAGTTATCATTATTTTATCCTTGTGTTTATCAGTTTTCTTTTAGGGCTTTACTCACTGTCGTCTGCCCTTTTCTTCCATATTCCACATCCACTCTCTCGTTTCCTTATACAGTTTCCCATACCCCATTTCCATCTTCCCTCTTTCTTAGCTCTAATTCTGATTAGCTTTTGTATTTCTCTATCTTGCTTGGCTAGGTCATCCTCAATGAATAAGTTTTCACCTGCAATCTGATCTAGTTTGCTTCCATTTTGCATTACTTTAGTTTTGCTCAGCTGGTTGGTGAATCCTATTAAGCATATTCTCTCACCTAGCTTGTTTGCGCTTATAACTCCTACCTTTATGTTTAATGTTTCTTTCATAGTCTTCCAAATTTGTCTCTAATTCTATTTGCTCCTTTATACTTATTTTTAGACACTGGAGTGCTACAATGTTCTTTTTCGTTTTTTTTTCGTTCTTCAGTAGCTCCAGTCTGCGCCTCATTTTTATGATGGTTCTGGTTATTATCTTGTACCTCATCCAAGTTTTCATTTTCAATTCTCAGTTCCTTAACTTCTTTCCTTTACCTTTTCTGTTCTCCTCGTTTTCTTAATGTCTTTGGACATCTCGTTTATTTCTTTTCCCAATATTCGCATCATTTTCATTATTTCATACTATCCTCTACTTTTCTTTGGCTTTTCAAAGGGAATCTTCTTGCCTTTCTTAAACATATTTTCTTCTACTCATTGCAATTGATATTAAAGTGGTATTTTTCGCCCTTCCCCCTAACTAAGCCAATAATTATTCTGGCGCAACAGATTGCGGTAAAAGCTCGTTTAAACCATAATCCGGAAATCGAATTGCGTAAAATTTTACATTCTACGTTAAATCCTTTTAACCCGTACCTGAATTTCGGTTGCACTAATTGAACCCCATGTTGGTGTGTGGTGAGATTCGTGGACAAAAAGACGTCCCTGGAGAAGATTCTTTTAAGACGAAAAGGACCGCCTTGTTTGGTTTTCGTCGATTTAGTGGAGTTGGAGGGATGAGGTGGAATTAAGAAAAGTTGGAGAGAGACGTGCTGCGATAGAAATAATTTACGTTTAACCGCGATTTATGTAGGAATTAGTAGGGGTCATTAGCATCTTCATATCAAATAAAACAATTCGGGTGCGCCTAATTATTGTGCATCACCTACTAATCAAATATAGGGGAAAGGTGACTACTAAATCTCTGAAACGGTGAATTTCCCATCAAGAACGCTTACAAATTTTATTTAAAGCCTAGACATTCGACAAATATAAATAGATAAGCGTTTATGTTACAGAAAATCGCTTTAGTTTATAGTCATTGAACGACATTTAATAGCAAACGGCTCACAAAATCTAGTTTTTCTCTTAAATGTTTCTTGTTCTAATTCACAGACTTAACTAGACTGCACCGGATCAATAATATAAGAATAAACATATAAAAAAACTTCTAAGTATTTTTATTTAATTACTTCTTTATAATTCGAAGATACTCATGAAGGATGCTGTCCATTTTTAATATGCAAACCAAAGTTACAAATTGAAATACATATATTTTAGTAATCTAGTAAAAGTAAAAGGGATATTTCAAGTATATCTAATAAGATTTACTCCTTTTATTTTATTTAGAAACTAACACTAATTGTATTGGAAAGAACGACCAGTTGGTAAAGCGGTCATCAACCGCAAATGGAAAAGAACGATATAATGTCTTAGCTCTAAGGATGAATGAATACAATCACAACCCCGATTGCAGTATCATTAAGATATTAAGACAGGCAACCAACTTGTGAATTCTATGAAAATTAGGCTTGAGGTCACCAAATGCAATGAACTTCAGATCTGATATCGATAATATTAGTAGGACATATTTTTATTTACCAACATCAAACCGAAATATGTGTTTGAATTCGCGCTAGGCATTTATATCTTTCTAGAATTAGTTATAATTTAATTTTTTATTAATTTAATATATAATTGGCTTTGGGCTCTTGAGATAATGTTATTTTTATATACACATATAAAGATTTCGCCTGGAAAATAATTTTTATTGGAACATTTGTTCTAATGAAAATAATTTCCTAAATCTTTGTGACATCTTTTAATTAACGTAGAACCATATTATAGCACGTTCAACTTCATAGTCTAAGGTATCAGGAAGAGCTGGTTTTGATGATTCTGCAAATTGCGGAAATTTGACCCATTGACGTAAATGACGCATAAAATAATAACTGGTAAATAAATGATAAATAAATAAATGGTGTATATTTTATCTTTGCATATAATTTATATATTGAAGAATACGGAAGAATTAAAACTGATATCAGCGATGTTTCCTTTGGGAGCATGTTCATGGAATATAAAAGTACATACACTCCCAGTCACGGTAGTTGGGACGGACACCTCGTTAAATTTAGGATATTGTGCAATAAAAATTCAAAATCTAACACAATACTGAGAATTCTACTGCGGTGTAATTATTACTGGTTAGTGTCGCATATATATAATAATAATCGCAATATAATGATTTCATAGTATTACCGAAAGAAATATTCAAGTAGTATTACAATGCTTTATGTCATAAACATTTACAAGGGTATTTCCAAGAACGATTTTATGGTCATCAAGATACCATCGGACCATTCAGTTTACTTCTAAACGTCTCCGTGTACGCGCCAAGTGCAAGTGGGCGAATTTTGAAAGTATTAACAGTGAAAATGCCGCGTGGAAAACCGATCAGTGTTGAAAAGCGATCGTCCGTGATGACACTCGATAAAGAAGGGTATTCTGTTCGACAAATTGGCGAAAAAGTGCATCTGGCAAAATCTAGTGTAGCCAATATTATAAAAATGACCGTGATCGACCAGGTCCGTCTCGTATTACGACCAACGTTGATGATCAGCGAATCGTATCAATTAGTAAACGAAATAGAAGACTGACAGCACCACAAATAGCAGCAGAATTCAATCGCGATCGTCAAAACACGGTGTCAGTGAGCACTATTCAACGTCGCTTGCGAGAGGCAAACCTATTCGGACGAATTGCTGTACGGAAACCGCTACTAAGGCGAACCAATCGTTTAAAATGATGCCAGTGGGCCCAACGACATCGAGATTGGACGGTGGAGGAGTGGAAAAATGTGCTTTGAACCGACGAATCCAAGTTTGAAGTGTTTGGACAAAATAGAAGAGTTTATGTTCGGAGATCAAAGACAGAAAAAATGCTTCGCGAATGTCTGGCACCCACTGTAAAACATGGTGGTGGCTCAGTTATGATGTGGGGTTGTTTTTCGTACGCAGGAGTAGGAGATCTCGTTCGCATAGAAGGTATTATGAGAAAAGAACAGTACAAAAATATTCTAGAGCATAGTGCTGTACCTTCTGGCCAGCGATTGATAGGGGAGAATTTCACCACCATGCAAGATAATGATCCTAAACATACGGCGTTAGAATGTAGGGATTATTTGAATACACAACAAACACAAAATACCTTGCAAATAATGTCATGGCCTCCAGAGTCCCGATCTTAACCCGATCGAACTCTCGTGGGATGAGCTGGATAGACAGGTACGAAAAGTGGCTCCAACTTCGAAACAACACGTTTGGGAAGTTTTACAAGAACAATGGAACAGTTTACCACCCAACACACTTACAAAACTTATCGAAAGAATGCCCAGAGTTGTTCGAGCCGTATTGAATGCAAAAGGAGGATTCTTCGACGAGAAGAAAGTTTAATGATTGTATTTGATAAATATTATTATTTGCTATCATTTTGTCATAATAAACCAATATTTTGTTATATATAACTGATTTTGTGTTTTATTTTTATTTTTGTGCAAGTTAAATACTTATATTGAAAAATATTACCTATCCCAACTTCCGTGAATGGGAGTGTATGTGCACTTAGTTGATAAGTGAAATGCGCACACATACAAGTATACGCTCTGGCGATAGTTGCCAGGCAAAATGCGCACATATATGCACTTATGATGCAAATGGATTAAAGGGAAGGGACACTTTTCCTAGAATTTTAAGTAGAGGGTTATTAGCAGAGACTGGATTATATGTTTTTTGCATATCGATAAATATCAACGATACAATTGAACGCTTTAAAATCTACACAAATTAGGGTAAATAAAAGCGTTTAGCACTAATTTAATTTTACACATTTAGAATATCGACATATTTTTCCGTTTGAAAATCATGTTATTTTATAAAAATATATAATATATAATTGCTTTTAAACTTTCAAACAAGGTATCATGTTCAATACCGAAGAGCAAAAATGATTTTGTTACGGTTTCTAAAACTAAAAATCGGAAATTAAACGGATAAAGGTGAGTTCTGATTGGTTAAAAGTAATTAAGTAGGGGGTGTATACGTTTCAGCATTTATCATTTAAAACTTTCATCATTTAGAAACACTGAATAAAGTGAAGTATTACCGAGTGTTATCCAAAAATACCAAAAGTGAAAAGCGATTTAGTGGCCTCCTGGATCAAGACCGTTCCAGAATTACATTTGAACGAAGAGAAAGTATTCTGCAAAGCGTGAGGTAAAACGGGTCATAATTTTGCAAAACAATTGTATTTTATTTATTTAATTCACATTACATGTTCATTTTGCAAATTTTTGTATGTCATACAATTGGTTGAAAAACTTGCTTTGGATTGCTGAATAAAATTATTTTCATCGATAAAAATATTTTCCTTTAATTTCAAAATCATTTTCTTATCTTATATCTAAAAGGGTGTATACATTTTCTGCTATGATTTTCTTCTTTTATAGATTCCATGTGAGAAAAATCCCAAATTACTCAACAACAGAAAAAATGAGACAACCAATTCCAAATGGTGCAAATGTCTGTAGGTCAGTCACTACCAGGTTCATTTTCATCTCCAAAAAATCGAAGTGAACAACAAGTATTTTTATATACATTTTCATAATAAATGAGCAAGGGAAGTTTTAAAAAGAGCCGCTAAATCATCATTAATTTTACTTATACTCACGTCCAAGTCGCACAATCTAAACAAGTAACAAAGCTGTACGTCATCTGTGTATGAATGTGCTTTCATGTATTTCAAACCATCCAGGAATGATGACGTGTCTAAAGAAAAAGAATAGGACTCAATGTAGAGCCTTGAGGGACACCTATCGACACCCACACAGACCCAGATTGAACGCCATCAATCCTGACGCACGGCCCCACAATCGAAACCCCTATTCCACAGCACATCAAGCAGTACAGATTGATTAACTGTATCGAAGGCTTTCGAGTAATCTAATAAAACCAAAATTGTAACTAATCCTCGATCAGTAGCAGCTAAAATATCGTACGTTACACATAGCAGGGTCGTAGTACAGCTGTGATCCGCCCGGAAACTAGATTGCACATCTGGAACAGAACACATTCAAGTACCTTTGACAGCGTCGGAAGAAGACTAATTGGCCGCAGATCTTTTAATTCACGAACTTCTGATGTTTTAAGAAGCGGGATCACAACAGCATGCTTCCATTGCTCAGGAAAAATACTCTCCAAGATACAAGAATTAATAATGTGCGCAATATATGGAAAAATGTATGGTGAACAAAGTCGTAACATATTGATATCTATTCCATCGCTACCCATAACAGTTGATTTCATATTGTTAGAAATTTTTGTGCTCGTATCGGTACATACAAGTGTAAAAGAAAACCCTGGCGGTGAATTACAAGAAGTCAGAGTTGGCGTAGGGTGATTTGACCCCGGATTGACAGAGGGAACGTTATTAACGAAGTAGTCATTGATAGTATTGGGATCTTTTAAATCAGGTGGTATACTACTCTGCTTCCCCTTCCCTATGCCAATGTTTAATAGCACACGGTTTAAACAGTGGCGGAAAATATTAGAAAGTTATTTGCTATAGTTAATAGTTTAGTTTAGTTAATTAGTAACGTAAAGAAACCAATAATCACAAGATCGAGAACATGGTTGAAAGCTGTCAGTTTGTTATGCAGAAAATGTTGTCCCTATTAAAGAACTTATTTTAAGTTTTGAAGAGGAAAATATTGGTGCAATTTCAAAGTGCAATTCAGTTTTAGAAAATAATTAACTGCACCATGAATTTTGATTCATTAAATCAAATTATGATTTTGTTCATAAAACTATTGTTATTCTTGAAACTGAATCACTCCTGTTACAAAAGTCTCTTCATTTGATTGATGAATTTAAGGAAAAACTTCAGAAAGTTCCTGGAAGAATAGGACAATTAATGAATAAAAAATTTAATATTTTAAAAAGAAATAGCGATTTTTAGAGTAAGGGATGTAATGTCTAATGTAGAAATGTAAGTGATAGGTACCTGTTTAATAAAAGCTTGTTACTTCAAAATATATTCGATATTCTGAAAATATTTTACATGTTCTAGACATTATATATATATATTTTGCTCATGTTTAGAACATATATATGTACATATTTTAGTCAAATCTCGAACATATAATCCGGTCTCTAGTTATTAGATTGACTGGTTCTCTGTTAAGCGTTATAAGTTTCATTTTAGTTTTTTGTTTGACTTCAGCAAGGCAACAGGCTTTATAAAATGAGTATAGCGTATATAAAAAAATGGAGGCGGTGTTTTTGTGCACTCATCTAAAAGGGCTAAAATTAACTTATAAAGCAGGAGCTCGGTTTCTGCTACGATCAGAGGAATTCGTTGAGAAGTGCATGCACAGCATCGATTTAGTATTGACCAGAGTGGGGAATCGCGATGCTGTCGTAACTTATTTCGTAATTGGACGCTGTTACCGCTGTTTGCCCATACTGCAGTGACGACCCGCATTGATAAATGCACAAGAAAATCCTATTTTGGTGAATTAACGTAACGTAATATATTTGTAACCCCTAGTGGCGCAGTGGTAAAAATCACGTTTCACGATGAGTAGGTCTGGGTTCGAAACTCGACCGCGGCGGAAGCGTAGTAGTTTAAAATCCTAAAATGGATCTGCCACCTTCAATACGCTACAGGAAGGAAATGCCACTAGGCGGGCCAGGAGCGGTACGGTATACGTGCGTATACGGCTCGGTGGTTCCGAACCCTTACACCGAAAGGTAGAAAGGGTGAAAGATTATATATATATATAATATATTTGTACCATGGTAACTATTATTTGTTCTACAGTAAAACCAAGTTGAATTAGCGGAGGAAAAATATAGCTTCATTTTCGCTATCTATAGGTTTCCAGCTATTTTAACGCATGCGCACATTTCTTCAGTATTCATTATTGCTCTTACTTCTATTACCTTCCGCTATTTTTCTCTCAATGTGCTCAATCCGTATAATATATAACCAAAGGTTTGCACGCATAAATGCTCAACTCACAATAAGTAATACTTGCTGTGTACACACAAGGTTTTACATGCACACACGCGATCATTCCATAGATTTCATCGAAGAGAATTAGTGCTGAGTCTTTTCAAGTTTACGGTTGTATGCGCAAGGACCAATTAAATTTACTAATAATTCAAAATACAACTCATAGCTAGAGCGCAAACAAAAAACTGCATTTATTAAAAATAAAACACACTAATGTACCACCTGTCCGCAAACAAAAAATTGCGTTCGTGCGTGCAAAATGGAAAAATTAATTATTCTTAATAATGGAGTTCTATGACCAAAAGATGTAGCCTTAAGAATATTGCAGTAATTGCCAACCATTGTATTAATTGAAAAAATCAAGGCCGTCATGACAATTGAGAAAGAAAAGCATTTTTGTTGAAGCAAAATATGATTGAGAGAAGTTGTTCTGAATACGAAATTATGACCCCGTGCAAAATTTAACAATTATCGAATCTCGTTGACAAAATCAGTATTTTCTTTGTATTCTTGCATTATAATCACAAAAAATTGCAAGTATTCTGTATAAACTGTCAAAAAAATGTAAGTTTCCAATTAAGTGTTTTATTCAATAAAAAAAAACAGAGAGAATACACAACAATTAGTTAATTTGAATTCACGATCGATTCATTTTTAATTTTCTAATTTAATTAACGAAAACTCGCATAGTACGTAAACAACTGAATAATGCTGAAAAATGAATAAAATAAAACTTCAATTGAATTGTTATTATCTTAATTTTCTAATCTAATGAACGAAAACTCGCATAGTACGTAAACAATTGAATAATATTGAAAAATTTTCTAAGATTAAAATCAAATCTTAAAAAATTGCATGAAATCGATTATGCCGATCGTGGAAAGATTCAAATTGAGTAATTGTTATGTATTTTCTTTCTTTTTAATAAAATACTTTATTAGAAAATTGCCTCCTCTTTTAATTTTTCCTTCAATGCTTACAAGTCATCAAACATTTCTTCTACTTCCCGGTTTATGTTGGACAACATGACGTGTATGTTCAACCAATGCTAATTTTAATTTATCTAGCCACAGTACTCTTTGGCGTTATTCTATACCGCCATTTTGATAATTTTTATTGCCTTATCTACATACTTTCAACTTGACTTCCGACTGTCACATCCTTACATACGGCGTCTTCTGAAAGTTGGAATCCATGGTGATTTCCAGCAGTGTGTATTAAAGATTTCACAGTAACATCGTTTAATTATAACGATTCCTCCTTGATGTTCTTGGTTTGCTACTCCGCCTATGATCTTCTAAATGTTCAGATTTGTTTTTACGTTTTATTGTTTACCGTACCACAGTATTCAAATAATTTAGGTATACGAGCAATTTCACGATTTCAAGTAATGAATTCATGTAGTCTCAACCGTGATTCAACACTTAACTTATTCCTTCATCCTCATTATCATATTTGCTGTTGTTTTATGATTCTAAGAAACTGTTACTTATTGGATTTACGAGATGAATAGTATATTAATAGATTTTAAAAAACATTGAAATAATTATGTTAGTATGAGATACCTCCTATTTCATATTTACACTTAGAATATCCAGAAAAGTGCAACCTTTTTCAATTTAATGTGTTTTTACATTATTTCCGCAAATACGATTAAACTTAGAAGCACTAGCGTAACCCAATGACTTAGATTTCTCACAGTTAATAATTATGTATGGTGTAAATTCTTATAAAAATTCCAATTGAGTAAAGTTAATTACACTTTACCATGAACAACAACTTTAACGTTGGTGAAAGTTGTCGTAGTACATATCGCTCTATCACTCTACTATTCCAAAGTTAAACAACACCTAATATGACATTTAATGCTCGATGTAATGTATTTTTAATGAAGATGTCATACAAACTAATGAATATATACTTTACATTCACAAAGTACATACAGTGGTGGACAAAAAAAGGTGTGTTGAGAATAATCTAGATATTTGTTTATATATTGGATAATTTATTGAATACTTATGTTTTATGAGCTCTAATACCAGGATAATATAAATCTAAAACAATTCATAACAGAAAAACTATAGATTTTATGAAGTCTCAAAAAAGAAAACTAATGTAATTTTAGTTTGGACATAATAATAGGTGTTAGTATTTTTTTCATAAACAAAACTCTATATTATTGTTGTTACACACAAAGGCATACTTGTAAGCCTCAGTTATATGATACTTATGCGAATAAAAAAATTGACCATGTAAGTAATTGTATACATAATTTTCAAGTACGGTTCGTTGTGCATAATTATTCCAAAAAAACCTGCTATTACTTTATTGTATTTTCATATTCAATGAACATTTTAAAGAATGTTAAAATCGTTCCAGATAATTTTGAAATCCCTATTGATATTTTTATACAATTTCCAATTTTGATAAAATATAAAATTAAAAATTTAATTTATATCAAATGTCATAAAATAGAAGAATGAAAAATTGTTCCCAAAGAAAATTTATATGAGATGCTGAAATAACGTATTTATATGTTCACTTCGTTAGCGTTTAGAATGTCATTTGAATTAAAAGCGGGGCAAATTATCTTTTTCTATTCGACAGCACGTGACGCTCATGCTCTCTTTGTCTTGTATCGTACTTTATTTTTTCATTGAGGCGCAGCGTTGCCAAACGTTTCAAGTGCACGACTCAGAAGTCTAAAAGTAGTACACTTTCGGAGCTAATAACTCGTGAACAAAATACAAGAATCGATCAAAATTTTAATAGAAGTCTCATCTTTTAATAAATAATGAGTGTTTAGTTTTTCAACTGGGTCGTAAAAGCGGTTCGGCGTATATATAGGTCTGAGACATATTTCTGCATTGATTTCCTATACCGCGTATGTAAAAGTGATCAACTTTATTATTGAAAATCGCAAGAACTAAATACAAGAAAGAGTTTAAACTTTAGGGGATTGTAAAGTGATACTTCATCACTATTATACTTCAATTTGAACCTTTTTGTAAGAAAATCGTTTTGAGGAAAGTAGTACCGTGCTACTAACCGTTTGTTTTGTTTAAACGTATATAAAATATATTGTCGTCTCCTTCTGATTCACATACTTCACTTACAATGATGATTTCTTGTTATTACAGATTAACGTTATCTATTTTTTTAATGAATATTTAATTAATTACGTAACTATAATTTGTATAAAATACTCGCTAGGTTTAAAATTTGCCGGAAAAAGTAGTGCTGCAAAAATTCAATTGTGTAAACACGTCTTTTCATTTTACTGCTCCGAATTAAAAAATGGAGTATAGCGTCTGAGTAACCAAGCGTTGTTGGTACTCACCCCGCATGCGCGGAACGATGACCCTAGCACTATAGCGGCGATATTTAATATCGGTACTTACTTTAAAAATATGCTTCGTATATAGAATATATTTCTTTAGATCTTCCTATTTTTGTTTCTGAAATATATTTATGTGTCCATTTTTACTAAACAATCTTTTTATCTGAAATATTACATACACCACCGTCCATAAGTTTGGAAGCAAGGTGAAACTCGTTTAATCCATTTGGCGCCTCTCTACTCAATCGAGTACAGCAGAACTATAGAGGACAGTTATAAGATTTTAAAAGTTATAGTTGTTTTCTTGGTATTATTTTAAATGAGGTGAATAATGGTTTAAAATAATAAAAAAATGGGGCTATAATAATTACAACTGTAGCAAAGCGGTCTCTAAGCTTAAAGTAAATCCGTGTACTCAGCTATGCACACCATTCTATTATTTCTTACTATTTCCGTATAGGTATTAATTATGTTTTATATGTTTTTTATAGCATGCACCCTTCTTTCTAAAGTAAATTGCGAATAAGTGATTTACATTTCATATTCATAAAGATATCGTGTTTGAAATACTGCTGTACTTAGTTGAGTACAACGGCAGAATTCGTATTATATAAAAAATCTGGCAACGTTATCATTGTAACGTTTACAGAAATACGCAAGTACACATTTACACTTACTTCAAATTTCATATGTAAGAAGGGGATTCCAAAAACAAGAAAGTATTAAGACTATTTTGAATAACTTTGACAAGTGCCTTAGTGTAAAAAGTAGTCTTCATCAGACCAGATGTTAAAAAATTACTTCAGAAGATGAGAACTGATTGAACATTGCACGAAGTATTTCTCGACAACTTTTTACGAGCTGTAATCTCTTGGCAGATCTCAAGAAACAAGGGTGTTGTGCGACAGGAAAAAGAGAAAATAAAACAAAGAAGTGCCCTCTAAGAAGTACTAACGAAACGAGAAAAAAGATCGGGCCACATATGATTATAGATTTGTTAAAGAACATGAAATGCTCCTAGTGAAATGGAAAGATAACAGCATCGGCACAATGGCAACAAATTATGATACAATTGACCATTGGCAGTTGTAAAACGTTGATCTCAGGGACAAAAAATTGAGGTCAATATTCCAAAACTGTTTCAGACTTAAAACAAATATATGGGCGGAGTAGATGAATTGGATCATCTATTTCGCTCTACAGCCCACTTTGAGATTTTAAAAAATCTAGTGCCCCCATATTTTTTAACTTGCCTACCTTTTTACATTACCATCTGTTGCGTATTTTTAGACTAATTATTGCTAATATAATTTTTAAAGATGCATTATTATATACATAGGATAGATAGAATGAGGGGAAATAAAACTCATACTTAATCATATTTAGAATTATTTTTATTAACATTAAAAAGAAGGTTTTGAATTTAAAACTTCTAATCTATCTAATGTGAAGGATGAATCTGATGCATTTTGACGAGTTTATTAATATCAGGCTCAAATTCGCTTAAAAACAGCCGTAAGTCGCTGCGTTCAGAAACTTGCAGCCGATTTCTCTTTTTAGTCAGCAACGTTCCTACAGCACTAAATCCACGTTCACACAAATACGACGATGGGAATGCTATCCGAAATCGTTGGACAACCGATCATAACCCAGGGTACAGTTGGGGGATTGGCTTCTCCAGCCAAAATTCTTGGTAGCCATTCTTGAATTTAATTTTTAATTCTTCGTTGCTTGTCAGTTCTATAAGTTGTTCTTCTAACTGGGATGATCCTCCTGTGTTGACATTTGAAAAAGGATCCAACACCCAGTCTGGTATATCCATGTTTAAAATGTCCTGGAATCGTTCCTTAAAATCATCGTGGAGTTTTCCAAGTGTTGACAGTAAATAACCAAGTCATCGTTACTGAAGGATTCTGCTGATAAATTAGGGAAGTTATTAAATTCATGTGTGTCCATATTCCTTTTCTACAGTAACAGTTTGGCTACGAAAGCAGCAACGATATTTTTTGTTTTAATCAAGTTTAAGTCAGCGCCTTGAAGCTGGAGATTCACATCATTAAATAATTTATACAGGTCTGTCAAGTACGCAATATCATTTCTTGATGCGATGAGGTTGCCGCGTAATTCTGTATCTTTGTTTTCCAGGAACTCTATCACAGAGTCAAACAGTTTGAAAAATCGAGACAGACAAGTACCTTTTGATAGCCAGCGTACTTCTGTGTGAAGTAGCAAGCGCTTGTAATCTTCATCATTGGCAACGCAAAGCTGACTATATAATCTGTCAGTTAGTGAGCTGCTTCTGATTTTATTAACCGCTCTGATAAACGTTCACCGAGATTTCTCGCAACCAAATGCTGACGATGAATGACGCAATGTACAGCAAGCAGCCCTAGAACTTTAACCGGGCGCGTAACAAACGTTATTATTTTAGTTTCTAAATGCTAATTGTCTAACCTGTAGACACCACTTGAATTTGTTTTTAGTTTAAGCTAATAGTATTGTAAATAAATAAAGTTATTTAATGCAGTGCAGCGCTCAGTTAACTGTTTTAAATGGAAGATGCTACAATTATGGTATAAATCGCGATAAAACATCAGAAAGCTGGTGTAAAAAGTATAAAGTTTATTTGTAAAAAACACTGTATCATTGTAAATTGCTTGCTGAAGTAGTTGCCGTATATTTATTCATTTTACTTATATATTTTCAATTTAATATATGTTAATAATAATAAATAATATTTTACGAAAATATTGCTGTATTTATCTGAAATACCTATATATTTAGTTACACCTACGTGGGGTTGACATCTGCCAATCATACCTCTCTTGTTGTACAAGTCGTAAACGCGTGTACTGCAGACTTGAATTCAGTTTTCGAATATTCGATATAGGTAAACTAGACAAATGTAAAGTACATGTATAATCAAATTTCTACCAATTTGAATAGACTCATTACTAGGAAAAACTTCTTGGAAATGTTGGTTGCTCATATTTTGTTCCCTATTTTATCTACCTACCTTCTTTATTAACGTTTTGCTGCATAGCACTCGATTTGGAAATATAATGTTCACAGAATCGTTTCTCTTTGGTGGGATTACACTCAATTTGGGGTATTTTACTTCTTGTGGCTTATACCTTTCGGGGTGAATTTCTCACACAAGGGTGAGAGCACAAATATCGCGAATAGGATATCTCGAGAGCACATAATTATTCTAACGTTTTGGTGTCGGTTAAAATTGTTGTGCTCGGTTATTATAGATTTTGCCCGTTTAGCTTATACGCTTCGGCGTGAATTTCTAACAGGGGGTTAGAGCACAAAAATCGCGAATAGGATATCTCGAGAGTACATAATTATTCTAACGTTTTCGCGTCGGTTAAAATTTTTGTGCTCGATTATTATACATTTTACCCCTTTAGGTTATACGCTTCGGGGTGAATTTCTCACACAAGGGTATGAGCACAAAAATCGCGAATAGGATATCTCGAGAGCACATAATTATTCTAACGTTTTCGCGTCGGTTAAAATTTTTGTGTTCGATTATTATACATTTTACCCCTTTAGCTTATACGCTTCGGGGTGAATTTCTCACACAAGGGTAAGAGCACAAAAATCGCGAATAGGATATCTCGAGAGTACATAATTATTCTAACGGTTTCGCATCGCTTAAAATTTGTGTGCTCGATTATTATACATTTTACCCCTTTAGCTTATACGCTTCGGGGTAAATTTCTCACACAAAGGTTAGAGCACAAAAATTGCGAATAGGATATCTCGAGAGCACATAATTATCCAGACGTTTTCGCGTCGGTTAAAATTTTTGTGCTGGATTATTATAGATTTTACCTCTTGCGGTATTTACAGTTCGGGGTAAATTTCCTTAGAGGTAGTTGAGTTAGCAAATTCACTCTAGGGTAATCGAGTAGTACATAGAGAGCACATAATTATATTACTCAACAGATTTCGGTGTTTCAATTTTTGACATGGGTGGGTGCTAGCTTGACAGTAACTTAGCACCCCCACTAACCAAATTCGATTTTCTCAGTGATCGCTTTGAGCACAAAAATTGCGATTGCGGCACATAATTAGCACATAGAGAGCACATAATTTTGGTCTAATCAAATTTGAATTTTGAATAGGTGGGGGTGCCAGCTTGACAGACCTAGAGAGACTGAGCAGTCGTCGTTCCAAAATTGGATCCCTCTCTTCAGTATAAACTGACATCTTTTAGTTAATTGCGTATTCTTTATCCGAAAAAAAGTCTTTCGACACGCCCACAGAGACTGAATTATTGTTCGATCGCTATATGCCAAAGTAACGAGACCAGATGCGTATATACATATGTAGTCGACGTCTCATCGTCATCGCTGATATTTCGCCAGATTTTGTTCCAAACTCCGATAAACTATCCAAAGTAATGTTGCAGGTAATTACTTTCTTGTATGTGGCCGAGTAGGTTTTGTGTTTTGTCGACAGTTTTGCCTACTTATCTAGTTCGGAAGAATCTTTTCTTTAATCTTTTTTGCAATTTGCGATATCTTTATACAGTGGTACCTCGACATACGAGTTTAATTCGTTCCGGAACCTTGCTCGTATGTCAAATTGCTCCTATCTCAAAGTAATTTTTCCCATTGAAATTAATTGAAATGCCATTAATCCGTTCCACCTCCCAAACCACCTCAGTTGTTTTTGAATAAGAAAAATGTATTTACAAGAAACATTTATTTATAAATAACAAATACATATTCTATAAAAACATAATAACAGAGAAAGTGAAGTGCTTACAAAAGCGCTTAATTTTCGTCACTGGTCTTCGCTTTTTCGTCACGCTTTGCTCATTTTCATCAGCAGATCGTTTAAAAAAACTGTCCAAGGAGGTTTGTTTCTTCCTCCCTTTCAGGATATTGCGGAAACGAGTTAGGCAAGTTTCGTTGAACTACTCCGATGCACGACCAGTTGCAACTTTTTCGGGGTGATTTTCGAACTTTCTCCCACATTCCCAAAATCTCCTTTATATCTCCTGTAGAGATAACCTCCTCCATCTCTAGCTCCTCTTCAAAACTAATTTTTCGTTGAGTCACCGTATGCTGCTGCGAATGTAGATCGTGTAACTCCTCGGTTGTCAGCTCCTGAGACTGTTCCTCGATGAGTTCGTTCGCATCTCTCTCATCCACCTCCAGACCCATGAATTTTCCCAGAGAAACAATCTCCTCTACCACTGACACTTCGGGTTCCAATCCTTCGAAGGCCCTTTCAGCTACAGCCTCAGGCCACAGCTTCATCCACGCAGAGGTTAAGGTCCTCGTTGTAACACCCAGCCGGGCCTGATCAATAATTCTTAGGCATATTACGATGTTAAAGTGGTCCTTCCAGACTCTCGAAGGGTAAGGTTTGTGTTCTCCGTCACCTCAAAGCGCCGAAAAATGTGCTTGGTGTACAACTTTTTAAAATTAGAAATCACCTGCTGATCCATGGACTGCAGGATAGGAGCGGTGTTGGGTGGTAGGTAGAAAACCTTTATAAACTTGAACTCTTCGAGTAAATCATCGAGATTTGGTGGGTGAGCAGGGGCATTGTCGAGGACGAGAAGGGCTTGCATAGGTAGGTTGTTTTTCTGTTAATATTTTTTAACAGAAGGGCCAAAACACCAGGTTTATCCACTCCACAAAGAATTTCCTGGTGACCCACGCCTTCGGATTTGCCTCCACATAACTTGCAGTTTTTCTTTTAAAAGCTTATGTGACTTAAAGGCTCTGGGATTTTTCGAATGGTATACTAGCAGAGGCTTGATTTTGCAGTCGCCACTCGCATTGGCGCAAAGTGCTAGAGTTAATCTATCCTTCATGGGTTTGTGACCTGGCATCGTTTTCTCCTCTGCCATTATGTAAGTCCTATTCGGCATCCTTTTCCAGAAAAGACCTGTCTCGTCACAGTTGAAGACTTGCTGGGAGATGCATCCTTTGGCTTCTAGCAGTTCGGAAAACGTTTTGATGTAAACATCAGCTGTTTTCACATCCGAACTTGCTATCTCACCATGCCTGACGACGGAGTGAATGCCGGTCCTTTTCCTAAAGTTATCAAACCAGCCCCGACTGGCTTTAAACGAGTCTTCCGATTCCACGTTTGTGGAAGTGTGTGGAATCTGCTTTAGCAAATCACCGTAAATCGCTCGTGCCTTCTCACATATGATGCTCTGTGTTAAGGTTCCTCCTTGAAGCTGCTTCTCTGTCACCCACACCATCAGTAGTTTCTCCATCTTATCATGGAGAGAGGTCCGGAGCTTAGAAATTATTGCAACGCCCTTAGCTGGCGTTATACCCTTTATCAACTCCTTCTGTTTAAGCACAGTACGTATCATTGATGTGCTACGTCCGTACATCCTCGCCAAGTCAATTACTCGCACACCTTGCTCATGTTTTTCTATGATTTCACGCTTTAATTCAATAGACATCATTTTCTTCTTCGGACCCATGGTTATAAAAATTAAATGTGATAATGTTTTGTAAATGTACAAAAAGCAAAAAACGCGAACCCAACTTATAAAAAATTCTTCAAAAACGAGGGAAACAAGCACACAGACTGAGGTCTAGTCTGAGGTGGGAGAAACTGTTAGACGCCAACATGCGCTCCGCATGTTGGAGTAATGTGCGGTGTAGTGTGCGATTCCTCGTATCTCAAATCTTGATCTCATCTCAAAGCAAAATATCGCTCCCTCGGCGGCTCGTACCTCAAAACACTCGTATATCGAGGTACCACTGTACTAGCTAGGCTATTTTTCATTGATTTAAATTGCGAAACCGAATTGAATAAGCTTCATCATTTATTCCACACCACTAGTACCTTTTTCGTGATTAGCGACAAAAAAAGAAATTTTTGTGTACACTGCACTATCGACAACAAAACATATTGTTTTCCTTTATACGGTTAACCCTTAGAGTACGAAGTGGGAGACTTTAGGTCCCCCAATATTAGTTTTTCTTTAATAACTTCGAAAATCATTTCTTTCTGTCTTTTTCCCTTTAGGTAGTCGAGTTTTATTTCAAGTACTATATAAAAACTTATAAGTGGCATCTTAAATTAATTTATTTTTAAATTGAAAAAATGTAAAAACTTTTTAACAAAGGATGGAATAAAACGTGGTCGTTGCTTTCTATGTCTTAGAAATAAAGATAAAAAGTCTAAAGTGAAATGTTCTACTTGCTCTAACTTTGTTTGCAATGAACATAGAACTGAAGAAAAGAAAATCGTTTCTCTAAAACAGGTATGGGCAACCTCCGGCCCGCGGGCCACATGCGGCCCTCGAGTAAGGTTTGTCCGGCCCGCTACTGAATTCTTTCGTTGCATGTTAGCACGGCCCGTCTAAACTTAATTCATAATGAATCATAAGGATACTACAGAAATGTATATTTTTCAAGATTACTCACAGCATAAAACTTCTACAAAAAAGGTTGCCCATGCCTGGTCTAAAACATATTATAGATTTTTGTGACACTGAATAAAGAGTTTAGTGATAACGGAGGAGTTGGAGCTGAACCAATGAATTATCATATTTACTTTTTATATTTCTTATGGTTGAAGGTAAAATTGAATTCCTTAGTTTGTGTTTCTTATTTTAAATATAATTATAAGTTTACTTTATGTCAAAACATCAAATGTTTGAAAATGAATAGTATTTGATTTGATTATTAAAAATAAATGATGTAAATTTAATTAAATAATCGTTTTTTACTTTACTAACAATCTTTGTAATATTATTACGCCAACCTATAAACAAAACGAACACATTTTTGTGTGGGGGACCTTAGTGGCCCCACTCCGTACTTTATGTCATAAACTAGACTCCGTACTCTAAGGGTTAAAAGAGATTATTATATTTCCAACGTATTTAAAATGTTTACATTTTATAATTGACCCATACAGCGCACACGACAGTTACCATGAACGGTGCTATAAATTAAAGGGATGTTATGTCATCGACAATCAGTCTGAGATAAACTAATACCTCGTTTATTTTTAAATCTCGATTACCTGCTAAAAGACATTTATTATTGGTCATAAAATTCCTGATAATTTATAGTAGCAGGTATAGTAAGATTCTAAAATTCTCAATATAACAGAAATTTTCTAGAATTACGGCATATTCCCTTCAATTTTATAGTTAAAATATCACCTTGTGAGGTTCAGCCCAACTCAGATAGAAACTAATTTCTATTATATTTTGTATTACAAAAAATCACGTCTGTCAGAAATTAAAAATGAAAAATTATAAGCTGTATGTGCATTTCTGTAATAGATACCACAAAATACTATTGAGAAAAGTTGTTTGTAAAGGAAACCTCAATACTAATACCAAATTTCAAAGTACTATGTCTACTTTGATATTTTGTGAATGTAATTTCTTTAATAAAAAGGATATTGAAAAACTTCGCTCTTAGAAGTTGTTCATCATAATAAATTCTGCAAGTGTACAAAATTTCAACAAAATCGGATTGCTTTTATTTGGCTACTAGACATTTGGGTTGGTAATTAGTTATAATATGAATGCGAAAATGAGAACAAAAAAAAGCAAAAGATAAGAATAAAAATACAACAACGTACAAAAACACGAGCAATTGCCTTTGTTCAAAATATCGACATTACTTTATGTCCATATTATTTTGAAATCGGATGGTGTGATATGGGTATACTAAAAATAATAAAACAACGTTTTTACAACTAAAAATACTTATGTCGTAGTGTTTTCTGTGTTATAAAATTGAGCTCAAATATCGAATACCCAACTATCACAATAGTAATACTTGCTCTACGAGACTGGATCTCCAGTGTTACGGTATAGGTGAATTATCTATTCCAGAAGTTATTAGATTATTTAAGATGGCGTTTTGAACACAGTACTAGCACACTCTTCACTATGCAGACTGGTTAAGGAATGCCTCACCTCCGGCAATGTACATAATATACCGAAAAAGAAGAATTTTCATGAGAATGGTGTAAGTTAACTTAACTGGTAACAGATTTTCCTTACACGATCAATATCGTGGCGTCTAGGAGACGTTCGCGTAATGCATAGGTATTTTATCATACTGTGCACCAGTTCTTATATTACAAAGGGATCGATTTGAGTTGAATACCGATGTGAAAATCAAAAGACACAGAAAATCCTTCAAATCCATTATCGTGCAAGACTATAGCTGCTTTCGTTCTTATATTGCAAACGCATTTGGGATCATTTGCAGCTTATCCATTGAATGATTTCCGATAAAATTTCATTAGAAAATAATAAATTCCAAACAGAATAAGGATCTGCTGCATCACCACTGCTCTCTGCCCTTACTTCGTATAGTAGGAACCTTTAAAACTATATTGTTTCCTAGTTAGTGACGAGAGGAGAACCGATGTGCACCATCTCTAACGATTTTTGCTGTAAACATATTTTCTAGCATCGGTTACGTCAACTGTTCCAAGTTCATCCACATTACTATCACTGCCTCTTGTGCTCTCAGAAATCTTAGAGTCAGTTTCATGTTATGTTTCAAGAAATGCACTTTCAGATACGCTATTCACATCACTTACATCACTGTTGATTTCATTGTACCACTCTGTAACTTTTATCTGTAAAACGAATTCTTTTTATGGGACGGCTATGTTTCGTATCATATTTTGTCACGAAAACTGTAACGTGGCGTTTGACAGAGTACGAGCAACTAAATTCATTTTTTAATTCTTGTAAAAGTTATAGTAGTGCTACATGACAAACACAGCGGACACAAAAAGTAGTGGGTGAATTAGGCGAAGTATCGGGGCCATACGTGGTTAATTTTTAGATATATTAAGGCTGTTATATTTGAGATAGTCTCTTATTGTTAGATATCACGTTACCAGTTAAAGATTAATAAACTTTTGCAACGCATTTATAAGGCAAATAAGATAAAACCATATATAGTCCAATTTCTTCCCACATTGGACGATGGGGATGAATTTTTCTTACTTTAGATGAGAAAATTTCAGAAGATCTAAATTTTCATTAAAATATTATTTTCTCGGATGAATCGATCTTTACAGCTGATGGTGCACCTTCATCGCAATTATGCAATAAATTGCACTTTGCAGTATTAAAAGAAAAGTTATTGCATGATATACTATTTTTTGTCATAGTGCCATTTGATCATATTTCATTGAAAGGAGACTTAATCAGCATAATTATTTAAATATCTTGAATTTTTCAAGAAAAATTGTAGCCTATGTTGGTTGGTCGTGGCCGCCAAGATCTCCGAATCTAGCAATAATGGATTTCTACTTTTGGGGTCAAAACACAGAAATAGCGTATTTGCATACACTTCCAAATTGTGTAGAAGTGTTAACAGATGGCATTAGAGATGCGATAAATTCTAAAAATTCTAAAAGTTAAGTTTTCACGAATTATCGAAAAACTATTGAGCAATGCGCGGATAAAGGAGCCAGGCTTATCGACTGAATAAATTTAGATAATGGAAATGTTATTTTTAGTGTGGAAATAACCTTCATCGAACTTAAAGAACTGAATTGTTTATATTTTGCTATTTTATTATATCTTATAGTTATCAATAAAGACCGGATTATATGCAAATATGCATATTTAGCATATAATATGCATTTATCCCTTGTAATGCATATCTAAAAGAAAATTATATAGTAATGCATAATTTGTGTTCTTTTTCGTTCACATATATAAATAATAAAGAAAGCGTTATGCGTAAATTGTATTATAAAATACAAATTACGTTAGTAAATAAAATGTAAATAAAATTCTCTGGGCTTTCCCTTCCTGTTGTGTGAAATGTGCATAATTTATTATTCGGAGGGTGGGCAGTGAACAGCAACTTGGGAACTTACAACCTTTGTCTAAGTAATATACGAATGCCCAGTTCGTATAGATTGTGAATAGTAAGAATTCCCGATTTTATTATTTAATAGTAGTCAAGTGCACGCGTCAGGTCCCCTATGAAAAACTTCAAGCAGACCAACATATCAAGACGACTTGACATGCTGCCAAACTGAAAAATTGTAGAGTATAAAACCAGTCAATTTTATAATGCATTGATTTGGGAACAAAGAAAACCGACCAGAAACTATTTAATGAAGAGTTATGTCGCGCTTTAGTTAGTGCTGATATGTTGAATAATAGAAACTTTACATTGTTTCCTCAAAAATATTGTGCACATAACATTCCGGATGAAAGTATCTTAAGAAAAGGTTAAGTGACATAGTAAACAAAATAAAAAAATTAACAGGAGACAATTATTTTTATATAATAGTTGATGAGACAACGGATAATATTGTTACATAGGTAACCTGATTGGAGTCTTCAAGGAAAGTATCTCTCATAAATCATATTTAATTTCTTCAAAGCCAGTATTAAAGGACAAACAATGCAACAATGTCAATATTTATTCAATAACGATTAAGTATTGAGAGTATTGAATCATGTTTGTTAATGATTGAATGTATTTTAAGATCTTTTTAGACTTTAGTGCAATTTTAAATGTGTTTGTTACCTGTATTATAATATATTATCTTAGTACACATTGTTTGTTTTTAATAAACCTGAATTGTATTTTTATTTGGAATTTTGAGTTGCATGTTTGTTCGGCTTTTTGCATATTTTGACGCATAAACGTGCATATATACTATGAGCATATTTATAGTTCTTTTTTGTGCATAAAAAACGGCCTTTACTTATCAATGTCTAAGTGATTTTAGGCAGACAATTTTTCAATTACTCCAATCTAAATTGAAAGAAACTGCAATATTAAATTATATTTATATATCGTTTCCATTCTTTTTACTATGTTACGGTTGCTTCGGCCGTTTAATACCTGTATGAATTTATAGTTAGATTTAAGAAATTTATTTTACTCAATACGTATACCTGAGTTTTATAACGTAGGATTGTCATTTCACAGTCCCTTATTTTTACATAGACAAGTTGTTTATCTAACTTGGAGATACCGAATATTAGCGTACCTTACAGGAACTAAACCGATTGTAAATTCCCATCAATAAATCATTTTGAAACTGGTCTTTCTTGTCTTCTGGTCTTTTGTTCTATTCAGAAGAGAGCTGGTTGCTATTCCTATTCGAGTTTTCAATTATTTTCTTATTCGATTTAGCTATTTGCTTTGTGATTTCTTAAGGGGTTATATACCTTTTTTGTGCGGAAAAATTGAGGAAAATTTGGATTTTTCAAAAAGTATGTAGCAATAATTTTATCACATAAAAGTTAAAGATTTTTTAAGAATGCATCTTTTAAGAAAAGAACAAGCTTTGATTTATAAAAAAATAGTAATAATTAGCGAAGTTATGGCCTTTTCCCCGAAACACTTTGTTTTTTATGAGGCTTGCGGTGATCACGATGGAAATCCAGCCGGTCAACTGAAATCATAAAATCGTGAAAAAATCGATAGTATAGGGACATTGCTAGTACATGAACGTTTTTTAAAATAAAAATTTTGTTTTTCTGCATACGAGAACGTTTTTCTCAAAATCTCGAAATTTTGAGCTCTAAAAATTCGATTAAGAAATTCTTACCTGCAAAATAAAAATGTCTGTATAAAAAAGGTATCGTTCAAGTACTAACAACATTCATTACGAACAATTCAAAAAAATTGAAGAAGATCGGTCAAACAGTTTTTCGACAACCGTGATCTCGGCAAAGGCACTTTCGGAAAAACACTATTTCGAGATAATCGAGTTCAAAGTTGAAGTTTAGTTTATGTAAACATTGAAGTCGATAAGGTAAACTTAGAAATCATCGTCGATTCCGGGACTATATAGCGTGTTATCTGCACTCGGTGCAGCCTCCAATATGTCCATTTGGTGTTGTCTGCTGGCCATTCGTCTCTCCTTCGTCTCATCTTGCGCTCGCAGCTCGGCCGTTGAAACGCGCCTCTCGTCCTGCTGCGCGACGTACTCATGAGAGTTGCTGCCACACTGCCATAGGGCACTCCCCATTGCCTCGAATATCTTCAATACTGATGCTCCCCCTCGTTGAAAATGCAGGCTGATGTATAAGGTGCAATTTTCACTGGCACTACACTTCCTGGAAGATGTTTCCAGATCAGTTGGTTGTAGCTCCCGTTGTTATTCTGTGTGAATCCACCGAGCCATCTTTGGAGCAATTCATCCTTAGATAAGTTTTCATACATCGGTTTTATAGTATTTAAAACATCATCGGGCAAGGGTCTGGTTTTTCTTCTTTAGTTGCTTGTTCTGTAGTGCAGCAAGAGCCCTCTGCCACTCGCACCATGACTCATCACGAGCAACGAGAGAAATATTTTTCGATGCTAACACTTCGGAAGCTTGTATACAACTAATTTATAACGGATTTGTATAGTCAAAAATGGAACAGACGTTCGAGTTTATAGATAAACAAAAGATTTACGGTAAAGGGCGGAGCGCTACTTGGCGCTGTATGCTTAGTCTTGCGGCCGTGACGAGAAGCGCTTTAAAACGCTGCAAATCTATAGCTCGGATCTCTATGAAAATTTGGGAAAATGTTTTCGAAGAGTTTTACTTTCAGATAAACCCATAAAATTTTTTTCGATTTTTGAAAAAGAAAAAAGGTATATAACCCCTTAACAGTTTCGAATTTATTATCAACTATTTTCACCTTAGTTTCACATCATCTTTGTTTCTAAATTTTTTTCAATCTTTTACTTTATCTTTCTCTACATACATACTTATAGCTAATCGCAATTATACACTTTAGATGGTTTGGTCCATCAATTGCTTTTTCAAAACTTGCTGCACAAAGAATTTCTAGTTCAAATAAGTTGTTTCTAGACAAGTTAATTTTAAGCAAGTCATTACCAAGAGAACGAAACTAGTTGGATTTAACATCCTTTCTTCTCACAGGTAAATTGTTATCTATTTGATTAACCTAAATATTTCCAAAGAAATGTATTCATCTGCCTTAAGAAATCACTTCTGTTTGTATCCACATATGTACATATTTACGACATAAATACAGTTACTGTACTATTGCGAGGCATTAAATAAAATTCTAAATACACAATTTTTCTTAGCTGTTGAAACTGCTCATATTCATCGTTATTTCTGGTGTTGATTGTAATCGAGTACAGTTCCCATTAATTATTTATAGTTCGATTTAATATTATAGAGCAGAGTTGCAATTTTTATATTTTAGTTGCAAAAATCTTTTTAAAAAGCAATTTATTTTTCAAGAATCTACTTAATGAAAATGTAACATTAGCTAAGGCGGCGTTTCCCAAATTTTTAAAGGCGCACCCCCGTTTGGTATGAATGTTGTTCGCGATCCCCTTTTTGTGCCATACCAATTTATTTATAGAAAATGCGTTTGATTACTTGCGCAAGTTCTTTGTTCTTTGTTTTCCGAAATTTTCAGCATGTTCAAGAAAGGACAATTCAATACTAGATCCTTCGACAATCTTATCAATACAAAGAACAGATTGCATAGTGATAAATATTTTAAATATGGATTTAGCGTTATTTTTAATAAACCGCAATCTGTAGTTTATGGAGAAATCTTATCAAAAGAAAGTGTGAAACCGTCAGAGCTATTTTGACATTTAAATAGCAAATATCCAGAAAAAGAAGACAAGTCCGTAGAATTCTTTGAAAGAAAAGTAAGCTCCCTCCAAAAGCAGCAAGGCACTTTTACGTAAACAACTACTAATAAAAAATCATTACTAGCGAGTTATAGAGCTGCATATCGCATTGCAAAAACCAGTAAGTCACATACAATTGTAAAAGATTTTAGGTTGCCAGTTGCTGTTGACATGATGGAATAATTGATTGGTGAAAAGAAAGCTACAAAATTAAAAACCACACCTCTCTCCAATACTATATGAAAATAAGTGACATGGCAGAAGAGAAATGCACGTACATACTTCTCTCTACAGATGGACGAATTAATTGAAATTTTTTATGCAATTAACATCTAAATACTACTATATGCACCGATGGCGCCAAGGCTTTGATAAGACCTCGATCTAGTTTTATTATCCCACTACAAAACATAATCTCAAATGCTAAATGGCTGAACTGTTTTTTACACCGCGTAGCTCTTGCGTCAATGTCTTGAACTTGCAAATTATATCATTGTCTGTGTATTAAATACCGAACCCGGATTCTAAAAGCTAATGTCTGCGAAACAGGGGCTATGCCGCATAATTTCTTTTTAGTAACTTAGGAGTAACACCACTGTAACAACCTAAAAACGTTTTTTTGACAATTTCTTTTGGATAGAAGAAATGGTAATAGGAAAATAGTATTCTAGGAATCATTAAGCATATATTAAAGTATTAACCAAAAACCTATTATTATTAGAGACGCTCTGCGGCATGCAGTGTAGCTGCTACAAATTTGAGTCTAGGATAAAAGAAAAAAACTCAATCTACATGGTTATAGCTAGTGAAATGCGTAAGGGATTTTAAAAATATTGATTTTTGTGTGATTGGCGAGTATTTGAAGAAAACCATTCAATTTTCAACGGAAAAAAAGGGGTACGTATTTCACTTAAAAATGTTATTTTAACGATATGGTAAAAAATTCGAATAAACAAAATAAAAATTGATGTTTGTAGGTACATATGAGAATTCAAGAAATTCAGAAAATGTGTAATAAGAAAACTACTTTCACCATTCCCAGACACGTTTCGCGGTTATACCGCTCATCAGATAGCATACAGTCCCTGGCCAAATTACTTGGAACACCCATTAATTTATGGTTCTACCTGCTAAATACGAATAACAGTAAAGTGTATTAGTATCATTTATTGTCTACGGATTAAATTTTATGACCTCGCTTCAGAATTACCAGGGAATATTGTACGAAAGTGGCAAATAACACTATATATTTTAATTTCGTTGTAGGTTGAAATATTCGGTCTTAACTGAACAGACAGAAATCTAAAAGATATTCCCTGAATTTTTAAGTTTTATTTCGAATTTAATGTTTGTGTTGCGTACATGTAAAACTAGTGCTGGTTTTTGTGGAAATATTTAGTTTTCGATAAAAGAAATGCCACGTAGAGATTTATCTAGTGAAAAGAAAGCGGCTATAGAGGCCCTTTTGCGATCTAAGAAGCATTCTATGTGTGAAATATCGTGATTACAAAATGTAAGTTCTGTGTCCCGTTTAAAGACAAACTTAAGTGAAGGTGCAGGTACCGCCACCCAAGGACAAGGGAAATGCGATCCAAAAAGGAAAACATTGGCAAAAACTGATCGTGAAATTGTTCATGAAGCTCTAATTAATCGATCTACAACCGTGAATACCATTAAAACTAATTTAGAAACAAAGGATACTGAAATATCTGCAAGAACTGTCAGGCGTCGGTTATATAAGAATCGACCTTTCTGAAAAATTTACAGTGGTGTTAGCCCTTAAGTAACTTGGTATATAAGACATTATATTTTGTTGATGATGCAAAAGATAAAAATAAACTTCTAAGTAAGTGATTTTTGTTTTAATTACGAAATCCTATCACAAACCCCACTTTGAAAATTACTGATCTAATAACTAATTTTAGGAAGAAACAATATAAATTTGACAAGGTAATTAGAATAACTAATTTATCTACAAATGTGTGCATATCAGAAAGATTTATTGTATGACAGATTTTTCACAAACCAATTAATGCATTTGTTAAAAACTTGTTATCGGTCCAATATAAACATAGGTATATGCAATGTAACTAATCTACACCTGGATCAAATTCATTCATTTACTGTCACATAAAACACCTCTATAATTAGAAGTTTGTATCATTGATATATAAATAGAAATGTCTAGGATGCAGTGCCTTTGAACCAATACATACACATATTTACCTTAGTTCTTGTGCTTATTTCATAGAAAAAAAGTGTATGAATAACTATCAGCATTTGTGATATCAATAATAGCAAATATTAGTTAGGTTGCAGATTCTTGTTGTAAACACATGCACCGTAATTTAATACATTATTATATATCTTCTGAGAACAAAATAAATCAATTATGAATGTATTTACCACAAAGCAGTTCATCCCCAATCCGATAAAATAAAGATATATGCTAGGAACAGTAGATTCATGGAATGGATGTAATAAACTTTCATCATTGCAGAAAAATCCACGCTCATAAGGATGGGCCCATAAAAAGAGTAATAATATTGGAAATCCCACTGTAAATAATTAAAGATTAATAATCAATACAGTTAAGCAAACCAATACAGGTTTGTTGACAGACACTTCTTAGAGATGACAGATGTATGCATACATACATACATATATACAATTAACTGTATACATACATGTATACATGTGGGCAGAAATTTTTACATAGTGTGGAAAAAAGCACTTACCGCAAAAAGTAAAATAATATCTAAAACTACCTTGTAAAAGGTATTTCCATATACAATTCAGCCATTAGAAGTCCTTCATTTCATTTGGAGAATTACGCATATCATAATTATTGTTCACTTAATACTCATTTGAACTGCTTTAATTTATTACGAACTTCTTAAAAATGTAAGTTCAAGGCTTGCAACATGTTTTATATAAACTTAAAAACTTCAACGCAAAACCTCTAACACTGAATACTGAATGGGCTATTCACTATTTGAAACACCTGTATGCTTCGATCTCAATCCCTCCCTTGTAACGCATGCGCGATAACGCGATAACTAAACACTATACATACATGCACGTAGAATAAAAGTTTCAAATGATTTGAATGCAATAATAAAAATAATAATAATACTTATGGATTACTATGCCCATACAATTATATATAGTGATAGGTATAGATATCCGTAAAAGACAAACGAACAAAACCATCTATTTACGTATGTAGGTATTCTTGCGTATTCCATGTATAAATCAATAGTTCACTTAATGACTATTTTCAGCGATGGCCCGTTGAATTTCATATCGAAGTACTGGTAACTTGGGACTGAAATCGTAACTTCCTAAATTCCACACAGTTTCTTGAGCGTCTAAATAGTAGAAAATAACAGAAAAAACGATGCTTATGTATGGAAACTGCTAATGTTTAATATTCGTACATACGAAACAATATCTCTATTGACACAAATGCAAATAGTAGCTCACGCTGTTTGAGATGCATAAGTAAATTAAACACGAAGGCAAGATACTTACTTGTTGATAAATACTTATTTTACATAAGATGTCTTTCGATACTTTCAATGTAAAATACCGATTTACAGCTGCGGCTTGTTAGTTCATATATGTACATATGCTCGTGTATCGTCGGCAATTGCATGCTATCTTCGCTGCAGCTCCGAATATACGGTATTACAAGCCGTCGCTACCGCTTTACAAAATTTAGTAATACATTTTTCAAATGTCTTGTTATATTTCATAACTAGACAATTCATTTAACAAGGGAACATCCCGAACCAGGAAATTCTAAAAATTATAAAACTTTGGAAACATGTAGATCACGTACAAGGTTGTACTACGCAATTTCTTTCCGGAAAAATTCTTGGAGATTGAAAATTTTGCATTCTGCCGATGCGCATAACTAGCTAACGGCAAGAAAAAGTTTTAAGACAAAAATTGTTGAATAACAGTTAATCTTGAATGATATGCAGCAATTTGTTTGCCAAAAGTCATCGACGAAATCAGGAAAAAACAACCAAAAACGCATCGCATTTCATCTAACTGTAGAGCAAATTGAGTGTTTGTTAAGTTTTCTATGACATTACTTTGAATATCAAGTGACATATACTTAATGCGTCGATGAACTGTATCATTGGACAGAGGCACTTTTGATATCTGTTCAACTGCTTCCGGTGCCAACATAATAGCAACAATTTCTTTACATGCCGGTAATATAAGCTCTTCGCCGATGTTATGGGGTTTCTGTTTCTTGGTAATCATTTCAGAAATTTTGAATGATGCCAAAATACCTTTATCTGAGACCTTTATTCGTTTTTCCATTATGACAGAAGAGGCTTGAATGGAAGTATACAGGCATTGGAAATATTTTCGCGGTTTTTGAGAGACGCTGTGGTGGTTTCGTTCCAAATACCTTTTCAGCTTGTTAGGTACCATAGACTCATTTGACAACACTATGCCACACACCAAACATTTTGGACTAGGTTTGTCCCCCGCGCCTGTCCACGTAAATCCAAAATTTATATATTCTTCTTTATAGTAGCGGTTATGTTGGACTTTGCTGGGTCCTGGTTTTACGTTTTTCTAATTAGTAGATGATGAATACAGTGTAATTTTTTTCTCTTTGAAATATTCGTATATTTATCTCCACTTTCCCAGATGCAGAAGAGCTTTCGATAGCTAAGGCTTCCTTTTCCCTTATTACAAATCTGTCCATGATGAAAAGAGCGCACTAGCAACTAGCAAAGACACGAAACAGCGAAGCAGAAGAAACGGGACGACTGATTACTGATTACCAAAAATAAAACGATTAAGAAGTTGATATCGGCCCTCTTATTGTATATAACGAACTGACGATTCCTCCTGCTTTGAAGGAATGATGCGAGGTGGTGATGAAAATAATGTCGCACTGAATTACTTCACTTATTTATTACCACGACGATTATTGCGACAATTTCGCGGTGGTTCACAAAACTGCTTGACTGAACTGAGATACAACTGATTTTTAACTGTTTAACTGACGATGAGCTGAGCTACGACTGCCACTATAACTCTAACTCCAACTGATAATGAGCTAAGCTACGACTGCTACCGTAACTCTAACTGCCTGTGTCGGTATATATTGGTGATATATATATATATATATATATATATATATATATATATATGGTCGGATAGAAAGTGTAATTCCAAATAATGATTAAAGTCATCAGTTGAATGCTTCTCCCGGTACCTTAATCTACGGCTGATCTAGAAATGCACTTTCGTAACCGTCATAAATTACATGTAAATGATCTTAGGCGGGGATCTGTCCTGGTCGAGCTCTGCGATATGTTGGAGCACCGGGTTGTCAGTACGGAATATCCTCTCCATCGTGCCTCTCGCGAGTTCGATGATGTATTCATTGGAAGGCACGACTCCCAGGTCTTCTTGGAGTTGTTTGTTTCTGACAAGCCACGGTGCTTTGGCGATCAGCCTTAGCATTTTGTTATGAGCTACATACAGTTTTTGCAAACGTCTTCGCTGCAGTTGACCAGGACAGCGCTCCATATGTTAGCATAGGTATCAGGAAAATTGTCTAAATGAGTACCTTAATTCTTAAGTTCACTAACGAATTCCTACATAGAAGCGACAGTAACGTTCTTCTCGCATTGTGGTACTTCACCATGACCGAATCCACGTGGGCTTTGAAGGTCAAGCGTTGGTCCAAAGTCACACCAAGATACTTGACTTCTTTCTGCCAAGGCAATCTTTGGTTCCCCGCAAAGATGTTGTCAGCGGGGATACCTCTTTTCTTCGTAAATCGGATTGCCTCGCATTTGTCGGTGTTAAGCTTGACTCTCCATTTATTAGCCAACTCCAGGATCTCATCCGTGACCGCCTGAAGTCTTCTGCAGATGATCCCTGGATGATCCCTCTCGTCCACATATCGGCATGTGGCATGTCGTCTGCGTACACCGCCAGAGAGATCGCCGTCGTCCTCGGCAGGTCGGAGACGTAGATCAGAAACAGCACCGGTCCGAGAAGGGAGTCTTGCCGAACGCCGCACTCGCTGGGCCTCAAGGTGTATCTGTGATCCCCAGTCTTCACCACGAATCTTCTTCCCTCAAGATAGGATTGTACGATCCGGGCCAACTGGCTGTTCATGCCGGCTCTAATCATTTTGACGGCGTGCCACACGGTATCAGAAGCGTTGGCCAGGTCGAAGAGTACCGCCCCGACCGCCTCCCTTCTCTCCACGGCCTCTCGGACTGCCTTCGTTATTCGAAAAAGTTGAAAATTGGTAGATAGTCTGGGCCGGAAGCCAAACTGTTCGTCTTGGAGCACCAGTTTGGCCTCCAGATCTTCTCGGAGACGGCTAAAAATTACTGCCTCTGCTGTCTTTGACAGACCTGACACCAGGCTTATGGGGCGGTAATTCTGGGGGAACTTCGAATCTATTCCCGATTTGGGGATCATTCGTACGTCGGCAGTGTTCCAGACCGCCGGAAATAGGCCCAGCGTTGGTTTCGGCAACATCTTGAGTGCGGCGTTGGTTATGCCATCCGCTCCCGGAGTTATCTTCGGTTTCGTCTTCTTGATGTACGCCTCCAATTCTCCGATGGTCGCCGCCGGCGGAATCGCTGCTGCAGGAGTACTAGGGAGGCTTTCGGAGAGCTTCTCCGCTTCTTCGAGTTCCTCGTCGTAGTGATCAGCCATCGCTTCAGCTTTCTCAGGGTCATCGTAGAGCATCCCAGTCGTTCCCCGAAGCGGCACAGATCCTCTATTTTCTGCGCTCATCTGCAGGGCCCTGGAAAGCTTCCACAGCGATCCGTTGGCGATAGCCAAGGACGACACGTGGTCGGACCATCTCTCCTGGCGGAATTTTCGCAGCTCTTCTCTGAGTAGGGTCGTCAGATGGTTAGCGACGATCCGATCAGCAGGTTATCACCAGAACTGTTGACTACGAAACAACGATAACCTGTTATATTGGAACCGTTATTTCAAAATAACGATAACGGTTGGAACTGTTATTTTAAAAGAACAGTTTTCCCATCACTAATCAGTATACATACGGGTTGATATAATTTATACTACAACGCACTCCTTGCAATCAGTTATAGATTATTTATTGAAATATTAGCTCATGATCTTATGTAGATATTATACAATATTAATTGTGTACATTCAGTTTCGCAGAAAATGGTGTATTGATGTAGGAAGAAATCTGATCGACATAGATCTTACAAAACGATCAAGATACAGAGTGGGTATTATACACTTTGAAGATGAAATCTATGTCCCTAGTTTCCTTTGTAATTATTTCACTTAAAATGACATCAAATTGCATTTTAATAAACTGCTATACATGATATATTGGTTGTGTTTTTTTTTAATATCAAATATACAAAAGTATTTTCTAGGACATTGTAAAATTCAATAAAATTGGGATTGTTGACCTAAAAATGGGTCGGTTTAAGCTTCTGACTAATACTATTTGTTGGATCGACCTATTGTAACAATGAAAATCGCAGTTTTATTGAATTTTACATTTGCCAGTTACCAAACTACAAATTTACATATGTATTTCATAGATCGCGGGTTTTACCTTTAGTTAACAGTCCGGTCACGGAATTGTAGTGGTGCATTTGAGAACGAGAAGTTCTGAGAGAGATGTCTAACTATATATACTTTATCCATGGATGTATATATTTGTTTCCTTTTAGTGTCGCTTTTGTTCGTTTCATCGAGTTTCAAATCACTCACAACGATGCTACAGAAGTTTTCACTTCAATTTCTTCATTTCTTCATCATTTCGAAAATTAGTTTGAACGCATAGTGAATGTAGTGTCCTTACTAACAAATGAATAAACGTAGGCAGATTTCACTATGCTTTATTTCCATATCACATTTCATACCATTACATCTCTACTCTAGGGATCAGCCATGACTAACTTAACTTCTACTACTGAATGCGCACGCCCCCGTCTAATGGAGTTGCGCAGGTTATTTAAATTTACACGAAACACTCCAGTGAAGTGTATAAATCTTAAAGGCAAATATTTTGAAGCAATAAACATTTTTTCCAACAAAATGTTTTTCTTTCCTATCTTTGAGGCAAATTAAAAGGCGCCTCTCGTATAACCAAATGAGACAATAGTCTGTTAATCTAATTGTTTTACTTCCAACTTTTCCTGTAGAGATGTATAAAAAGAGTTTTTGAAAGATTCTTTATTATCATCACTAGAGGCCGGATTATATGCAAATAAAAAAGTGGAAATATGCGCATAAATATACAGATGTTTTGGCCTAAATATGCACTTTCTTATGAAAAATATGCAGATAAGAAAATAGGAGTAACGCTAGAAAATATAATACTATAGCAAAAAAATATTCTATTATGTTTACTACAAGTTTATAACATTTTACAATATAATTAACTATGAAAACAATTTACAATTACATATTTCTCAAAGTTTTCAATAGAAAAATTATGGCGTTTGTCTGATAACATGTATTTATATATTGAAAAGGTTCGTTCTACGTCCACGCTTATTATAGAAGCATATTTCAAATTAGAAATATCCTTTATTGTCAACTCAATATTTTCTACTGACTCACCACACAAGATTTTAGCAATATCCTTTAGCTTTTTAAAACCCTCATTTTTTCTATTACACTTAAAAACTTTTCATGCACGGATTTTCCCACCCTTCCTTTAACATCAAAACATAACTTTTCAAATTTGTTTATTATCTCAACGCTCTCAATTAGCGACATAAATTGTTTTTCCAATTGCAATATAGAAGTGGAAATAAAACTGTAGTTGGTTTTAATAAACGCCAACTGTTGAGGTATTTCTTTACTCGAATGCACCTTTTGGGCGTCTAGCACAGATTGTGTATCGCGGTCAAGATCCATAACAATTGTCTTTATTTCTTCATAATGATTTGCATGAAAAATAGCAGCTTCCAACCACGTTCCCCATCGTGTGATTACTGGTTGAGGAGGAAGCGGAATACCGGGTAGATGTTGTTTGTAAAACTGAACTCTTAATGGAGCCTTTAAAAACACCTTCTTAACACTATTAATTAAGGTATTTACCAAGGGATAATGGTTTCTTACTTCTTCTGCAACACGATTTAGTCCGTGCGCCAAGTTGTGTGAATTAAATTTGGGTAAAAGACTTTCAAGTTGCAAGCTGCCTTCACCATGTATGGTGCGGCATCCGTTAAAAACAATAGAATTTTTCTGTTGGAATCGATGCGGGTAAGAAAAGGGTTACCAGTTCTGCCTGTATAAACCTTGTTATTTTCAAATTATTTGCCTTTTCCAACTGTTTGGATGAAATTAAATAAGATTTTCCTGGAACCGATACGTTAAGGATACCTATCATTAAATGAACTATGTATCGGCCCACACTATCAGTAGTTTCAAATGCGCATATGTAAAGGTAATTGTTTGACACAGCCTTCTTAATGCTACTCAATGTTTCTGCATAGATGTGGTGAAAATAATTTTTCTTAAGGTGCTCTCGTCGGGAATATTATATTTGCGGCTGTACTTTTGCAAAAATAATTTGACACTTAAATTGTTTATTCTATGTAGTGGTATGTCTGCCGACACAAACATTAGGCACAAATCTTCATTAAATTGTTCTTGTTCCGATTTTTTGGAGGTTGATGGCAAACATTGCGGTAACGTTTGCTGACCCTTCTTCGCCAATTTCATCTTTGATAGATTTGCATCATTAGATGGAGTTTTAATATGCTCGTCGACTTGAAACTTTCTCTCACTTGCAACCTGCATAAAAAATATCACATCATCAGTTGTTTTCTTATAAAATAAGTGTTAGTAAAAGATAAAGGAGTAATAAAAAACTAATCGGAATAAACGATATTTAATAAAATAACCAACACAACGCTTCGACAAATAATTTTATTTTAAAATGATTTTTATTTAAAAATCATCAGCAGAATACGGAATATCAGATATTCCGTATTGTGTTGATGATATGCGAAAAATACGCATGAATTATACATCTCATTTTACTCATTTTAAAATAAAATTATTTGTCGAAGCGTTGTATTGGTGATGTTGTTGAACATCGTTTAAAAACTATAGATTAATAAGAGGAAATAAACTTAAATTTTACTTACAATCTTGCTGCATGCTACGCAAAGTACTTTTTCTCCATCCATACGCAATTCTGAATAAGATGCAATCCATCCAGGCACAGTCGCTATTTTCGGCATTTTTGCTATTATAATTAATAACAACCCATAAGTTTACACTTCGAAGAACCAACGTAAAATGACGTTTAAAATAAATAAGTTTGCTTTCGAATATGGGAATAAATTTCTCCGAATAACAAAGAAGCACCTGTGTTCCTAATTTTCTGGTAAAATGTATTTTTGTATTTATTTAGAAGTTTCAGGGAATAAGCCTTTCCTTGAATTCTGTCCCGGTCTAGATGTATGGGAACAGCATTAATACATTTTTCGAAGCGCTTATCGGAAAAGTATCGAGAAGAGGCTTCATAGAATGCTATTTTTAATTTAAAGAGGGCTGTTTAACTCTTTGTTTGTTACAACCACGACATATTTTTAGTAATGCCTATCCTATAATAAATTACATCCAATAAATAAATAAAACTCGCATACTTCAAATATGCTGAATTACTACAAAATATGCAAATAATATACAAAATGCATATATTATGCAAATATGCCAATTTATGCAAACTGCATATTATCCGGCCTTTGCTTATAGATAAGTTCGGCGCATTAACTGTGAGACACGCTTTATATTATATACGTACACGCTGCATAACATGTGAAAACACATTGTGTACACATATATATGTAGATATGTACACAAATATGCAATGCAATTATGCAAGATATAGCATAACATATACATACATACGTGATAGGAATACATGTATAGGCAATAGTGCAATTATTGCATTAAGAAATAATGTCATTGCCAGAAGTGTTAAAGTTAACTTGGATAAGTTAATGTCCCGTTCGCAGGTGTTAAATATAGTTATTACTTATTACACACGTGTATCGACATACATATACGGCGATTCATTCAGCCGTCGACGGTGTTATACGTTGTCGTATACTTTGAAAATGATCGTTCGACATTTAGCGAAGTGAGATTTGCAAATGTCTGAGTTTCCTTTTCCTTTTCTGTGCGCTCTTGATTTTCAGTGATTGATCAAACCTTTTTTGTAAATCCGGATTTTTCGTTAAAATTGCAGTTTTTGAGCAGCATAAACTCTTCCAGTGTTTGTCAAATTTTCCAGAGCGACTTGTATATTGTTTTCTAACTGCTCAATAGCTTGCGCAACTTCAGAATAATTGATGGATATTTCACTATTTGTTGTTGAATATCCCAATTGGAAAAAAGTTGCTGATTATCTCGAACAGCTGCAGAATCATTTGAATCGATTTTCGAATTGAATTTTTCGCTTGTGATATTTTATATTTTTTTATATTTTATATATATTTCTCATAGTAAGATACTGCCTGGAGCCATGTTCTCTCTCGCGTTATTACAGGCTGAGGTGGTGCTGGCAATTTCGGGCACAATTATTTAATACACGGATGTGTTTAGGAGATTTGATGAACACTTTTTTGGTAGATGCTATTAAATCATCGAATGGTTTCTGCTACGATGTGATATGCGTGTATGAGAAATGTTATGTGAAGAAGAGTCGGAAAGCATATTTTCAACATCCTACCAACTTTCACAACAACAGCATTTCTGTGGCACCGTAGATAACAAACATTGTGACTTGGGTTGCTGTGATAGAAAATTCTCTTAAGGAATCTTTTATTATCTTGACAACGGTTTCTGCATCAGCTTTCTGAATCTTCTTACTGGATAACAACAATGAAGCTGGTGGACCATCACGTTTTAAAGGACGCGCCACAATATGAATGACGCTGTTTCTGAGCATCAGTTGTTTCATCCACACATAGGCAGATTTTCTTATTTCTCAACTCGTCTTTTATACATTCCTTTACTGTACCTTGAACACCTGGCAAACTGTATCGTAATTGCATAGATGTTGGCAACGTCCATAAGAGAACGTACTTAGCCCAAAATAGACGAAATGGTCCATTAAATACTATATGTTGTGGGATGTTGCACTGACTTAACATAAACATGAAATCATATATAAGTTGCCAGTATGGAATACTGTTACTTAAATTCAATACATGACGCTTACTTTTACAATGTTTTCTACATTAAAACTTATCCCAACTTAGCAATCCGCTACTGCATATTGTGCAATAAATATGCGGATTTCTATATTCTAATCCAGGGAAATGCCTGAGATATTTATTCACATTCGAAGGGAACGTTATACCCATTGGGCGCGCCCAGCGTGCAACGTACTGTCGCTTTGAACTCTTTCGCGGTACCGTCGAGATCGACTACGAGTTGAAAATTACCCCTACCGCGCGATCGGTACTGTTTTCATTCGCTGCGACATTTTCATGCATTATCCGACTGGCTACTAAAAACTACTACTCTGCTAGACGTTATATATATATATATATAACGTCCAGACTATATATATATATATATATAGTGTAGGCCGGAGATTGAAAAACGATCGAACCTGTATAAGCCTGTAAGGCAAGAATTTACGGCGCCTACCTCATACGTATATTTGAAATACAAATATTTAGTTATGCGCACTCTTAGCAGCAAAATATGTACAAATATTTCAAAAGACGATTTACGATAGGCTTTTGTAAGTATTACAATTGTATCACTACAAAAATACACCAAGGATAGGGATATTTAGGTTAATTAACCGTTGTAGATTTCAAGCGAAATTATGGGTGTAATATGTTTAAAAAGATATAAAGCAGTTTTTAAGTCTTCGCCAGAAAGGTCTGAAAATGTCTATATCAGTTCCAACTTTTTATGTGAATATGAGCAAATCCCCATCAGTTCTTTTACAAGAGGTTCAGGATCCCACGTATCGCGCTCGACGTAGTATGAACTAGAAGCTTGAAAGTCGTACATATTACGAATTCAACTGCAAATATATAGTTGGTAATGAATAAAGGCCGGATAATACGCAGTTTGCATAAATTTGCATATTTGCATAATATATGCATTTTATATATTATTTGCATATTTTGTAGTAATTGAGCATATTTGAAGTATCCGAGTTTTATTTATTTATTGGATGTAATTTATTATAGGATAGGCATTACTAAAATTATGTCGTTGTTGTAACAAACAAAGAGTTAAACAGCCCTCTTTAAATTAAAAATAGCATTCTATGAAGTCTCTTCTCAATAGTCTTCCGATAAGCGCTTCCAAAAATTTATTAATGCTGTTCCCATACATCTAGACCGGGACAAAATTCAAGGAAAAGCTAATTTCCTGGAACTTCTAAATAAATACAAAAATACATTTTACCAGAAAATTAGGAGCACAGGTGTTTCTTTGTTATTCGGAAAAATTTATTCCCATATTCGAAAGCAATCTTATTTATTTTAAAAGTCATCCTACGTTGGTTTTTCGAAGTGTAACCTTGTGGATTGTTATTAATTAGAATAGCAAAAATGCCGAAAATAGCGACTGTGCCTGGATGGATTGCACCTTATTCAGAATTGCGTATGGATGGAGAAAAAGTATTTTGCGTAGCATGCAGCAAGATTGTAAGTAAAATTTAAGT